>OU342743.1:158985906-159572403 GCA_910589775.1 Avena eriantha | reverse complement strand
CATGCAATGACTCTAGCTGTGATTCATTAAAAGAACAGACATGCAACGACACTAGTGGATCCATGTGTGGTTCATGAGAAAAACAGACATGCAATGACACTAGATGTGGTTCATGAAAATAACACACATGAAATGACACTAGCTGTGGTTCATGAAAAGAACACACATGCAATGACTCTAGTTGCGGTTCATGAGAAGAACACACATCCAATGACACTGGTGGACTCTAGCTGTGGTTCATGAAAAGAACAGACATGCAGTGACACCAGTGGATCCTTATGTGGTTTTTCTAGAGGAATACACATGCAATGACACTGGGCGTGGTTCATGAAAAGAACATACATGCAATGACTTATGTGGTTTCTCTAGAGGAATACACATGCAATGACACTAGGTGTGGTTCATGAAAAGAACAGACATGCAATGACACTGGTGTATCCTTATGGTTTGTCTAGAGGAACATACATGCAATTACACTAGGTGTGGTTCATGGAAAGAACAGACATGCAATGACACTGGTGAATCCTTATGTGGTTTGTTTCGAAAAACACACATCCAATAATACTAGTGGATCCATGTGTGGTTTTTCTAGAGGAACACACATGGAATGACACTGGGTGTGGTTCATGAAAAGAACATAGATGCAATGACACTGGTGGATCCATGTGTGGTTTATGGAAGTAACTGACATACAATGAAGCTAGCTGTGATTCTTGAAAAGAACAGACATGCAATGACACTGGTGGATCCATGTGTAGTTCATGATAAGAACACACATCCAATGACACTGGTGGATCCTTATGTGGTTCATGAAAAGAACAGACATGTAGTGACACCGGTGGATCCTTATGTGGTTTGTCCAGAGGAACACACATGCAATGACACTGGGTGTGGTTCATGAAAAGAACAGACATGCAATGACTTATGTTGTTTATTTAGAAGAACACACAGGCAATGACACTGGGTGTGGTTCATGAAAATAACAGACATGCAATGACACTAGTTGATCCTCATGTGGTTTGTTTAGAAGAACACACATGCAATGACACTGGTGGATCCTTATGTGGTTTGTGAGAAGAACTGACATGCAATGACACTAGCTGTGGTTCATGAAAAGAACTGACATGCAATGACTCTAGCTACGGTTCTCGAAAAGAACAGACATGCAATTACTCTAGGTGGATCCATGTGTGGTTACTGGAAGTAACACACATGCAATGACTCTAGCTGTGGTGCATGAAAAGAACACACATGCAATAACACTGGTGGATCCATGTGTGCTCTGTGAAAAGAACAAACATGCAATCACACTGGGTGGATCCAGGTGTGGTTCATGAAAAGAAGAGAAATGCAATGACTCTAGCTGTAGTTCATGAAAAGAACACACATGCAATGACACTGGTGGATCCATGTGTCGTCTGTGAACAGAATAGACATGCAAACACACTCGCTAGATCCATGTGTGGTTTGTTTAGAAGAACACATGTGCACTGACTGTAGCCGTGGTTCATGAGAAGAGCACACATCCAATGACATTGGTGGACTCTAGCTGTGGTTCATGAAAAGAATAGACATGCGGTGACACCGGTGGATCCTTATGTGGTTTTTCTAGAGGAACACACATGCAATGACACTAGGTGTGGTTCATGAAAAGAACAGACAAGCAATGCCACTAGTGGGTCCATGTCTGGTTTGTTTAGAAGATCACACATACAATAACACTAGTGGATCCATGTGTGGTTCATGAAAAGAACAGACATGCAATGACACTGGGTGTGGTTCATGAAAAGAACATACATGCAATGACACTAGTGGATCCATGTGTGGTTTCTGGAAGTAACGGACGTGCAATGACTCTAGCTGTGATTCATTAAAAGAACAGACATGCAATGACACTAGTGGATCCTTATGTGGTTTGTTTAGAAGAACACACATCCAATAACACCGGTGGATCCATGTGTGGTTTCTCTTGAGGAACACACATGCAATGATACTAGCTGTGGTTCATGAACAGAACAGACATGCAATGACACTGGTGGATCCATGTGTGGTCCATGAGAAGAACAAACATGCAATGACACTAGCTGTGGTTCATGAAAATAACGCACATGCAATGCCACTAGCTGTGGTTCATGAAAAGAACACACATGCAATGACTCTGGGTGTGGTTCATGAAAATAACATACATGCAATGACACTGGTGGATCCATGTTTTGTTTATGGAAGTAACAAACATGCAATGACTCTAGCTATGGTTCATGAAAAGAACAGACATGCAGTGACACCGGTGGATCCTTATGTGGTTTGTCTAGAGGAACACACATGCAATGACACTAGGCATGGTTCATGAAAAGAACAGACATGCAATGACTTATGTGGTTTGTCTAGAGGAACACACATACAATGACACTGGGTGTGGTTCATGAAAAGAATAGACATGAAATGACACTGGTGGATCCTTATGTTGTTTGTCTAGAGGAACAAACATGCAATTACACTCGGTGTGGTTCATGAAAAGAACAGACATGCAATGCCACTGGTGGATCCTTATGTGGTTTGTTTAGAAAAACACACATCCAATAACACTGGTGGATCCATGTGTGGTTTGTGTAGAGGAACACACATGCAATGACACTGGGTGTGGTTCATGAAAAGAACATACATGCAATGACACTGGTGGATCCATGTGTGGTTTATAGAAGTAACTGACATGCAATGACTCTAGCTGTGATTCATGAAAAAAATAGGCATGCAATGACACTGGTGGACCCATGTGTGGGTCATGAAAAGAACACACATCCAATGACACTGGTGGATCCTTATGTGGTTCATGAAAAGAACAGCCATGCAGTGACACCGGTGGATACTTATGTGGTTTGTCTAGAGGAACATACATGCAATGACACTAGGTGTGGTTCATGAAAAGAATAGACATGCAATGACTTATGTTGTTTGTTTAGAAGAACACACAGGCAATGACACTAGGTGTGGTTCATGAAAATAACAGACATGCAATGACACTAGTGGATCCTCATGTGGTTTGTTTAGAAGAACACACATGCAATGACACTGGTGGATCCTTATGTGGTTTGTGAGAAGAACTGACATGCAATGACACTGGCTGTGGTTAATGAGAAGAACTGACATGCAATGACTCTAGCTACGGTTCATGAAAAGAACAGAAATGCAATTACTCTAGGTGGATCCATGTGTGGTTTCTGGAAATAACACACATGCAATGACTCTAGCTGTGGTTCATGAAAAGAACACACATGCAATGACACTGGTGGATCCATGTGTGCTCTGTGAAAAGAACAAACATGCAATCACACTGGGTGGATCCATGTGTGGTTCATGAAAAGAAGAGAAATGAAATGACTCTAGCTGTAGTTCATGAAAAGAACACACATGCAATGACACTGGTGGATCCATGTGTCGTCTGTGAACAGAATAGACATGCAAACACACTCGCTAGATCCATGTGTGGTTTGTTTAGAAGAACACATGTGCACTGACTCTAGCCGTGGTTCATGAGAAGAACACACATCCAATGACATTGGTGGACTCTAGCTGTGGTTCATGAAAAGAATAGACATGCGGTGACACCGGTGGATCCTTACGTGGTTTTTCTAGAGGAACACACATGCAATGACACTAGGTGTGGTTCATGAAAAGAACAGACATGCAATGCCACTAGTGGATCCATGTCTGGTTTGTTTAGAAGAACACACATACAATAACACTAGTGGATCCATGTGTGGTTCATGAAAAGAACAGACATGCAATGACACTGGGTGTGGTTCATGAAAAGTACAGACATGCAATGACACTGGTGGATCCATGTGTGGTTTCTGGAAGTAACGGACATGCAATGACTCTAGCTGTGATTCATTAAAAGAACAGACATGCAATGACACTAGTGGATCCTTATGTGGTTTGTTTAGAAGAACACACATCCAATAACACCGGTGGATCCATGTGTGGTTTCTCTAGAGGAACACACATGCAATGATACTAGCTGTGGTTCATGAACAGAACAGACATGCAATGACACTGGTGGATCCATGTGTGGTCCATGAGAAGAACAAACATGCAATGACACTAGCTGTGGTTCATGAAAATAACGCACATGCAATGCCACTAGCTGTGGTTCATGAAAAGAACACACATGCAATGACTCTGGGTGTGGTTCATGAAAATAACATACATGCAATGACACTGGTGGATCCATGTTTTGTTTATGGAAGTAACAAACATGCAATGACTCTAGCTATGGTTCATGAAAAGAACAGACATGCAGTGACACCGGTGGATCCTTATGTGGTTTGTCTAGAGGAACACACATGCAATGACACTAGGCGTGGTTCATGAAAAGAACAGACATGCAATGACTTATGTGGTTTGTCTAGAGGAACACACATACAATGACACTGGGTGTGGTTCATGAAAAGAATAGACATGCAATGACACTGGTGGATCCTTATGTGGTTTGTCTAGAGGAACAGACATGCAATTACACTCGGTGTGGTTCATGAAAAGAACAGACATGCAATGCCACTGGTGGATCCTTATGTGGTTTGTTTAGAAAAACACACATCCAATAACACTGGTGGATCCATGTGTGGTTTGTCTAGAGGAACACACGTGCAATGACACTGGGTGTGGTTCATGAAAAGAACATACATGCAATGACACTGGTGGATCCATGTGTGGTTTATAGAAGTAACTGACATGCAATGACTCTTGCTATGATTCATGAAAAGAATAGGCATGCGATAACACTGGTGGATCCATGTGTGGGTCATGAAAAGAACACACATCCAATGACACTAGTGGATCCTTATGTGGTTCATGAAAAGAACAGACATGCAGTGACACCGGTGGATCCTTATGTGGTTTGTCTAGAGGAACATACATGCAATGAGACTAGGTGTGGTTCATGAAAAGAATAGACATGCAATGACTTATGTTGTTTCTTTAGAAGAACACACAGGCAATGACACTAGGTGTGGTTCATGAAAATAACAGACATGCAATGACACTAGTGGATCCTCATGTGGTTTGTTTAGAAGAACACACATGCAATGACACTGGTGGATCCTTATGTGGTTTGTGAGAAGAACTGACATGCAATGACACTGGCTGTGGTTCATGAGAAGAATTGACATGCAATGACTCTAGCTACGGTTCATGAAAAGAACAGACATGTAATTACTCTAGGTGGATCCATGTGTGGTTTCTGGAAGTAACACACATGCAATGACTCTAGCTGTGGTTCATGAAAAGAACACACATGCAATGACACAGGTGGATCCATGTGTGCTCTGTGAAAAGAACAAACATGCAATCACACTGGGTGGATCCATGTGTGGTTCATGAAAAGAATTGACATGCAATGACTCTAGCTATAGTTCATGAAAAGAACACACATGCAATGACACTGGTGGATCCATGTGTCGTTTGTGAAAAGAATAGACATGCAAACACACTCGCTAGATCCATGTGTGGTTTGTTTGGAAGAACACATGTGCACTGACTCTAGCCGTGGTTCATGAGAAGAACACACATCCAATGACATTGGTGGACTCTAGCTGTGGTTCATGAAAAGAATAGACATGCAGTGACACCGGTGGATCCTTATGTGGTTTTTCTAGAGGAACACACATGCAATGACACTAGGTGTGGTTCATGAAAAGAACAGACATGCAATGCCACTAGTGGGTCCATGTCTGGTTTGTTTAGAAGATCACACATACAATAACACTAGTGGATCCATGTGTGGTTCATGAAAAGAATAGACATGCAATGACACTGGGTGTGGTTCATGAAAAGAACATACATGCAATGACACTAGTGGATCCATGTGTGGTTTCTGGAAGTAACGGACATGCAATGACTCTAGCTGTGATTCATTAAAAGAACAGACATGCAATGACACTAGTGGATCCTTATGTGGTTTGTTTAGAAGAACACACATCCAATAACACCGGTGGATCCATGTGTGGTTTCTCTAGAAGAACACACATGCAATGATACTAGCTGTGGTTCATGAACAGAACAGACATGCAATGACACTGGTGGATCCATGTGTAGTCCATGAGAAGAACAAACATGCAATGACACTAGCTGTGGTTCATGAAAATAACGCACATGCAATGCCACTAGCTGTGATTCATTAAAAGAACAGACATGCAATCACACTAGTGGATCCTTATGTGGTTTGTTTAGAAGAACACACATCCAATAACACTGGTGGATCCATGTGTGGTTTGTCTAGAGGAACACACATGCAATGATACTAGCTGTGGTTCATGAAAAGAACAGACATGTAATGACACTGGTGGATCCATGTGTGGTTCATGAAAAGAACACACATGCAATGACTCTGGGTGTGGTTCATGAAAATAACATACATGCAATGACACTAGTGGATCCATGTTTTGTTTATGGAAGTAACAAACATGCAATGACTCTAGCTATGGTTCATGAAAATAATAGACATGCAGTGACACCGGTGGATCCTTATGTGGTTTGTCTAGAGGAACACACATGGGATGACACTGGCGTGGTTCATGAAAAGAACAGACATGCAATGACTTATGTGGTTTGTCTAGAGGAACACACATACAATGACACTGGGTGTGGTTCAGGAAAAGAATAGACATGCAATGACACTGGTGGATCCTTATGTGGTTTGTCTAGAGGAACAGACATGCAATTACACTCGGTGTGGTTCATGAAAAGAACAGACATGCAATGCCACTAGTGGATCCTTATGTGGTTTTTTTAGAAAAACACACATCCAATAACACTGGTGGATCCATGTGTGGTTTGTCAAGAGGAACACACATGCAATGACACTGGGTGTGGTTCATGAAAAGAACATACATGTAATGACACTGGTGGATCCATGTGTGGTTTATAGAAGTAACTGATATGCAATGACTCTAGCTGTGATTGTTGAAAAGAATAGGCATGCAATGACACTGGTGGATCCATGTGTGGGTCATGAAAAGAACACACATCCAATGACACTGGTGGATCCTTATGTGGTTCATGAAAAGAACAGACATGCAGTGCCACCGGTGGATCCTTATGTGGTTTGTCTAGAGGAACATACATGCAATGACACTAGGTGTGGTTCATGAAAAGAACATGCATGCAATGACTTATGTTGATTGTTTAGAAGAACACACAGGCAATGACACTAGGTGTGGTTCATGAAAATAACAGACATGCAATGACACTAGTGGATCCTCATGTGGTTTGTTTAGAAGAACACGCATGCAATGACACTGGTGGATCCTTATGTGGTTTGTGAGAAGAACTAACATGCAATGACACTGGCTGCGGTTCATGAGAAGAACTGACATGCAATGACTCTAGCTATGGCTCATGAAAAGAACAGACATGCAATTACTCTAGGTGGATCCATGTGTGGTTTCTGGAAGTAACACACATGCAATGACTCTAGCAGTGGTTCATGAAAAGAACACACATGCAATGACACTGGTGGATCCATGTGTGCTCTGTGAAAAGAACAAACATGCAATCACACTGGGTGGATCCATGTGTGGTTCATGAAAAGAAGAGAAATGCAATGACTCTAGCTATAGTTCATGAAAAGAACACACATGCAATGACACTGGTGGATCCATGTGTCGTTTGTGAAAAGAACAGACATGCAAACACACTCTCTAGAATCATGTGTGGTTTGTTTGGAAGAACACATGTGCACTGACTCTAGCCGTGGTTCATGAGAAGAACACACATCCAATGACATTGGTGGACTCTAGCTGTGGTTCATGAAAAGAATACTCATGCAGTGACACCGGTGGATCCTTATGTGGTTTTTCTAGAGGAACACACATGCAATGACACTAGGTGTGGTTCATGACAAGAACAGACATGCAATGCCACTAGTGGATCCATGTCTGGTTTGTTTAGAAGAACACACATACAATAACACTGGTGGATCCATGTGTGGTTCATGAAAAGAACACACATGCAATGACTCTGGGTGTGGTTCATGAAAATAACATACATGCAATGACACTGGTGGATCCATGTTTTGTTTATGGAAGTAACAAACATGCAATGACTCTAGCTATGGTTCATGAAAATAATAGACATGCAGTGACACCGGTGGATCCTTATGTGGTTTGTCTAGAGGAACACACATGCGATGACACTGGCAGATCCATGTGTGGTTTGTCTATAGGAACACACATGCAATGATACTAGCTGTGGTTCATGAAAAGAACAGACATGCAATGACACTAGTGGATCCATGTGTGGTTTATGGAAGTAACAAACATGCAATGACTCTCGCTGTGATTCATGAAAAGAACACACATGCAATGACACTAGTGGATCCATGTGTGGTCCATGAGAAGAACAAACATGCAATGACACTAGCTGTGGTTCATGAAAATAACACACGTATAATGCCACTAGCTGTGGTTCATGAAAAGAACACACATGCAATGACTCTGGCTGTGGTTCATGAAAATAACATACATGCAATGACACTGGTGGATCCATGTTTTGTTTATGGAAGTAACAAACATGCAATAACTCTAGCTATGGTTCATGAAAAGAACAGACATGCAGTGACACCGGTGGATCCTTATGTGGTATGTCTAGAGGAACACACATGCAATGACACTGGGCGTGGTTCATGAAAAGAACAGACATGCAATGACTTATGTGGTTTGTCTAGAGGAACACACATACAATGACACTGGGTGTGGTTCAGGAAAAGAATAGACATGCAATGACACTGGTGGATCCTTACGTGGTTTGTCTAGAGGAACAGACATGCAATTACACTCGGTGTGGTTCATGAAAAGAACAGACATTCAATGCCACTGGTGGATCCTTATGTGGTTTGTTTAGAAAAACACACATCCAATAACACTGGTGGATCCATGTGTGGTTTGTCTAGAGGAACACACATGCAATGACACTGGGTGTGGTTCATGAAAAGAATATACATGCAATGACACTGGTGGATCCATGTGTGGTTTATAGAAGTAACTGACATGCAATGACTCTAGCTGTGATTCATGAAAAAAATAGGCATGCAATGACACTGGTGGATCCATGTGTGGGTCAACAAAAGAACACACATCCAATGACACTGGTGGATCCTTATGTGGTTCATGAAAAGAACAGACATGCAGTGACACCAGTGGATCCTTATGTGGTTTGTCTAGAGGAACATACATGCAATGACACTAGGTGTGGTTCATGAAAAGAACAGACATGCAATGACTTATGTCTTTTGTTTAGAAGAACACACAGGCAATGACACTAGGTGTGGTTCATGAAAATAACAGACATGCAATGACACTAGTGGATCCTCATGTGGTTTGTTTAGAAGAACACACATGCAATGACACTAGTGGATCCTTATGTGGTTTGTGAGAAGAACTGACATGCAATGACACTAGCTGTGGTTCATGAGAAGAACTGACATGCAATGACTCTAGCTACGGTTCATGAAAAGAACAGACATGCAATTACTCTAGGTGGATCCATGTGTGGTTTCTGGAAATAACACACATGCAATGACTCTAGCTGTGGTTCATGAAAAGAACACACATGCAATGACACTGGTGGATCCATGTGTGCTCTGTGAAAAGAACTAACATGCAATCACACTGGGTGGATCCATGTGTGGTTCATGAAAAGAAGAGAAATGCAATGACTCTAGCTGTAGTTCATGAAAAGAACACACATGCAATGACACTGGTGGATCCATGTGTCGTGTGTGAAAAGAATAGACATGCAAACACACTCGCTAGATCCATGTGTGGTTTGTTTAGAAGAACACATGTGCACTGACTCTAGCCGTGGTTCATGAGAAGAACACACATCCAATGACATTGGTGGACTCTAGCTGTGGTCATGAAAAGAATAGACATGTAGTGACACCGGTGGATCCTTATGTGGTTTTTCTAGAGGAACACACATGCAATGACACTAGGTGTGGTTCATGAAAAGAACAGACATGCAATGCCACTAGTGGATCCATGTCTGGTTTGTTTAGAAGAACACACATACAATCACACTGGTGGATCCATGTGTGGGTCATGAAAAGAACAGACATGCAATGACACTGGGTGTGGTTCATGAAAAGAACAGACATGCAATGACACTGGTGGATCGATGTGTGGTTTCTAGAAGTAACGGACATGCAATGACTCTAGCTGTGATTCATTAAAAGAACAGACATGCAACGACACTAGTGGATCCATGTGTGGTTCATGAGAGAAACAGACATGCAATGACACTAGATGTGGTTCATGAAAAGAACATACGTGAAATGACACTAGTTGTGGTTCATGAAAAGAACACACATGCAATGACTCTAGTTGTGGTCCATGAGAAGAACACACATCCAATGACACTGGTGGACTCTAGCTATGGTTCATGAAAAGAACAGACATACAGTGACACCGGTGGATCCTTATGTTGTTTTTCTGGAGGAACACACATGCAATGACACTGGGTGTGGTTCATGAAAAGAACAGACATGCAATACCACTAGTGGATCCATGTGTGGTTTGTTTAGAACAACACACATTTTGCCTATTATATGTTTGAAAAAGAATAGACATGCAATGACACTGGTGGATCCATGTGTGGTTCATGAAAAGAACACACATCCAATGACACTGGTGGATCCCTATGTGGTTCATGAAAAGAACAGACATGCAGTGACACCGGTGGATCCTTATGTGGTTTGTCTAGAGGAAAACACATGCAATGACACTAGGTGTGGCTCAGGAAAAGAACATACATGCAATGACTTATGTTGTTTGTTTAGAAGAACACACAGGCAATGATACTGGGTGTGGTTCATGAAAATAATAGACATGCAATGACACTAGTGGATCCTCGTGTGGTTTGTTTAGAAGAACACAAATGCAATGACACTGGTGGATCCTTATGTGGTTTGTGAGATGAACTGACATGCAATGACGCTGGCTATGGTTCATGAGAAGAACTAACATGCAATGACTCTAGCTACTGTTCATGAAAAGAACAGACATGCAATTACACTAGGTGGATCCATGTGTGGTTTCTGGAAGTAACACACATGCAATGACTCCAGCTGTGGTTCATGAAAAGAACACACATGCAATGACACTGGTAGATCCATGTGTCGTCTGTGAAAAGAACAGACATGCAAACACACTCGCTAGATTCATGTGTGGTTTGTTTAGAAGAACACACGTGCACTGACTCTAGCTGTGGTTCATGAGAAGAACACACATCCAATGACATTGGTGGACTCTAGCTGTGGTTCATGAAAAGAATAGACATGTAGTGACACCGGTGGATCCTTATGTGGTTTTTCTAGAGGAACACACATGCAATGACACTGGGTGTGGTTCATGAAAAGAACAGACATGCAATGCCACTAGTGGATCCATTTTTGGTTTGTTTAGAAGAACACACATGCAATAACACTAGTGGATCCATGTGTGGTTCATGAAAAGAACAGACATGCAATGACACTGGGTGTGGTTCATGAAAAGAACAGACATGCAATGACACTGGTGGATCCATGTGTGGTTTATGGCAGTAACAGACATGCAATGACTCTAGATGTGATTCATTAAAAGAACAGACATGCAATGACACTAGTGGATCCATGTGTGGTTCATGAGAAGAACAGACATGCAATGACACTAGCTGTAGTTCATGAAAAGAACACACATGAAATGACACTAGCTGTGGTTCATGAAAAGAACACACGTGCAATGACTCTAGTTGTGGTTCATGAGAAGAACACACATCCAATGACACTGGTGGACTCTAGGTGTGGTTCATGAAAAGAACAGACATCAAGTGACATCGGTGGATCCTTATGTGGTTTTTCTGGAGGAACACACATGCAATGAAACTGGGTGTGGTTCGTGAAAAGAACAGGCATGCAATGCCACTGGTGGAGCCATGTGTGGTTTGTTTAGAACAACACACATTTTTCCTATTATTTGTTTGAAAAAGAAAAATAAAACTGTTTTCAGCCTAGGCGGTACTACCGCTCGCGCTAACGGGCCGGCCTGCTGCGCGCAGCCTATTCTCTGTGCCGCCCGGTAGCCCCATCCGGCTCTACCGGATCAAACCGATACTGCCACCCGGGCGGGCCGGTAGTGTTGGAGATATGCCCAAGAGGCAATAATAAAAGTGATTATTATTATATCTTTGTGTTTATGATGAATGTTTACATCCCATGCTATAATTGTATTATTAGGAAACACTAATACTTGTGTGTTTTGTAAACATAAGAGAGTCCCTAGTAAGCCTCTTGTTGAACTAGCTTGTTGATTAATTGATGATCATGGTTTCCTGATCATGGACATTAGGATGTGATTAATAACAAGGTTATGTCATTAGGAGAATGATGTGATGGACACACACACATAGTAAGCGTAGCATAAGATCAAGTCATTAAGTTCGTATTGCTGTTAGCTTTCAAATACATAGTAACCTAATCCTTCGACCATGAGGTTATGTTAATCACCATCACTAGATGGATGCTTTGATGACATCAAACGCCGCTTCGTAACTGGGTGGTTATAAAAGTGTCATTGGGTATTCTGAAAGTATGTGTTGAAGCGCATGAACCAAGATTGGGATTTGTCCATCCATATGACGGATAGATATACTCTGGGCCCTCTCGGTGGAATGTCATCTAGTTAGCTTGCAAGCATGTGACTGGGTCACAAGGGATGAAATATCACAGAACGAGTAAGGAGTACTTACCAGTAACGAGGTAGAACTAGGTATGGACATGCTGACGATCAAACCTCGGATGAGTATAATATCGCGTGACAAAGGGAATTAGTTTCGTATGTAAATGGTTCAATCGATCACGAAGTCATCGTTGAGTATGTGGGAGCCATTATGGATCTCCAGGTCCCGCTGATGGTTATTGATAGGAGATGTGTCTCTATCATGTCTACATATTCACGAATCGTAGGGTGACACACTTAAGGTTCGAAGTTGTTTTAAGTAGATATGGAATGTGCGTTGGAGACCGAATGTTGTTCGGAGTCTCGGAATGGATCCGGGACATCACGAGGAGATCCGGAATTGTCCGGAGAATAAGATTCATATATCGGGGATCATTTTCTAAGTTAGGAAATGTTTCGGAGTGTTTGTATGGAGATTCTAGAAGGTTTCAGAATGTTCTGGAAGGTTCTAGAGGATTTCTTGGAGTTTGCTTGAAAACCAAGAAAGGATCAAAGGAGTCTTGGTGGGGCAAGACACGAATTCGTGGGGGAGGAGGACTCCTCCCCCCTTCCCACCGCCGACCATAGGAGGGGAGTCCTACAAGGACTCCCCCTCCCCAAGCGCGCCCTCCCCCCCCTTAAATAGAAGGGCAGGGGCGCCCCCTCCTAGCCCTCTCATACAACTCCCAATCTCTGCCGCCTCTCTCCTCCACCTTTCTTCTGCACAGGGATAGGCGAAGCCCTGCAGAATTCTCTACTCCACCACCACCACCACGCCGTCGTGCTGCTAGGATTCCATGGAGAAGATCTACTACCTCCGCTGCTCGCTGGAACGGGGAGAGGAAGGTCTGCTTCGACTCCGCACGTGTGACCGACTACGGAAGCGCTGCCCGAACGCGGCGACGGAAGGATCGTCCACTTGACCGACTGCGGAAGCGCTGCTGGAACGCGACGCCGGAAGGATCGTCCACACGATCTTGAGATCGGCAAGTAAGCGACTACATCAACCACGAGATCTAATCTCGTTAACACTTTCGGATCTACGAGGGTTAGTTCCTATCTATCTCGTTGCTCATGTCTAATAGATTAGATCTTGGCTTTTATCTAGATTAGATCTGGGTTTTGTTCGTTCTCGTGGTAGAAATTTTTTGTTTTCCATGCTACGAACCCCATTAGTGGTATCAAAGCCGTATCTATGTGTAGATCTGTTGCACGAGTAGAACACAACGTTTTTGTGGGAGTTGATGCTTTTGTTTTTGGTTTCTTAGCGTGTACTTTGCATCTTGCGGCATGGTGGGATGAAGTGGCTCGGGCTAACATTACATGTCATCGCACATGAGACTTGCTCCACGCTTGACGTGCAACTTGCTTTGCACAAGTGGCTTTGCGGGTGTCTGTCTCTCCCACCATAGTGAAGATTCAATTTACAATGAGCATCTTGACAACACTTGTATCAATGTTGTGGTTCTTGTTCGTAGGTAAGATCGGTCTTATGCGAAAGCCCCAAACCACGTAAAACTTGCAAAGAAAATTAGAGGCGTCTAACTTGTTTTTGCAGGGGTTTTGTGATGTGATATGGCCATCATGTGATTGTGATTATATTTGATGTATGCAATGATCCTTGTTGTAATATGGCAACCGGCAGGAGCCTAATGGTTGTCTTTAATTCTGTTAAGACCTGCGTGTCTATTCATCTTGTAATAGCTTTATTCGAAGTAGTTGTAATAGTTGCTGGTGATGTTGGACAACCATGAAGCGGCGCCACTGACCTTGACGCAATGCTGGTGATGATGGAGATCATGTTCGTGCTTTGGAGATGGAGATCAAAGGTGCAAGAAGAAAAGGCCATATCATATCACACAAATTATGAATTGCCTGTGATGTTAATCCTTTATGCATCTTGTATTGCTTAGATCACGACGGTAGCATTATAAGATGATCCCTCTCACTAAAATATCAAGTAATAAAGTGTTCACCCTTAGTTGGCACCGTTGCTAAGACTCATCGTTTCGAAGCATCTCGTGATGATCGGATGTGATAGATTCTACGTGTGCATACAATGGGTGCAAGCTAGATTTGCACATGTGGAAACTAAGGTTATCTTGACGAGCCTAGCATGTACAGACATGGTCTCGAAACACGGAATACCGAAAGGTAGAGCATGAGTCATATAAATGATATGATGAACATGAAGATTGTTCGCCGATGAAACTACATCTTCTCTCGTGAAGATCGGACTTGGTGTAGTGGACTTGGTTCGTGTAATCACTAAGACAATGTGAGGGATGTTGTTTTGAGTGGGAGTTCACCTAGTTAGTTTAAGAATTAAATTTGAACTCAATTTGTCATAAACTTAGTCTAAACTACTTGCAAATTGTTGTAGATTATGGCGACCCCCTCCATCAATTTCAATGCGTTCCTAGAGAAAGAAAAGCTTAAGAACAATGGAACCAATTTCACGGACTGGTTCCGTGGACTAAAGATCGTCCTCAGGGCTGGTCAGTTGACCTATGTGCTCGATGCACCGCTAGGTGACCCACTTGTAGATAATGCCACCGATGACGAAAAGAATGTTTTCGCCACTCGGAAAAATCATTACTACATAGTTCAATGTGCCATCATGTATGGTTTAGAATCGTAGCTCCAGAAGCGTTTTGAGCACCACGACCCGTTCGAGATCATTAAGGAGCTCAGGCTAATTTTTGAGAATCGCGCGGCCATGGAGAGCTATGAGGCCTCCGAAAAATTCTTTAACTGTAAGATGGAAGAAGGAAGCTCCGTTAGCGAGCACGTGCTCACCATGTCTGGGTCCGCAAAGAAGCTCCAAGAGTTGGGAATATTGATTCCTAATGAATTGGGGATTCACCGTCTCCTTCAATCACTGCCACCAAGTTACAAGAACTTTGTGATGAACTACAACATGCACTGCATGAACAAGACGTTGCCTGAACTGTCGTCCATGCTGAAAACTGCTGAAGTGGAGATCAAGAAGGAGCACGAAGTGTTGATGGTCAATAAGACCACCAATTTCAAGAGACGGGGCAAGCCTAAGAACAAGGGCAACATCAAGAAGGACGGCAAGAAAGCTGCCGCACCTGCTAAGAAGCCCAAGGCTGGTCCTAAGCCTGAAACTGAGTGCTTCTACTGCAAGGGTACTAGTCACTGGAAGCGTAACTTCCCCAAGTACCTGGCGGATCTGAAGAACGGCAACATCAAGAAGAAAGGTATATTTGATATATGTGTTATAGATGTGTATCTTACAAGTAATCGTAGCAGTGCCTGGGTATTTGATACTGGTTCGGTTGCTCATATTTGTAACTCGAAATAGGAGCTGCGGAATAAACGAAGACTGGCAAGAGACGAGGTGACGATGCGCGTTGGAAATGGCTCCAAGGTTGATGTGATCGCCGTCAGCACGCTCCCTCTACATCTACCTTCGGGATTAGTTTTAAATTTGAATAATTGTTATTTGGTGCCTGCGTTAAGCATGAACATTATATCTGGATCCTGTTTATTGCGAGACGGTTACTCTTTTAAGTCTGAGAATAAAGGTTGTTCGATTTATATGAGTAATATCTTTTATGGTAATGCACCTGAGATGAATGGTTTATTCTTACTGAATCTCGATAGTAGTGATACACATGTTCACAACATAGATGCTAAACGAATAAAATTGAATGATAATTCTACATACATGTGGCACTGTCGTCTTGGTCACATTGGAGTGAAGCGTATGAAGAAACTCCATTCTGATGGACTTCTTGAATCACTTGAAAGATGCGAAGCATGTCTAATGGGAAAAATGACTAAGACTCCATTCTCTGGTACAATGGAGCGAGCTACAGACTTATTGGAAATAATACATACCGATGTGTGCGGTCCAATGAGTGTAGCATCGCGTGGTGGATATCGTTATGTTCTCACTTTCACGGATGACTTGAGTAGATATGGGTATGTCTACTTTATGAAACATAAGTCCGAAACTTTCGAGAAGTTTAAGGAATTTCAAAGTGAAGTGGAAAATCATCGTAACAAGAAGATTAAGTTTCTGCGTTCTGACCGCGGAGGTGAATATCTGAGTTATGAGTTTGGCATGCATTTAAAGAAATGTGGAATACTTTCGCAGTTGACACCGCCGGGAACACCACAACGTAATGGTGTGTCCGAGCGTCGTAATCGAACTCTCTTAGATATGGTTCGATCTATGATGTCTCTTATAGATTTACCGTTATCATTTTGGGGCTATGCATTAGAGACAACCGCATTCACTTTAAATAGGGCACCATCTAAATCCGTTGAAATGACACCGTACGAATTGTGGTTTGGTAAGAAACCTAAGTTGTCGTTCCTTAAAGTTTGGGGTTGCGAGGCATATGTAAAGAAGTTACAACCTGATAAGCTAGAACCCAAAGCGGAGAAATGCGTCTTCATAGGATACCCTAAAGAAACAATTGGGTATACCTTCTATCATAGATCTGAAGGCAAAGTTTTCGTTGCAAAGAATGGATCCTTTCTTGAGAAGGAGTTTCTCTCGAAGGAGGTGACTGGAAGGAAAGTAGAACTCGATGAGGTTATTGAACCTTCTCTCGAATTTGAGAGTAGCGCATCACAGGAAGATGTTTTTGTGCCGCCTGCACCAATTGGAGAGGAAGCTAATGATAATGATCATGAAACTTCAAATGAAGTTACTGCTAAACCTCGCAGGTCAACGAGGGTTCGTACCACTCCTGATTGGTATGACTCTGCCTTGAACGTCATGTTGGTGGACAACGCTGATGACCCTGCGACATATGAAGAAGCTATGGTGAGCCCAGATTCCGACAAATGGCTAGAAGCCATGAAATCCGAAATGGGATCCATGTATGAAAACCAAGTGTGGACTTTGGTGGACTTACCGGATGGCCATAAGGCTATTGAGAACAAATGGATTTTCAAGAGAAAAACAGATGCTGATGGTAATGTTACCGTCTATAAAGCTCGACTTGTCGCGAAAGGGTTCCGACAAATTCAAGGATTTGACTATGATGAGACTTTCTCACCAGTAGCGAAGCTAAAGTCTGTGAGGATTTTGTTAGCAATTGCTGCATATTTCGATCATGAGATTTGGCAGATGGATGTCAAAACGGCGTTCCTTAATGGTGACATTGAGGAAGAGTTGTATATGGTACAACCCAAGGGTTTTGTCGATCCTAAAGATGCTGACAAGGTATGCAAGCTTCAACGCTCCATTTATGGACTGAAGCAAGCATCCCGGAGTTGGAATCAACGTTTTGATAAAGTAATCAAAAAATTTGGGTTTATACAAACTTATGGAGAAGCTTGTATTTACAAGAAAGTGAGTGGGAGCTTTGTAGCATTCCTAGTACTATATGTAGATGACATATTGTTGATTGGGAATGATATAGAACTTCTTAATAGCGTCAAAACCTATTTGAATAATAGTTTTTCAATGAAGGATCTTGGCGAAGCGGCATATATTCTAGGCATCAAGATTTATAGAGATAGATCAAGACGCCTAATAGCGCTTTCACAAAGTACATACTTGGACAAAGTTCTAAAGAAGTTTAGAATGGAAGATAGCAAGAAAGGGTTCGTGCCCATGTTGTCAGGTAAGACCTTGAGTAAGACTCAAAGTCCAGCTACGGCAGAAGATAGAGTGAAAATGAATAATATTCCCTATGCCTCGGCCATAGGTTCTATCATGTATGCCATGCTGTGTACAAGACCGGATATAGCACATGCTGTTAGTTTGACTAGCAGATATCAAAGTGATCCTGGAATGGAGCACTGGACAGCGGTCAAGAATATCCTAAAGTACCTAAATAGGACTAAGGATATGGTTCTTTATTATGGAGGTGATGAACAGCTTGTTGTAAACGGTTACACCGATGCTAGTTGGAACACCGATCCGGATGACTCAAAGTCACAGTCGGGATACGTATTTATTTTGAATGGTGCTGCAGTGAGCTGGAGGAGTGCGAAGCAAAGCGTTGTGGCGAAATCTTCAACTGAATCGGAATAAATAGCTGCTTCGGAGGCTGCACAAGAAGCCGTCTGGATGAAGGAATTCATTACTGAACTTGGCGTGGTTCCCAGTGCGTTGGACCCGATGACCATCTACTGTGACAACACAGGTGCCATAGCTAATGCACAGGAGCCAAGGTCACATAGCAAGATGAAGCACATCAAGCTACGTTTCCACCCTATTCGCGAGTATGTCCGAGATGGTGACATAAAGATTTGCAAAGTACACACTGATCTGAATGTGGCGGATCCGTTGACTAAGCCTCTCCCTAGGGCAAAGCATGACCAACACCAAAACGCCATGGGTGTTCGGTATATTACCATGTAATCTAGATTATTGACTCTAGTGCAAGTGGGAGACTGTTGGAGATATGCCCAAGAGGCAATAATAAAAGTGATTATTATTATATCTTTGTGTTTATGATGAATGTTTACATCCCATGCTATAATTGTATTATTAGGAAACACTAATACTTGTGTGTTTTGTAAACATAAGAGAGTCCCTAGTAAGCCTCTTGTTGAACTAGCTTGTTGATTAATTGATGATCATGGTTTCCTGATCATGGACATTAGGATGTGATTAATAACAAGGTTATGTCATTAGGAGAATGATGTGATGGACACACACCCATAGTAAGCGTAGCATAAGATCAAGTCATTAAGTTCGTATTGTTGTTAGCTTTCAAATACATAGTAACCTAATCCTTCGACCATGAGGTTATGTTAATCACCATCACTGGATGGATGCTTTGATGACATCAAACGCCGCTTCGTAACTGGGTGGTTATAAAAGTGTCATTGGGTATTCTGAAAGTATGTGTTGAAGCGCATGAACCAAGATTGGCATTTGTCCATCCATATGACGGATAGATATACTCTGGGCCCTCTCGGTGGAATGTCATCTAGTTAGCTTGCAAGCATGTGACCGGGTCACAAGGGATGACATATCACGGAACGAGTAACGAGTACTTATCAGTAACGAGGTAGAACTAGGTATGGAGATGCTGACGATCAAACCTCGGATGAGTATAGTATCGCGTGACAAAGGGAATTGGTTTCGTATGTAAATGGTTCAATCGATCACGAAGTCATCGTTGAGTATGTGGGAGCCATTATGGATCTCCAGGTCCTGCTGATGGTTATTGATAGGAGATGTGTCTCTATCATGTCTACATATTCACGAACCGTAGGGTGACACACTTAAGGTTCGAAGTTGTTTTAAGTAGATATGGAATGTGCGTTGGAGACCGAATGTTGTTCGGAGTCTCCGAATGGATCCGGGACATCACGAGGAGATCCCGAATTGTCCGGAGAATAAGATTCATATATTGGGGATCATTTTCTAAGTTAGGAAATGTTCCAGAGTGTTTGTATGGAGATTCTAGAAGGTTTCGGAATGTTCTGGAAGGTTCTAGAGGATTTCTTGGAGTTTGCTTGAAAACCAAGAAAGGATCAAAGGAGTCCTGGTGGGGCAAGACACGGATTCGTGGGGGAGGAGGACTCCTCCCCCCTTCCCACCGCCGGCCATAGGAGGGGAGTCCTACAAGGACTCCCCCTCCCCAGGCGCACCCTCCCCCCTTAAATAGAAGGGCAAGGGCGCCCCCTCCTAGCCCTCTCATACAACTCCCAATCTCTGCCGCCTCTCTCCTCCACCTTTCTTCTGCACAGGCATAGGCGAAGCCCTGCAGAATTCTCTACTCCACCACCACCACCACGCCGTCGTGCTGCTGGGATTCCGTGGAGAAGATCTACTACCTCCGCTGCTCGCTGGAACGGGGAGAGGAAGGTCTGCTTCGACTCCGCACGTGTGACCGACTGCGGAAGCGCTGCCCGAACGCGGCGCCAGAAGGATCGTCCACTTGACCGACTGCGGAAGCGCTGCTGGAACGCGACGCCGGAAGGATCTTCCACACGATCTTGAGATCGGCAAGTAAGCGACTACATCAATCACGAGATCTAATCTCGTTAACACTTTCGGATCTACGAGGGTTAGTTCCTATCTATCTCGTTGCTCATGTCTAATAGATTAGATCTTGGCTTTTATCCAGATTAGATCTGGGTTTTGTTCGTTCTCGCGGTAGAATTTTTTTTTCCATGCTACGAACCCCATCAGGTAGTACCAGGCTGGCCCAGTCTGCTTTGCCTCGCTTCCCAGCATTCGTCTCGCAGCCGCTCGCCTCGCTCCTGCCTCGCCTCGCGCTGCCGCTCGCCCTCTCACCCGCCTCGCTCGCCCTGCGTGCGCTCGCTCGCGTTCCCACGCGTTGGCCTAGCTCCGCGCCGCCGCCTCTCGCTGCTGGGCCGGCCCAGCTTCCTGGTCGCCACCCGCGAGCCAGCATGCTGCCGCCCGCTTGCTTGCCCAGCTGCCGCGCTGCTGCTTTGATCGCTCGGCCTAGCCGCGCACGCACTACTCGCCCCACCGCATCGCTTGCTCGCCTCGATCGCCAGCTGGCTCCGCTCGCGCGCCATAGTGCCTCGCGCCGCTTTGCTCACTGGCCGCCTCGTGCGTGCGTGCCTTGGCGCCCTCGCCCGATCCCCTTCCTGGCTGCTCGTTTGCTGGTGCGTTGACCGCTTCGCTGGCTCGGTGCGGTCGAATCGGGCGCTTCCGGTACTACCGGCCCAGACCGAAAAAGGCCCCAACGGGCAGCTACTTGGCCCTTCCTTTAAATAGCCTTTCCTCTTATTCTTTAGGGTTGCTTATTTCTCTAATATTTTTTGAAGCCCTTTGCCTCTCTTGCTCTACCCTTTTTCTTCATTAATCTCTTCCCTCCAATGATTCTTGCCAATATTTGAGGGGTAGATAGAGGCAATATAGATCCACGTTTTGACCAAACCAAATCTCCTCTTTGTGAGTGAATCTTTGGGATCTAGATCTTTGGGGCTTTTTGTGTTCCCCTTTTGTGGTCTTCCTCTCTTGTTCCACCAATTTCTTTAGTAGACTTGTTGGAACTTGAGAGTGAAGATTTGGGGCATCTTTGTGATGTTCTTACATTTTGCATTTGGTGCATCGGTGTGTGTTCTCTCCGGTGTATTTGTTCGGTGATATTCATCGTTGCTTGTCCCTCTTGGGTTCTTGGAACCCTAGACGGTTGTGTGGCCTTTGTGGCGTGTGCTTGGGGTCTTCAATTAAGTTGTGAAGCTCCCCCAAGATTGAGGCCTTGGTGGCGATTATTGGGAGCCTCCAATTAAGTTGTGGAGATAGCCCCAATCTTGTACAGGTTTGGTGACCACCCTTAAGTGTCCCATAGTGGAACGGGTGCTTGCCCGCGTGGTGGGTGCTCGGGAGAATAGGGTGAGGCCTTGGTGGCGTTGGTGGTCTTAGTACCGCCCACCCTTCCAACGAGACATACTCCCTTGTTGGGAGGAACTCGGTAAAAATCGTCGTCCCCGCGTGCCTCGGTTATCTCTATACCCGAGCTCTTTATTTATGCAATTTACATTGTGATAGCCTTCGTGCTTGAAGTATTTATCTTGCTATCGTATTGTTGCTTATCTTGCTTAGCATAAATTGTTGGTGCACATAGGTGAACCTTAGTAGATCTAGGGTTTGTGCTTAACAAAATAAAATGCTAGTTTTATTCCACCTTTGTTAAGCCCATCTCGTAGAAGTTTCAAATCGCCTATTCACCCCCCTCTAGGCGACATCCGTGATCTTTCAATTGGTATCAGAACAAGGTCTCTCGCTTTTAGGATTCACCGCCTTGAGAGTAAAGATGTCGTCTAGTGGTGTAGTGCATGATTCCTATTATATATTCGATGTCACTAATTATGATGTTTGGAAATCTCACATGCTAGATTATTTTCGGGACATTCACCCATCTATTGAGGGAATTCTATATATGGGTTCCTCTTCTCCTATGGATCCCCAAAACGAATCTTTAGAGGAGAAGATGAATTCTTATATAGATGCTCTTGCTACTTAAATGCTTTTACTTGTTGTGAGCAATGTAGTTATTTCTTCAATCATGCCTTATCGGAGTGCTCATGATATTTGGACAAAGCTTCAAGATAAATATGGTGTGTCCAACATTATTGAGGATGATTGTATTCCCTCCACCTCCGGCTGTGATGAGATATCATCTTCTACCACTTCACCTACATGTGATTTTCCACAAGGTAATGATATGGTGAGTGGTGATAGAAATTGCAATTTGGATAGTGTGCATACTATTTGTAATCCTTCATCTCTATCTAGTTGCAATGATCTATCTTTGGACTTGTCAGGGGGATGATCCCCAGGTACCCCAACCAAATAATAACAAGACAGTCGGATCGCGTCCGGCTGACTAGACGCAGCTGGACAAGGCAAGACAGGCCGGCTATCCCCGGTAGCCGGATCAGCAGAGACAGTCGGATACAGCGACGTGGCCAGACTCAATCAATGGGACAGGGCGACGTGTGTGTCAGTGCATGGTACGCCCTGTACGGTGACAAGACTGGCAACTACCCGGCCATACCGAAGACTTTGCGTAGGTGACGCAGGAACAGTGGCCGATGCTGATGACAGGCTCGCACGGCGTACACTATGCCTACGACAGCCATACCGCTCGTACTCCGATAGGACAAGCCATACTGGACACTGTAGATGACTAGTCGGCTGGGACCCGCCTGTGGGGCCCGCCTGTCGGACTGGCCAGTGAGACCTTTGCTTCTCTGCCTATATAAGGAGAGGCAAGGCCTCAGTAGAAAGGGTTGGTCTGACAACATTTAAGGCAGTAGCTAGCGTATACTGCTCGAGGAGCACTTGTAGTTCTGGTATTCCACATAGTCAGATCCGGCAGGAGTAGGGGCTTTACCTCACCACGAGGGCCCCGAACCTGGGTACTTCTTGCGTCCCGCTACGCTCGCTTGTATCCAATCCCGCCTGCGAATGCCGTCGATAGCTTCCCTACTAGTCCCCACACCTCTATCTAACCTCCTCAGGTACTGCCGTTCCCAATACAACGACAGTTGGCGCCCACCGTGGGGCTAGATGGCTTTGACCGGAGTCACGTTCCGCACGGGACTCCGCAGTTCAGCCGGTGAGCGCGTGGCCTCCGGCCTAGTGCTCACGCTCGGCAAGTTCGACTGCATCATCGACAACGCTTCCTGCTTCGCCGGAACCTCCTTCCCGACGAACGGCACCGTCCTGCTATTCGGCGACCTCCCCGTTTACATTGCCACCGTCCCGGAGCGTTTCCCTAGGGAAATCGTCTCTGTCGCGGAGCTGCCGTGCTCAGGCGGCAGCGCTTCCGCCGCACCTCGCGGCGTAGAGGTCATGATGGCCGGTTCCAGCCCCCATCCCTGCCAGCCGCGGGAGCAAGGCGCGGACGAGGTCAAGACTTCCGCTCCCCCGCAGCCCCAGAACCCGGTGGAGGACGCCATTGATCGGCTCCTGGCGTCTGTTAACCTCGGGGATAATCCGGAGGAGGCGGAGGCCAACTTCTGCATGGAGAGACAGATCCTCCTCCATGAGGCCATGGAGCTGGCTGCAGCCCGTAAGCAGCTCGAGATCACCCAGCGCGAGTACGACCGCGCGCACGGCCTCACTCCGGCTACCGCGGAGCCGAGCCGGCGCGGCTAGGTACGGTGTCGGGGCGGCGAGCTAGGCGGTAGATTGGAAAAGGACGGGGAACCAGACCCTGCGCCCGCCCTCACACGGCCCACCTACAGCACGCCCATCAAAAACTTGCACGCGGCGCGAGCCGCGGCAGAGGAATTACCTAGCCTGGAGGGCGAGGAGCGAGCCCGCCAGCACGTTCGCATGCAGGAGCTCCTCCGTGTCGTGGACGAGCAGGCTGGCGCCAACCGGCAGATGCAGGAAGACCTTAGATACTCCCTGGGGAGCAGGCTACCTGCCAACAGCAGGGGCGCGCCGCGCAACACCCAGCAGGCGTCCTCCCCTCAGCCGCCCAGGGCCCGCAGTAGGCATCGCAGCTCTGGCAACAGGGGCCAGCCACGCCAGGAGCAGACGGTGAACAGCAACCCGCCACCTCCCCCTCCGCCAGCCGGAGCGCCCAGACCAGCCGGTTCCCGTCTCTCGGGCCGGGTGGGAGCGCCCAACCCGGATTGTCCGGATGCCCGTGACCGCATCGAGCTCCTCGCTCAAGCGCGCGTCACGGAGGAGGAAGATTCCACCGGTCCGGTCTGTTTCGGACCCCGCATCCAGAACGAGCCATTTCCGGATAAATTCTCCCTGCCGAGGGACACCCCCAAGTATGACAGCAGCATGAAACCAGAAGACTGGCTGACCGACTACGCTACAGCAGTCGGCATCGCCCACGGGAACAAGCACACAACCGTGCGCTACGTCCCCCTCATGCTAACTGGGTCGGCGAGGATATGGCTCAACAGCATCGCGCCCAACAGCATCAACGCCTGGCCCGACTTCGAGAAGGTGTTCGTCCGCAACTTCAATGGCACGTACAAGCGCCCAGGGCGACCACGAGACCGACCGCGAGTACCTCGCCAAGTGGACGGAGCTGCGCAACACCTGCGAGGGCATCCTAGAGAGCCAAGCCATCGGTTTCTTCATCGAGGGTTGCCGCGAGGGCACCATGCTTCGCCACCGGCTACTTTGTGACGAGCCGAAAACCATGGTGGAGCTCATGACGGTTGCGGACCAGTACGCCATGGCGGATGCCGCCATGAAGAAGCCCCTCCGAGTAAACATGGACGGACGTCCGACTCCCATGGAGCCGGCTCGCGACCGACCCAGCAATCCGGTTGGAGAAGCCAGATCCTCCAGACGCCACGGCAACGACAACCGGTTCTAGGGGGACCGCCAGGCCGGACAGCAGAAGCCTCGCTACCACGCGCGGCAGGTCAATGCTGTGGAGGGCGCGCCCGACGCGCCGGCTAACGAAGCAAGGAGGAAAAAGCCACGGCTCACCTTCGACCAGATGTTCGACGGTCCGTGCAAGTGGCATAGCCGTCCCTTCAAGCCGGCTACGCACACCACCCGGAGCTGCAGCTGGACCCGCCAGCTAAAGGACCAGGGCAACCAGCCTCGTCCCCCACCTGCCCCACCGGGTGGACCTCCACCACCGGCTAGGGGAGCCAGCAATGATGGTAACGGCTGCAACGGCAGCAACAACAACAATGGCTACCCCCAGCTGCACGCCGCCTACCATATCTTCGATACGGAGCAGGACGACAAGCACAACCGCAGGCGACGCTCCAAGGAGGTCAACACCATCGCCTCTCCGGTCCCCCAGTACCTGAACTGGTCGGAAACCCCCATCACCTGGAGCCAGCCGGATCAGCCTGAGTATCTACCGACTCCCGGGGGCTACGCCATGGTGCTCGACCCCCTCATCGTCTCCAACGCGCGCACTTGCCGATTCTCGCGTGTCCTCATCGACGGAGGCAGCAGCCTCAACCTCCTCTACCAGTCCTCGCTGGAGAAGCTGGGCATTCACGAAAGCAACCTGCGCCCGACTACCACGATGTTCCATGGCGTTCTGCTGAGGCCAGCCTGCGCCCCGCTGGGAAAAATCCAGCTGGACATCATCTTCGGGACCGAGGAGAACTTCCGCCGTGAACCAATCTGGTTCGAGGTGGTAAATCTGACGAGCTCCTACCACCCTCTCCTCGGGCGCCCCGCCCTCGCCAAGTTCATGGCCATCCCCCACTACGCCTACCTCAAGACGAAGATGCCAGGACCCCACGGCGTGATCACCGTCTCCGGCTGCTTCAGGCGATCGATGGAGTGCGCCTTAGCCGGTTCCAAACTGGCAGAGGCCCTCATCATAGCCGAGGAGAAGCGCGTGATCATGCGTAATGTGGCCATGGCCCAGTAGGACATTCCGGCTAGCAGCAAGCCGGCTGGAGAAGAAGCCTTCCAGCCGGCAAAGGAGACGAAGAGGATCCTGCTCGACCTCTCCAATCCGACCAAGTTCGTCACCATTGGCGCCGGCTTGGACAGCAATAGGAAGGCGCGCTCGTCAACTTCCTCCGTGAGAATCGGGACATCTTCGCGTGGTCCCCCAAGGACATGCCGGGTGTACCGAGGGAGTTCGCCGAGCACTCACTTCACGTGCGTCCGGATGCCAAGCCGGTCAAGCAACCTCTGCGCCGGTTCGCCGAGGAGAAGAGAAAGATAATCGGTAACGAGATCACCCGGCTCCTTGTAGCCGGGTTCAACATGGAAGTGTACCACCCGGACTAGCTGGCGAACCCAGTCCTGGTGCTGAAGAAGAACAAGACCTGGCGCATGTGTATCGACTACACCAGCCTGAACAAGGCGTGCCCGAAAGACCCTTTCGCCTTGCCCCGTATCGATCAAGTCATCGATTCCACGGCCGGCTGTGATTTATTGTCTTTTTTAGATTGTTATTCCGGGTACAATCAGATCCGGCTAAACCCGGCTGACCAGATTAAGACATCATTTATCACCCCCTACGGGGCTTTCTGCTATGTAACCATGCCTTTCGGCCTAAAGAACGCATGCGCCACCTATCAGCGATGCATGCAGAAATGCTTGCACTCACAGATAGGCCGAAACATGCACGCTTACGTGGACGACGTGGTCATCAAGACCAAGGAGAAGCGCACCCTCCTCGAGGACCTAGGAGAAACATTTGGCATCCTCCGCCAGTACCAGATGAAGCTGAACCCAGAGAAGTGCGTCTTCGGAGTACCGTCCGGCCAGCTACTCGGTTTCCTCGTTTCGCAGCAAGGTATCGAGGCGAATCCGGAGAAGATCGAGGCCATCGAGAGGATGCAGCCGCCCAGGAACCTGCTTGGAGTCCAGAAGTTCACCGGATGCCTGGCATCCCTCAGTCGCTTCGTCAGCCGGCTGGGGGAGAAGGCTACCAGCTGATGAAGAAGACGGAAAAGTTCTCCTGGACCTCGCAGGCCGACGCCGCGTTTCACGACCTCAAGCGCATGTTATCCACAACACCGGTTCTAGCCACGCCGGCTAGTAAGGAGCCGATGTTGCTCTATATAGCAGCCACCAGCCGGGTCGTCAGCGTCGTCCTGGTGGTGGAGCGCCCCGAGGAAGGCAAGGCTCAGCCGGTTCAGAGGCCCGTCTACTACCTCAGCGAGGTCCTCTCCCTCTCCAAGCAGAACTACCCCCACTACCAAAAGATGTGCTACGGCGTGTACCTGGCATGCAAGAAGCTCAAGCACTATTTCCAGGAAAGTCTGATTAAGGTCATGTGCACTGCACCCCTTTCGAAAATCATCGGCAACAAGGACGCCACCGGCGGAGTCGCCAAGTGGGCCATCGAGCTTGCCGCCTACTCCATCCAGTACGAGCCCTGGCTCACGATCAAGTCGCAAGCGTTGGCGGACTTCCTCGTCGACTGGGCCAAGACCCAGTATCTCCCACCGGTTCTGGATTCGGACCATTGGCGGATGCACTTCGACGGATTGAAGATGCTCGGGGGCTTGGGAGCCGGCATCGTGCTCACTTCGCCCAAGGGAGACCAGCCGGAATACGTATTGTAGATCAACTTCAAGGCCTCCAACAACGTAGCCAAATATGAGGCACTGGCGCACGGGCTCCGGCTGGCCAAGGAGATCGGCGTCAACCGGGTCTTGTGCTTCGGTGATTCGGACCTGGTGGTGCAGCAGGTATCCGGAGAATGGGATGCCAGAGATGCAAACATGGCTCTCTACCGGTTCCACGTCCAGAAGCTCAGCGCCTCCTTTGACGGGTACGAATTTCACCACATCCCCCGCGTCAACAACGAGGCTGCCGATGGGCTCTCCAAGATCGGCTCCACCAGGCAGGCCATCCCACCGGGGGTCTCCTTGGAGCACCTGTGCAAGCCATCCATCAACCCGTCGCTAGAATTGGACTCCATCGTCTGGGCAGGAGCCGTTCCGGCTGACGGAACGGCGGGGGCGGAGCCGGCGGAGGCACCAAAGAAGAACACCCGCACCAATTCTGGCCAGGCAGCGCCTTTCGGCTCGCAAGACCCGGGGGCCGCCAGCTCGCCTAGCGGCTCGGGGGCTGCTATTCCGGGTACGCCACCCGGATGACCCCCCGACACCCATCAACCGGAGCGCATGAACGTCCTCATCATTCGGGAAGTGCCATCCTGGGCACAACCCTTCATGAGCTACATCGCTGATGGAGAACTTCCGGACAACGAGGTGGAGGCTAGGCAAATCTGGCGCCGCGCGCACACGTACACCATCATAAACGGCGAGATGTACAAGCGCAGCATATCCGGTATCTTCCAAAGATGCGTCGATGCGAATACGGGCTACCGGCTACTCAAGGATATCCACCAGGGCGAGTGCGGGCACCACGCTTCGTCAAGGGCGATAGTCGCCAAGGCATTCTGCCATGGTTTCTACTGGCCCACCGCCCTCGAAGACGCCGAGCAGCTGGTCCGCGCATGCAATGGCTGCCAGCACTTCAGATAGCTCAGGCACATGCCAACTTTGGTACTCAAGACCATACCGATCACCTGGCCGTTCGCGGTTTGGGGCCTCGACATGGTCAGTCCCTTCAAGCGAGCGCGCGCGGGCATGACCCACCTACTGGTGGCGGTGGACAAGTTCACGAAGTAGATCGAGGCCAAGCCTATCCGGAAGCTGGACGGGGCGACGGTTGTCACCTTCTTCACCGACATCATCAACCGTTTCGGCTACCCTAACAGCATCATCACCGACAACGGCACGAACTTCGCCAAGGGGGCCTTCGCCCGGTTCTGCAGCAACAAGGGCATCCGACTGGACCTCGCCTCCGTCGCGCACCCGCAATCCAACAGGCAAGTCAAAAGAGCAAACGGCTTAGTGCTAGCCGGCATCAAGCCACGTCTCATCGAGCCGTTGGAGCGTTCACCTGGATGTTGGATCGAAGAACTTCTGGCTATGCTGTGGAGCCTCGGCACCACGCCGAATAGGTCAACCGGCTACACGCCGTTCTTCCTGGTCTACGGATCGGAAGCCGTCCTCTCCACCGACATCGAGTTCGACTCCCCTCGCAAGCTCCTCTACAAAGAAAAAGCCAACTAGGAGGCATGGGAGGATGGAGTGGACCTCCTGGAGGAGGCCCGCGAGCTGGCCTTGTCCAGATCAACCCTGTACCAGCAGCGACTGCGTCGCTACCATTCAAGCTGGATCCGCCCAGTCGTGTTCCGCGAGGGCGACCTAGCCCTCCGGCTGGTGCAAGACACGAAGGACATGCACAAGCTATCGCGACCCTAGGAGGGACCCTTCATCATCAGCCGGACGCTGCCCAACGACTCCTACTACCTCATCGACGCGCAACAGCCGCGCAAGAACAAGATGGACAAGTCAGACGAGGAGACCGAGCGTCCCTAGAACGCGGCCCTGCTGCGCCCGTTTTACACCTAGTCGCCAGGCAGTGTATGTACCCCAAAAACCCTGTGAATGAAAGTGCAGACCCCCACGAGAATCTCGGGGGCTCGTTGCTAGAAATGTGTATGCGGCAGTTTTCCAGTTATTATTTTCCAGCTCCGGCAACCCCTACCCGGGGGCTCGCCGGCTGGCCCGGCCTGCTAAGTCAACAAACCGGCTGAGTACTGTGCAACGATGCCAGAGGCCCACTCTTCGTCTTAGCTACAGACTGCAACCCGGCTGTCCGGCTAGCAAGAGCAAAAGCCCGAGGCATCCCACATGAAAAACAGGGAGGAGACGCGACAGATCGGGTGTCCCGGCCATGCAACTAGCTCGAACCAATCCAGCCGCTAAGCCATTAGTCCCCTATGCAATGTACTGTCAGCTCCCTTCGATTTCGGCTACAGACCGCGGCCCGGCTGCCCGGCAAGGACGCAGCTAAAATAGCAGAGCACACGGGAAAGCGACTAAGTGTCTAGAAAGGGACAAGCAAGTTTTCGAAAAAAACAAGCCGTTTCCGGCTACAATTTTGCAGACTAACCTACTAACCTATGTGGGCATGTGTGTATGCATATGTATGTTTTGTCCGACTACCTAGAGTCAGAATTCAGGAGAAGGAAAGATGATTCGAAGTCCTTGCCTTCATCAAGCGCTCCGAATCTCGAGGGCTACACCCACTATGCGTGTTCGCGCGCCCCAGTGGAATCTTGTGGTTCCCGACCGGCTAAAGGCGTTTAGCCGGCCGATCAGAGCCCAGGTGAGGGCAAGGGCAGGAGCAAGAGAAGACAAGGAAGATTCGAAGCACCTGGCTACGCCAGCTACTCCGAATCTCGGGGGCTACACACAGTGGGTGCACTCGCGTGCCCCCACTGGAATGTTAGTTCCCCCGGCTGAAGTCGTTCAGCCGGCGAAAACAACCGACCAAGCCGAGTCTAGTCGGATAAAAATAAAAGAAGAAGATTCGAAGCACCTGGCTACGCCAGCTACTACGAATCTCGGGGGCTACACCTAGTGGGTACGCTCGCGCGCCCCCACTGGAGGTGCGGTTCCCCCGGCTAAAAGTGTGTAGTCAGGCGAAGTTAACCGGCGAAGTATGGAAAGAAAATTTGAAACACACAAGTCAAGGGAAACTCAAGAAAAGAGAGGCGAAGCTCCCATAAGTTACCCGGCGTCAAAGACAGCTGGCACAAGCAGACAAGGTTCATAAACATGTAACACAAGACAAATACACCCAGCATCCCGGCGCGATATCTAGGCGGTAGGACCCTTGCCGTGGGGGAGTCCTTGGCCGGCAGGGGCTTCAGGCGGTGGAGGAGGCGCGGAGCTCGATCCGGTTCCGGCGCTGGCAGGCGGCGGCATCGGGGCCTCCACATCAGGAGTGTCGACGGACTTCGAGTCGGTGAGCACCTCGTCAGGGTCCACGTAGTCGGCGATCTTGATGGCGGACCCGCGGAGCTCCGGATGAGCTTGGCGGATAGCGGCAAGATCAGCTCCGGCGCGGAAGCCTCCGTCGATCTTCTCGACGCGGGCGTCCTTGTACCAGGAGAGCATCAGAGCCAAGGCCATCTCTGCTCCAGCTCGCGCAGCTAGGTCCCGCAGCCGGTCCACCACAGCCGGCACCTCTCCCACCTTCGCAGCCAGCTGTGCCATTGTCTCCGGAACCGGAGTCTCCGGCAAGACGAAGGAGAAGATGTCCCACGCCACCTAACGAGGCTTGGCAGTTTCCTCGCCAAGGAGGACGACGAGCTCCTGGGCCGTCGGCTGCGCTCCCGGCCAGTTCTCCTGCAGCCGGTTGTAGGCCAGCAGGTCTATGCCAGGGTAAAAGGCTGTCAGAAAAGAGAAGTCAGATCCGGCTACCGGATCCGGAAAGAAAAGAAGACAGAAAGAAAACTCACCCTTGGCAGTGTGGCTGACCTGCATCAGCTCCTCCACCAACGCCTTCTCCTTGAGCGCCAACCATTTAATCTCCTTCTCTTGGTCCTTGTTCTGGGCCTCGAGAAGGGAGAAGGCTTTGGTCCGGCTGGCGAGCGAGTCGTCACGCTCCTTAATGGTGGCCGCCAGACCGTCCACCCGCGCGTGCCAATCCTTGTTCTGCAGCCGCAGAGTGGAGTTGGACTTGCTCAGCCGGTCGTTCGCTTTCTTCAAGCGATTGATCTTGCGCTGGGCGCACACGAGGATGGCTGCAACAAGACCGGCTGTCATTTCAAAAAAAAAGAGGCAAGCCGGATGAAGTGAACTTACTCTGGGAGGTCCCGTTGGCGGCAGCAAGCTTCTGCTCCAACGTCCGGTTCCCACCGGCTATGGCCTCCATCAGCCGGATCTCCTTCACCGCCAGCTGAAGCGTGGCGGCGAGGTCCGACAGCGAGGCGGCGGAGGAAGCGTCGTTGTCCACGGCATTGACGGCCAAGGACTCCTTCGCCGCGACCACCACCATCTGCCATTCCTCCCCGGGCTCCTCGTCGGAGTTGTCGTTGCCAACGATGACGAGCTCCTTGCCAGAAGCCCCCCACGCGCCCACGGAGGAGCCTTCCGGCTGGGAGGACCCTACCTCCGGCTGGGGGATTTTCGGCTGCACTAAGGGGGAGGCAGTCGACTCAGCATGAGGGGGAGGCGAAGGCTGTGCCTCAGAAGAAGGAGGGGCGCTGGTCGGCGCAGTCGGGGTGCGGGGTGGCGACCCGGCTGGCACGCGTGCTGGGCTCGCGGCTCTGAAGGAAACCAGAGCACTAAGAAGAACAAGAAGAGGACAAGAGCAAAACGAGCCAAAATCAGAAAAGGAGGAAAAAGGCAGGCAGAAAGGGAGGGGGAGAAAGAACATACCCAGGCACAACAGGAGGCGGCCCTTTCTTCCGGCCGAGACGGCTTGGCGGCAGGGTGCCGGACCGGCTCCTCTTGGGCGCCGGCTCCTCCGTCGCAGGGCGGCGGGAGCCGGAACGGCTGGAGCCGCTCCCACCCGCTCCCCCGTCGGTCGTGGAGCGCGTCGCCGGCTCCGCGGTCGGCACGGCCTCCTCCTCATGCACCTCCAGGTGCAGGTCGGCGGCCGACTCATCATTCCGGCTGGGGAAGGCGTCGCTGTCCCCATCCGATTCCTCGCCGGACCGCCGAGCGCGTGGCTCGGGCAGGTCGGGCGTGAACTCCTCGAGGGCCACCGCGCCCTCCCCGCGGATGATGCACGGGAACATCTGCCGAACACAAAAGTTAGCCAGACGAACACAGAGGACAAGCACAAGAAAACACCAAAAATGCATCTGGTTAGAGGAGCTCACCCGGAGCACGCGGTTCTCCCGAGTATAAGGCGCCAGACTAAACTTCCAGTTCTCCGGCAGCCGCTCCTTGGTGATCATCCACACCCACTCCTTCAGGTTGGGGTAGCGGGGATCGCGGCGCGATAGCCGGGTCGGGTCCAGCCGGCTGGAGTAGTAGCACATCTTGTGGGCTCGCTGCTGCAACGGCATCATCAGCCGGGACATCCAGCTGAGAGTGACGTCCAGGTAAGTCAGCCGGCAATGGACGAGGGAGCGCATGCGCTTTAGCAGCTCGTCCGTCTCCTCCTTGTCACCGTGGAACTTCAAGTCCCAGTTCTGCCGGCTGGACTCGACGTCCTGGAAGGCCGGCAGATTGATCCGGTCGACATTGGTGAGGTTCTTCACATAGAAGTACGACTACTGCCACAGTCGTACCGTATCGTGAAGAAGGAATTTGGGATAGCCGGTCTGCGTGCGAGAGTAGATGGAGGCGCCGCTGCAGGCGACTAGTGGCCCCTGGGTGAACTGCACCTGCGGCCGGACTCGGAAGAGCCGGCAGAAGAGCCCGAGATCCGGCTGGATCCCGAGGTAGGTCTCGCAGAAAGCAACAAAGTGCGCCAATGTTCTGACTGTGTTGGCGCCGAGATGGTGGAGACGAAGGTCGAAGAAAGCGAGGAAGGTCAAGAGGAACGGGTTCGCCGGAAGGGCGAACCCGCGGGCCAAGTGCGAGAGGAAGATGACGCGCTCGCTGTCCTCCGAATGCGGCGACACCTCCCCGGCCGGCGCCAGCCGCACCGCCACCTCCTCCGCCGGCGGGAGGACGCGGGTGGCGCGGTACTTGGCGATTTGGTCCTCGATGACGGTGGAGCCGCACCAGGCCCCGTGGTCGGCGACCATTTCCGGTTGACGAGGGGGAGCAGCGACGGAAGATTGACGGTGGCCCGTAGCATCGACGATGGCGAACGGGCGGCGCAAAGAGCAAGGGCGCAGGAGCGGAGGCAGCGAAAGAGAAGGAACTGTAGCAGGGGAGCGAAGGAAAGAAATCGCCTCCCCCGCGGCGTCCCTTTAAGGAGCCAGAAGGGCAACCATCGACGGGGCACGTGGCGCGCATCCGGGCGGCCCACACCCCAACCGCCGCCTGAGATCCCGTGTGCCAGAGCAGGATGGGCAGAAGATCCTGGAGCGAGAACCGAAGCGCCGGACAACGGTTTCCCGAGGCGACGTGTGACGGGACGTTACGCTGCCCGCCGCAGAAGTAATGATGGCGCGTGCACGCATGGCCGGCGTCAGCACTGACGTCACGGGTAGCGCAACTGCCAAGCTCAGCCGGACACAAATTCAAAAACAAGAGGAAGCGCGCGCACATTTCACCTAAGGGCGGAATCCACACGCGCTCGAGGGCTAGTGTCAGGGGGATGATCCCAAGGTACCCCAACCGAATAAGAACAAGACAGTCAGATCGCATCCAGCTGACCAGACGCAACCGGACAAGGCCAGACAGGCCGGCTATCCCCGGTAGCTGGATCAGCAGAGACAGCCGGATACGGCGACGTAGCCGGACTCAATCAATGGGACAGGGCGACGTGTGTGTCAGTGCACGGTACGCCCTATACGGTGACAAGACTGGTAACTACCTGGCCATACCGAAGACTTTGCGTAGGTGATGCAGGAACAGTGGCCGGTGCTGACGACAGGCTCGCATGGCGTCCACTATGCCTACGACAGCCATACCGCTCGTACTCCGACAGGACAAGCCATACTGGACACTATAGATGACTAGTCGGCTGGGACCCGCCTGTGGGGCCCGCCAGTCAGACTGGCCAGTGAGACCTTTGCTTCTCTGCCTATATAAGGAGAGGCAAGGCCTCAGTAGAAAGGGTTGGTCTGACAGCATTTAAGGCAGTAGCTAGCGTATACTGCTCGAGGAGCACTTGTAGTTTTGGTATTCCACATAGTCGATCCGGCAGGAGTAGGGGCTTTACCTCACCACGAGGGCCCCGAACCTGGGTACTTCTTGCGTCCCGCTACGCTCGCTTGTATCCAATCCCGCCTGCGGACGCCGTCGATAGCTTCCCTGCTAGTCCCCATACCTCTATCTAACCTCCTCAGGTACTACCGTTCCCAATACAACGACATGACTCCTACACTTGTAGCACTCGAAATTCCTCATATGCTAGTGTTGGTAGTCCTTGCATATCATGTAGAAATTCCTTGAATAATTCACATGATGATATGCTTGCTTTGTCTTGTTGCCATGATACAAATGCTTCTATTTCCTCTAGTTCTTGTGTTGCTAACCATGTAAAGGAAATCGAATATTATATGGATCAAGACAAAGTTTTGGATGGAGCTTCAAGTTCAATCTCACCTTCACCTTCTTCCAGTTCTCACATATGCCTTATGGCTAAGGGAACTAAGGTAACCTCTTTGGATCCAATGGCATCCTATAATGATGATGATGATGTTGTGGATGATGATAGTGAGGAAGAAGAGGATGAGCTTGCCTCTTTAGGTGAAAAGGGTGAGGTTGTTTATCGTGCTCTAGTTAAGAATAATATTGCTTGCTCTAAATTTGTTGAAATCTTAAGTTTTGCTATGGAGAGCAAGAAAATCATTAATCAACTGCAAGCTTAAGATGAGGAGCAAGAGCACACCATTGAAAAACTTCAAATCCTCTCTAATGATCTAAGAAAAGCTTATTTGGAAGAACAAACCACCAAGGAATCTCTTGAGGAGACTTTTGCTCTAGAATTATCTAGAGTAAAGGAAAACCATGATAGATAACTTATGGTGGCAAGTTCTCTCAAAACTAAAAATGATGAACTTGTAGTAGCTCATGCTAAACTCGTTGAGGATTTTAAGCACCTCAAAAATGGCTCTCGGGTCGTTAAGAGTGAGCTCATCAAACTCACTGAGTCACATGAGCAACTTAAAGCTTCATATTCAAAAGATCTTGCAAAGTTACCCTCACCTATTACTATTAATAATTATGCTTGTTCTACTAACTCTATTTCTTGTGAAGCATCTACTTTGAAGGAGAATGTTGAGCTAAAGGCTCAACTTGCTTTGCTAACTAGCAAATATGGGATATTGGAAGAAAGTCATGTTAAGCTCTCAAGCTCACATGATGATCTTCTAGTCTCCCATGATAAGCTAAAGTTAGCTCTTGAGGCCATTTTGTCAAAGGTAACATCTAGTGGGCCTCATGTGGACATTAGCACTACTTCTACACCTAATGTTATATTGCCATGTGCTAGTCCTTTTAATTCATCCACTCATGTTATTTCTACATCTTGTGATGAATTACATCCGTGCCTTGTTGCTCTAACATTGTAGCATCTACCTCCTCTAGTATTATTGTTGATACTAACCATGTAGAGGAAAACAAAAAGCTCAAGGCTCAAGTCACTTCTTTTAATAATGACTTGAAAAAGGGTCATAAAGGGAAGGCCACACTCAACCACATCTTGAGTGTGCAAAAATCCCCCAATGACAAGAGTGGACTTGGATTCAACTCCAATAACAAGAACAAGTCCAATAATGTGTTGAAGCACAAGGCAACAAGAAGAATGGCCAAGATCAAGCAAAATATCCGGCCAACATTATTTTCTTCAAGTGCAAGGAAGAAGGGCAGCATGTTAGAACTTGCCCTTTGAAGAAGAAGCCCCTTGGTGTGAAGCAACTAGGGAAGCGGCCTCAAGCTCTACCTCAAGTGGTAGATGGACCTCTTCCTAAGAAGGGGCACATTTCTTCCTCATGCACTAGTGGTATCTCCTCATCCAACCCTATCTTGATTGATGATTCTTATTCTCTTTGTTTGGATGAGGTTGGCAATGTGTTTACCAGATTTGTTGGTGCTCAAAGTGGTGTCAAGAAAAGAACCATTTGGGTTGCCAAGCCTATTATGACTAATCTCTTAGGAACCAACTTGGTTGGGGACCAACAAGCCAAAACTTGATCAATAGGTGATTTTGGGAGGACAATGGAGACTTGGTTTCGTTAGGAAGAATTGAGGGATCTTCATCAATTATATTTGTCAAGCCAAGTCATGTGGATTATATTGCCTCTATTATATTTCCAATGCTCCTCCTTGCGGTAACATATGCTTAACTCATTACATTGAAAGTTACTCGCCCCTTGTCCATGTGTTGGTTTTGTACCTTGCATGTTTGTTGTATATGTTGTGCTTACCATTTTCTTATCTTGAGTTATCAAGTATATTTGTGTTTGTTGGCTTGCACACCATGTATGAGTGTTTCTTGTGTTGGATCTATTATTGAATTTTATTTGGTATCTTATTTATCTCTTATGAGAGATTAATGGACTATCCCATTTTGGGAGAGTGTTATGTATGGGCATTCCACAATCCTAAAATGTGTGTACATGAGTAATACCACCTAGTAGTGATTCAGCAATATTATCTAGTCTCTATGTGGTATAATTCTCATGAGAAATGTAAGTTCTATAATGTCCATTAATTTTCTCGTGTTTGGATTTCATTTGCCTCGTGTTGATATTTATTGGTTATCACATTATGGGGGAGTCATATGCTTAGTGCATATTACAAGCCTAGAAAGTGTGAAAATTCGAGGTCGTGTCTCCTAGAATTGATATTAATAATTATCTAGCTCCTATGTGACACATTTGCTCAAACAAGTTCAATGCCTTTGTTTCTCATGTTTTGCATCTTGTTTGTGTGAGTGTTTCTTGGTATGTGTTTCTTCATTTTCGGATCCTTGTATCCTCATGGAAACCATTAGCTTCAACTCACTCCAATCACTAGTGATTGTGTTACTATTGGAAGCTACCAAGAATCTCTTTCGGAGCATCAAGCTTAATTCTTATATTTTGTTACATGCTTCTTGTTGTAAATATGATCTTGGATTTCTTTGTAAGCTACCTTGTGAAAATTATTCCTATTACTTATTGTCCTTGGACAATTGGTAATCAATATATGGTAGAATCCTATTAATCATATTCACTTTGGCCTTGCTTATTTTTGTCCTATCTTTTGCCAAGAAAATGTTTTGTGTTTCTCCCAAGATTTCCTTGCCTCTTATGGATCTTCTTAGGTTATTGGTATCCTCTAGTGTTTTATTTAATATAAGTAGTAGTGATGATCTCAATTGTGTGCATTTTGCATTCAAAAGAAAAATCCTAAATAATGTACTACTTATGGGTGAGCTCTCCTATATTATTTAGAACACACCTATTTATGCTTCTTCCTTTGATCCATATCTTTTTTTATGTTCTTGAAAATTCGATATTTTCGTTTTGGTATTTTGTGCCATCATGTAAAGTATGAGAGTTTGGTTTATGTGTTCAAACCTTGCTCTTTTGGGAGTTGGTTTTGTCTCATTCCTCATTTCATGTTTTGAACTTTTAGAATGAGATAAATCCTCGAGCATGTGTTTTTTATCTTTTGCTCTTTGTCTTTTGTCTAGTTCATTTGTTGAACTTGTGATCATTCATGTGTTGAATTGGTTCTTTGATACAATTTGGGCCCCTTTTGTCGTGTCACACCCTTGTGTGTGCCATCTCAAGTTACTTGGTGTTTTTGTTCAAATTGCGTCTCCTTGTTGGTTCTTGAAACCCTTGTGCATGCATATTCTCTACATGTTTATTTCATGACATGCTTGCTTTCTTACATCCAATATATAGGGAAAACTCCACCAAATCCTATTTGGCTAAGATGTGCATGAAATTCAATTTCATATTAATATGCACATATTTATGTGGAGTCTCTCCTATGTATTGTAGTGTCACTAACTACTTTGGACCCAATATGTTTGGGAACCATGTTTGTACTTAATGTGTTTTAGGTACATTGGAGATATATTGGATGCTTGTCTCTCAAAGTTTGAAGAAGTGGTGCATTCATGGAAATTGGAGGCAAGCTTTAGGATGATCAACGAATTCATATCCTCTACATCCTACCAATTATATCTCGATAACAAGTATCTATTTATCATGCTCATATATCTTGCTTCCAACCATTTGTGGGTTGCCTTCTAGCATGAATTATTGTATTTATATTTGTTGTGGTTCTAGCTTTGGTCTTAAGAGATCCTCCTATTGCAAATGGGTGTAAGTTGAGATGAGTGCATATAATTGGGTCTATACAAAATCATGCATTTGATTCACACATCCCAAATATGTCAATCTAGCAATTTCATTGCATATCCTTTACTCAACTACTCTCATGTGCAATAGTGAGATTTTGCTAGTTGGTTTTTTCCTTTGTGATACTTGTTGCCTTTCTCCATATATTCCAACCATCTCCTTTTCCCTTGGTGATTGTTGTAATATATGTAGTGTGTTGGTGTTTGAAGTTCATTAATGAACAATAAGATAAATTTATTCCTTTGGCCATGCTTACAAGCAAAAATCTAATTGGTATGTATTATGACTTCATTTTGGCTTTCATGTCTTTTCTTGTGTATCTTCTTTATGTGTGCATGTTTCTTTGTGGACATATGTCTTTGTGATGCATTCCAATTAGAAACTTATACACATAAGAGAAGATTTTAGTTGAGTTTCTTATTCCTTGGGTACCACCATTTATTCCTTTTTTATTCTTCGGTGGCTTCCAAATTTATTTGCCTATGAGTGCTTGTTCCTCTTGTTTGCATCTTCGGGCACTCATATTTGTTCTCTCGTGTCTTGTATTGTTAAATGAATATGGATGAGTGAGGATTCCATGATCATGCACCTTGTTCCCCAATATAATTATTATAATTGGTACATAATCTTTGGGGAGCTCCTCTAATTAATTTAATAATACTCATTTGTCATCTTTCTCGTTTGTTGTTTTTAAATGCCTATGGGGGAGCAAGGATTCCATATTTATGCATGATGTATTTAAATGCAACTATTCTATTTATGCACAAATCTTGGGGAGCTTCTCCATTTTCATTTATAACACTCTTTTGATCTTATCATAACATCTTGTTTTGTTCATTTGGACTCATTTGTTGTTTTCATTTGGTTCTTTTGCATCTTGTGGTTGCTTGCGTCATTTGTTGATGCTTAAGTTATTTTATTTCTTTGGCAATCTTTGGGTCCTCAATATAGTTTTACTTCCTCCCAAGTATTCATCATTGGATTTGTGCGAATGCACACCTTTGGAGGAACTATCACTATATTGGCCTTCTAGAACTTGTCACCCGTTTCGGCAATCGATGCCAATGGGGGAGAAGTTTTAGAGGGTTTAAGGGAAGTTGGTTCTTGCTTTAGTTTTTTCTTAAGCATTTGCCTTTCATGCTCTTGCATCTTTGTGTTGCTTAGCATGTGGTTTATATAGAGGAAACTCCACCAATGATAATGATTGACAATATATGCAATGAAATTCAAGTTCATCACACATGCATAGATTGTGGGGGAGTTTGCTCTATATATGGTGGTGGTACCAATATCACATACTTGTGTATTATTTGATATTGGGGCTACCATTTTATTTGTTTAATTCATCATATAAACCCTCTCAAAGGGAATTGTCATCAACTACCAAAATGGGGGAGATTGAAAGAGCATGTGGGCCCCCATGTGTGGTTTTGGTAATTAATCACAATCTTTATGGACTAATGTGTGTATTAAGGTGTACTTGTAGGATTTGTCCATTGGCATCACTTGGAGCATGTGGTGGCTTCAAGGTCGATGAAATGAAGAAGAAGATGCGTTGTGGAAGCTCAATATGCTCCATCCATAGAAGATCTCATGTTTGGTGCTTGCCATCCTCGGTGTTTATGGATCAATGAAGACAAGGCAAAAGGATGCTTAAGGCAAAGGTATTCTTGATAGGTTTTTTCCTTTTGCCGGTCTCATGTTGACCGGGTTTAGGATAGATAGCTGTACTATCAAGAGGGGCTCTCGAGTGAGTATCTCGATCATATCGTTTGGAGAGAGCTCAAACCTGTGCATACTTGCATCATCATATTTGGTTGTTTATTTGTCTTATCCTTGTGGTAATCTTCATAACAAGCTCTTGTTCATCAAAATTGGATCCCCCTTTTATATCTTGTTGCGATTTTGATCTTGGTGGTTTTTCGGATACTCACCGAGTGAGATATCTCACATTATTATACTTGATACTTTCTCACTTGGTGATATCCAATATTTCCACTATTAATTGGGTAGCTCTTGTTGTCGTCTTTCCAACGCAATTGGAATCGGGTCAATCGGAGACACCAATCAAAAGTTATCGCGATTTATATTTTGCCTTTTATTTGTTTGAAAAAGAAAAACTGTTTTTAGCCCAGGCGGTACCACCGCTCGCGCTACCGGGCCAGCCTGCTGTGCGCAGTCCATTCTCGGTGGCGCCCGGTAGCCCCGTCCGGCTCTACCGGATCAAACCGGTACTGCCGCCCGGGCAGGCCGGTAGTACTAGGCCGGCCCAGTCTGCTTTGCCCTGCTTCCCACCTTTCCTCTCGCAGTCGCTCGCCTCACGCTGCCGCTCGCCCTCTCACCCGCCTCGCTTGCACCTGCGCGCGCTCGCTCGTGTTCCCGCGCGTTGGCCCAGCTCCGCACCGCCGCCGCTCGTTGCTGGGCCGGCCCAGCTTCCTGGCCGCCGCCCGCGAGCCAGCATGTCGCCGCCCGCTTGCTTGCCCAGCTTTCGCGCTGCTGTTTTGCTCGCTTGGCCTGGCCGCGCGTGCGCTGCTCGCCTCGATCGCCAGCTGGCCCCGCACGCGCGCCGTAGTGCCTCGCTCCGCTTCGCACGCTGGCCTCCTCGTGCATGCGTGTCCTAGCGCCCTCACCCGATCCCCTTCCTGGCTGCTCGTTTGTTGGTGCGTTGACCGCTTCGCTAGGTCGATGCGGTAGTACCGGGTGCTTTTGGTCCTACCGGCCCAGACCACAAAAGGCCCCAACGGGCAGCTGCTTGGCCCTTCCTTTAAATAGCCTTTCCCTTTATTCTTTAGGGTTGCTTCTTTCTCTAATATTTTCTTAAGCCCTTTGCCTCTCTTGCTCTACTCTTTTTCTTGATTAATCTCTTCCCCTCCAATGATTCTTGCCAATATTTGAGGGGTAGATAGAGGGGATCTAGATCCACATTTTGACCAAACCAAATCTCCTCTTTGTGAGTGGATCTTTGGGATCTAGATCTTTGGGGCTTTTTGTGTTCCCCTTTTGTGTTCTTCCTCTCTTGTTCCACCAATTTCTTTAGTAGCCTTGTTGGAACTTGAGAGTGAAGATTTGGGGCATCTTTGTGATGTTCTTACCTTTTGCATCTGGTGCATCGGTGTGTGTTCTCTCCGGAGGATTTGTTCGGTGATATTCATCGTTGCTTGTCCCTCTTGGGTTCTTGGAACCCAAGACGGTTGTGTGGCCTTTGTGGCATGTGCTTGGGGTCTTCAATTAAGTTGTGAAGCTTCCCCAAGATTGAGGCCTTGGTGGCAATTATTGGGAGCCTCCAATTAAGTTATGGAGATAGCCCCAATCTTGTACGGGTTTGGTTACCACCCTTAAGTGTCCCATAGTGGAATGGGTGCTTGCCCGCGTGGTGGGTGCTCGGGAGAATAGGGTGAGGCATTGGTGGTGTTGGTGGTCTTAGTACCGCCCACCCCTCCAATGAGACGTACTCCCTTGTTGGGAGGAACTCGGTAAAATATCGTCGTCCCCGCGTGCCTCGGTTATCTCTATACCCGAGCTCTTTACTTATGCAATTCACATTGTGATAGCCTTGGTGCTTGAAGTATTTATCTTGCTATCACATTGTTGCTTATCTTGCTTAGCATAAGTTGTTGGTGCACATAAGTGAACCTTAGTATATCTAGGCTTTATGCTTAACAAAAGAAAACGCTAGTTTTATTCCGCCTTTGTTAAGCCCATCTCGTAGAAGTTTTAAATCGCCTATTCACCCCCCCCCTCTAGGCAACATCCGTGATCTTGCACAATGACACTAGCTATGATTCATGAAAAGAACACACATGCAATGACACTAGATGTGGTTCATGAAAAGAACACACATGCAATGACTCTAGCTGTGGTTCATGAAAAGAACACACATGCAATGGCACTGGTGGATCCATGTGTGGTTCATGAAAATAACAGACATGCAATGACACTGGTGGATCCTTATGTGGTTTGTTTAGAGGAACAAACATGCAATGACACTGGGTGTGGTTCATGAAAAGAACAGACATGCAATGACACTTGTGGATCCATGTGTGGTTTATGGAAGTAACAGACATGCAATGACTCTAGCTGTGATTCATGAAAAGAACAGACATGCAATGACACAGGTGGATCCACGTGTGGTTCATGAGAAGAACACACATGCAATGACACTGGTGGATCCTTATGTGGTTCATGAAAAGAACAGACATGAACTGACACTAGCTATGGTTCATGAGAAGAACACACATCCAATGACACGGGTGGATCCATATAGCAGTGGTTCATGAAAAGAACACACATGCAATGACACTAGCTGTGGTTCATGAAACGAACACACATGCAATGACTCTGGGTGTGGTTCATGAAAAAAACATACATGCAATGACACTGGTGGATCGATTTGTGGTTTATGGAAGTAATAGACATGCAACGACTCTAGCTGTGGTTCATGAAAAGAACAGACATGCAGTGACACCGTTGGATCCTTATGTGGTTTGTCTAGAGGAACACACATGTAATGACACTGGCTGTGGGTCATGAAAAGAATAGACATGCAATGACTTATGTGGTTTGTCTAGAGGAACACACATGCAATGACAGTGGGCGTGGTTCATGAAAAGAACATACATGCAATGACACTGGTGGATCCATGTGTAGCTTATGGAAGTAATTGACATGCAATGACTCTAGGTGTGGTTCATGAAAAGAACAGATATGCAATGACACTGGTGGATCCTTATGTGGTTCATGAAATGAACAGACATGCAATGACACCGGTGGATCCTTATGTGGTTTGTCTAGAGGAACACACATGCAATGACACTGGGTGTGGTTCATGAAAAGAACAGACATGCAATGACTTATGTTGTTTGTCTAGAGGAACACACATGCAATGATGCTGGGTGTGGTTCAGGAAAAGAACAGACATGCAATGACACTGGTGGATCCTTATGTGGTTTGTCTAGAGGAACAGACATGCAATGACACGGGGTGTGGTTCATGAAAAGAACAAACATGCAATGGCACTGGTGGATCCTTATGTGGTTTGTTTAGAAGAACACACATCCAATAACACTGGTGGATCCATGTGTGGTTTGTCTAGAGGAACACACATGAAATGACACTAGGTGTGGTTCATGAAAAGAACATACATGCAATGACATTGGTGGATCCATGTGTGGTTTATGGAAGTAACAAACATGCAATGACTCTAGCTTTGGTTCATGAAAAGAACAGACATGAAGTGCACTGGTGGATCCTTATGTGGTTTGTCTACAGGAACACACATGCAATGACAATGGGTGTGGTTCATGAAAAGAATAGACATGCAATGACTTATGTGGTTTTTCTAGAGGAACACACATGCAATGACACTGGGTGTGGTTCATGAAAAGAACACACATGCAATGACTTATGTGGTTTGTCTAGAGGAACACACATGCAGTGACACTGGGTGTGGTTCATGAAAGGAACATACATGCAATGACACTGGTGGATCCTTATGTGTTTTGTTTAGAAGAACAAATGCAATGACTCTAGCTGTTCCTTATGTGGTTTGTGAAAAGAACAGACATGCAATGACATTGGTTGTGGTTCATTAGAAGAACACACATGCAATGACTCTAGCTGTGGTTCATGGAAAGAACAGACATGCAATGACACTGGTGGATCCATGTGTGGTTCATGAAAAGAACAAACATGCAATCACACTAGGTGGATCCATGTGTGGTTTGTTTAGAAGAACAAACGTGCAATGACATTGGGAGTGGTTCATGAAAAGAACAAACATGCAATGACAATGGTGGATCCATGTGTCTTCATGAGAATTACACACATCCAATGACACTGGTGGATCCATATGGGTTTCATGAAAAGAACAGACATGCAGTGACTCTGGTGGATCATTATGTGTTTTTTTTAGAGGAACAGACATGCAATGACACTTGGTGTGGTTAATGAAAAGAACAGACATGCAATGATACTGGTGGATCCATGATTGGTTTATCTAGAGGAACACACATGCAATGCCACTGGTGGATCCTTATGTGGTTCATGAAAAGAACAGACATGCAGTGACACTGGTGGATCCTTATGTGGTTTGTCTAGAGGAACACACATGCAATGACACTAGGTGTGGTTCATGAAAAGAACAGACATGCAATGACTTAAGTGGTTTGTCTAGAAGAACACACATGCAATGACTCTAGCTGTAGTTCATGAAAAGAACACACATGCAATGACACTGGTGGATCCATGTGTGGTTCATGAAAAGAACAAACATGGAATGACTCTAGCTGTGGTTCATGAAAAGAAGACACATGCAATGACACTGGTGGATCCATGTGTGGTCTGTGAAAAGAACAGACGTGCCATTACACTGGGTTGATCCATGTGTGGTTAGTTTACAAATGCAATGACCCTAGCTGGGGTTCATGAGAAGAACACACATCCAATGACACTAGTGGACTCTAGCTGTGGTTCATGAAAAGAACAAACATGCAGTGACACCGGTGGATCCATATGTGGTTTGTTTAGAGGAACACACATGTAATGACACTGGGTGTGGTTCATGAAAATAACTGACATGTAATGACACTGGTAGATCCACGTGTGGTCCATGAAAAGAACTGACATGCAATGACACTAGCTGTGGTTCATGAAAAGAATAGACATGCAATGACACTGGTGGATCCATGTGTGGTTTATGGAAGTAACAGGCATGCAATGACTCTAGCTGTGATTCATGAAAAGAATAGACATGCAATGAAACTGGTGGATCCATGTGGTTTATGAGAAAAACACACATCCAACGACACTGGTGGATCCTTATGTGGTTCATGAAAATAAAAGACATGCAATGATACTAGCTGTGGTTCATGAGAAGAACACACATGCAATGACACTGGTGGATCCATGTGTGGTTCATTAAAAGAACAGATATGCAATGACTCTAGTTGCGGTTCATGAAAAGACCACACATGCAATGACATTGGTGGATCCATGTGTGGTCTGTGAAAAGAACAAACATGCAATCACACTGGGTGGATCCATGTGAGGTTTGTTTAGCAGAACACACGTGCAATGACTCTAGCTGTGGTTCATGAGAAGAACACACATCCAATGACACTAGTGGACTGTAGTTGTGGTTCATGAAAAGAACATACATGAAGTGACACTTGTGGATCCATGTATGGTTCATGAAAAGAACTAACATGCAATGACAATAGCTATGGTTCATGAAAAGAACAGACATGTAATTATACTGGTGGATCCATGTGTGGTTTATGGAAGTAACAGACATGCAATGACTCTAGCTGTGATTCATGAAAAGAACAGACATGCAATGGCACTGGTGGATCCATGTGTGGTTCTTGAGAAGAACACACATGCAATGACACTAGATGTCGTTCATGAAAAGAACACACATGCAATGACACTAGCTGTGGTTCATGAAATGAACACACATGCAATGACTCTAGTAGTGGTTCATGAAAAGAACACACATGTAATGACATTGGTGGATCCATGTGTGGTTCATGAAAATAACAGACATGCAATGACACTGGTGGATCCTTATGTGGTTTGTTTAGAGGAACAAACATGTAATGACACTAGGTGTGGTTCATGAAAAGAACAGACCTGCAATGACACTGGTGGATCCATGTGTGGTTTATGGAAGTAACAGACATGCAATGACTCTAGCCGTGATTCATGAAAAGAATAGACATGCAATGACACTGGTGGATCCATGTGTGATTCATGAGAAGAACACACATCCAATGACACTGGTGGATCCTTATGTGGTTCATGAAAAAACAGACATGCAGTGACACTAGCTGTGGTTCATGAGAAGAACACATCCAATGACACAGGTGGATCCATGTGTGGTTCATGAGAAGAACAGACATGCAATGATACTAGTTATGGTTCATGAAAAGAACACGCATGCAATGACACTAGTTGTGGTTCATGGAAAGAACACACATGCAATGACTCTGGGTGGGGTTCATGAAAAGAACATACATGCAATGACACTGGTAGATCCATGTGTTGTTTATCGAAGTAACATACATGCAATGACTCTAGCTGTGGTTCATGAAAAGAATAGACATGTAGTGACACCGTTGTATCCTTATATGGTTTGTCTAGAGGAACACACATGCAATGACACTGGGTGTGGTTCATGAAAAGAATAGACATGCAATGACTTATGTGGTTTGTCTAGAGGAACACACATGCAATGACACTAGGTGTGGTTCATGAAAAGAACATACATGCAATGACATTGGTGGATCCATGTGTGGTTTATGGAAGTAACTGACATGCAATGACTCTAGGTGTGGTTCATGAAAATAACAGACATGCAATGACACATAAAGATCCATGTGTGGTTCATGAGAAGAACACACATCCAATGACACTGTGGATCCTTATGTGGTTCATGAAAAGAATAGACATGCAGTGACACCGATGGATCCTTATGTGGTTTGTCCAGAAGAACACATATGCAATGACACTGGGTGTGGTTCATGAAAAGAACAGACATGCAATGACTTATGTTGTTTGTCTAGAGGAACACACATGCAATGACACTGGGTGTGGTTCGTGAAAAGAACAGACATGCAATGACACTGGTGGATCCTTATGTGGTTTGTCTAGAGGAACAGACATGCAATGACACTGGATGTGGTTCATGAAAAGAACAGACATGTAATGACACTAGTGGATCCTTATGTGGTTTGTTTAGAAGAACACACATCAAATAAGACTGGTGGATCCATGTATTGTTTGTCTAGCAGAACACACATGCAATGACACTTCGTGTGGTTCATGAAAATAACATGCATGCACTGGCACTGGTGGATCCATGTGTGGTTTATGGAAGTAACAGACATGTAATGACTCTAGCTGTGGTTCATGAAAAGAACAGACATGCATTGACACCGGTGGATCCTTATGTGGTTTGTCTAGAGGAACACACATGCAATGACACTAGATGTGGTTGATGAAAAGAACAGATATGCAATGACTTATGTGGTTTGTCTAGAGGAACACACATGCAATCACACTAGGTGTGGTTCATGAAAAGAATAGACATGCAATGACTTATGTGGTTTGTTTAGAAGAACACATATGCAATGACACTGGGTGTGGTTCATGAAAAGAACATACATCCAATGACACCGGTGGATCCTTATGTGTTTTGTTTAGAAGAACACACATGCAATGACTCTAGGTATTCCTTATGTGGTTTGTGAAAAGAATAGACATGCAATGACACTGGCTGTGGTTCATGAGAAGAACACACATTCAATGACTCTAGCTGAGGTTCATGAAAAGAACAGACATGCAATGACACTGGTGGATCCATGTGTGGTTCATGGAAAGAACAGACATGCAATCACACTAGGTGGATCCATGTGTGGTTTGCTTATAAGAACAAACATGCAATGTTACTGGGTGTGGTTTATGAAAAGAACAGGCATGCAATGACACTAGTGGATCCATGTGTGGTTCATGAGAAGAACACACATCCAAAGACACTGGTGGATCCATATGTGGTTCATGAAAAGAACAGACATGCAGTGACTTTGGTGGATCCTTATGTGGTTTGTTTAGAGGAACAGACATGCAATAACACTGGGTGTGGTTCATGAAAAGAACATACATTCAATGACACTGGTGGATCCATGTGTGGTTTATGGAAATAATAGACATGCAATGACTCTAGCTGTGATTCATGAAAAGAACAGACATGCAATGACACTGGTTGGATCCATGTGTGGTTTTTCTAGAGGAACACACATGCAATGACCCTAGTGGATCCTTATGTGGTTCATGAAAAGAACAGACATGCCGTGACACCAGTGGATCCTTATGTGGTTTGTCTAGAGGAACACACATGCAATGACACTGGGTGTGGTTCATGAAAAGAACAGACATGCAATGAGTTATGTGGTTTGTCTAGAGGAACGCACATGCAATGACTCTAGCTGCGGTTCATGAAAAGAACACACATGCGATGACACTGGTGGATCCATGTGTGGTTCATGAAAAGAACAGATACGCAATGACTCTAGCTATGGTTCATGAAAAGAATACACATGCAATGACACTGGTGGATCCATGTGTGGTCTGCGAAAAGAACAGAAAGGCTATCACCCTGGGTGGATCCATGTGTTGGTTGTTTAGAAGAACACACGTGCACTGACTCTAGCTGTGGTTCATGACAAGAACACACATCCAATGACACTGGTGGACTCTAGCTGTGGTTCATAAAAAGAACAGACATGCAGTGACACCGGTGGATCCTTATGTGGTCTATCTAGAGGAAGACACATGCAATGACACTGCGTGTGGTTCATGAAAAGAACAGACATGCAATGCCATTGGTGGATCCATGTGTGGTTTGTTTAGAAGAACACACACGCAATAACATTGGTGGATCCATGTGTGGTTCACGAAAAGAACAGACATGCAATGACACTAGCTGTGGTTCATGAAAAGAACAGACATGCAATGACACTAGTGGATCCATGTGTGGTTTATGGAAGTAATAGACATGCAATGACTCTAGGTGTGATTCACGAAAAGAACAGACATGCAATGACACTGGTGGATCCATGTGTGGTTCATGAGAAGAACAGACATGCAATGACACTAGTTGTGGTTCATGAAAAGAACACACATGCAATGACACTAGTTGTGGTTCATGAAAAGAACACACATGCAATGACTCTAGATGTGGTTCATGAAAAGAACACACATGCAATGACACTAGTGGATCCATGTGTGGTTCATGAAAATAACAGAAATGCAATGACACTGGTGGATCCTTATGTGGTTTGTTTAGAGGAACAAACATGCAATGACACTGGGTGTGGTCCATGAAAAGAACAGACAAGCAATGACATTGGTGGATCCATGTGTGGTTGTTGGAAGTAACAGACATGCAATGACTATATTTTTGATTCATGAAAAGAACGGACATGCAATGACACTGGTGGATCCATGTGTGGTTCATGAGAAGAACAGACATGCAATGACACTAGGTGTGGTTCATGAAAAGAACACACATGCAATGACACTAGTTATGGTTCATGAAAAGAACACAAATGCAATGACTCTGGGTGGGGTTCATGAAAAGAACATACATGCAATGACACTGGTGGATCCATGTGTTGTTTATGGAAGTAACAGACATGCAATGACTCTAGGTGTGGTTCATGAAAAGAACAGATATGCAATGACACTGGTGGATCCTTATGTGGTTTGTCTAGAGGAACACACATGCAGTGACACTGGGTGTGGTTCATGAAAAGAATAGACATGTGATGACTAATGTGGTTTGTCTAGAGGAACACACATGCAATGACACGAGGTGTGGTTCATCAAAAGAACATAAGTGGTTGCTACATTAATCCGTCCAGACTAAATATCGCTATGAAAGATCAAATCTTATCATAGTCAATTCCTTGAACATTTTTGTAAACTCTTTCCCAACATGTCGATAATTTCATAGATGTTAAACATCCATGTTTATTTCTTTATAGATCGAAACACGACTGATGGGTTTTACACCTTTCTAGAGGGTCTTCCAAGTTCAAAAACTTGATTTCTCATGTATGGAAATATCACGAATTTTATGGCTTCAAGCGATTTGACGAAGTCAGGGCCCATCATCGCTTCTTTGCATGTACTCAGTTCATCATTGTCAAAAAACAATGATTTAATTCTCAAATCTTAGCATTTGATTATTTATCTGACCTACTTGGTTCAATAAAAACTTAGATCTCCATGACCAAAACCTTTGAGGCGCGGGAGCTATGAGCATTGTGGCTACCTCCGGGACATTTTCCAGCGCTGCGCAACTCAGCACACATAGCTTAGGTTCAATAACCTTATCAAAGTTCTATTGTCCTCCGACTTAAATTTTCACGAATATAAATTCCTTCTCAAGAAACTCGATGTTCTAAGCGACAAACATTTTTGTCTTGGATGTTATGGAGGAATACCCAATGGTTATTCGATATAACCTACAAATACATACTCATCCGACTTTGGTTGTAAACATTTTACTTATGCCTAGCGTACCAAAATTTAAGAAAGGACAACCTGGGTTTTATCCCAAACCATGAATTATATGGTGTTATTTCAACGGATCACGATGGAGCTCTTTTTAGTGTAAAAGTGGTAGTCTCTAAAGCTTTGATCTCTAAAATATAATGGAAGTTTTATAAATGACACCTTTGAGTTTACCATGTCAAACAAGGTTTCATTACATATCTCAAACACTCCATACTCCTATGGTGTTTCGGGAAATGTAAATCCATGGAACGGTTCCTCAAATCTTAGGCGTTTTGCTAAACTTGTAACTCAAAATATATTTCTTTATGATCCAATCATAAACTATTTATTTTCTTGTTACAATGATTTTCCACTTCATCTTGAAAGTGTTTGAACATTTTCAAATGTTTCATACTTCTTCCTTATTAAGTAAATACACACATATATTCACTCAAATTTTCGGAGAAAGCATATGAAGTTGAAATCCATCGCTCATAACTACACATAATGGACTACATACATCAATATGTACATATTCCAATAAGTTAGTCATTCGTTCTTCTTTGGCCTATGAACGGATTTTTATTATCTCCAGGAAAGTATCACAAACGTCATTTGATCAAAATCAAAGACTCAGAAAAATCCATCAACATAGGGTTTCTTCATGTTTCGTTTCCAATATAATTTAAAGGGCGATGTCACTTCATAAGTGATCTTTCAATCATTTGTCTTGCGACATTTTTAGCATTAGTTTTACGGGTGTGATTTCTCTAACCAGACTTGTATATCATCCATCTATTATGGAATAAGGTAATTATTTGAACAACCTTTTGTTCTCATAATACCTGATCAAAATAACAATTATTAAAACAAATCTTTGAGGGCAAGCTTTGATGTCAATGAGAAACATAACAACACTTTATTTGTTTTCGATGAACATCATCACATATACTCTTGCTAGTTACTTAGGCCATTGGAGTTCATGAATTGTGTTGTTCTATATGACACTTCATATCAACAAATTCGATATCTAATATCCAAAAACCACATTGTTTAACAAGCAAAGAATACAACCATAACATGTATATCATCTATATACTTAAGCTGGACAATTCCAATCTTTTCTTTTCTGCCAAGTATTTCTAAAATTCTCTTTTAGCATTCCCTTTTCCTTTTAAAAGAATCTATCAACATCAATAGTGGCGCCATACGGATGACACACAATCCAAAGCGTGTATAGTCAAATACTAATACCTTTGGACTTGCACTTTGATGTAGATCACCATTATCAAATATTTTGCATTCTTTCAAAATCCATTCTTTAGTAATATTTTAGTGTAGTAAACATTTTATCTACAACTTCTATTCATCCTTATCATGACAACTTTCATGATCAAGCTACTATAGCTTATAAAGGCAAATCGTAAGTATAATGTTACTTTCCAAAAACTTTTGGAGGATTAGGACGTCTAGCATCTCCAACCTTCACAAATTCTCATCAAATATGAGAACATATACTCTATCATGTTGCAACCAAAATATTGTTTTAGATATCGAAATATCTTTCACACATGATGGTTTCTGAAACATTGCTTTCAGCTCTTAGATAAAATTGATATTAAAATAAATCTTTTGTGTATCAAGAATCATGGAGGCAAACATGATACATTAGATACTAACATTGGAATTGTTACTCTTGATTTAATACTATTTATTAAACTTCACGGATTAAACGGAGTTTGCTGAAAGTTTGCAACATGACTTTTAAACTTTCGATTGACACTCAAAACAATATGATACCAGTTTGTAAAGAAATATCCAGAATTCTATAGTTCTATTATCTCAACTATAACTAAGCATAAGGTGGTGAATGGATGCCAATGACTACAACAAATTTTGCAAATTCACTTTGATTTAATTTATGATAAATTGTGTTCAACTTTAATCATATTACTTTTTGAACTCCCACTCAAAACCAACATCCCTTGAGTCGTTTTGGTGATTACACGAACCAAATCCACTACACCTAGTCCGATCATCACAAGAGAAGATGTAGCTTCAAAGGCGAACAATCAACATGTTCATCATATCATCCATATGACTCATGCTTTACCTTTTGGTATTCCGTGTTCCGAGACCATGTTTGTACATGCTAGGCTCGTCAAGGTTAACCTTAGTATCCGCATGTGCAAATCTGGCTTGCACCCATTGTATGCACACGTAGAATCTATCACACTCGATCATCACGAGATGCTTTGAAACGACGAGTCTTAGCAATGGTGCCTACTAAGGACGAACACTTTATTACTTGATATTTAGTGAGAGGGGTCATCTTATAATGCTACCATCGCGATCTAAGCAATACAAGATGCATAAAGGATTAACATCACATGCAATTCATAATATGTGATATGATATGGCCTTTCTTCTTGTGCCTTTGATCTCCATCTCCAAGGCACAGACATGATCTCCATCATTACCAGCATGGCGCAAGGTCCTTGGCGCCGCTTCATGGTTGTCCATCACCAACATCAACTATTACAACCACTTGGAATAAATCTATTACATGATGAATAGACGTGCAAGTCTTAAACAAAATTTAAACACAACCATTAGGCTCCTGTTGGTTGCCATATTACAATAAATATCATTGCATACATCAAATACAATCACAATCATATCATGGCCATAACACATCACATGCCCTACAAAAACAAGTTAGACGCATATAATTTTATTTGCATGTTTTACGTGCCTTGGGGCTTACGAATAAGAATTGTTCTTACCTACGAACAAGAACCACAATATTGATACAAGTGTTATCAAGTGCAAAGTGTAAGTTGGATCTTCACTATGGTGGGAGAGACAGACACCCGCAAAGCCACTTGTGCAATGCAAGTAGCATGGAGCAAGTCTCATGTGCGATGACATGTAAGGTTAGCCTGGGCTGCTTCATCCCACCATACGCAAGATGCAAAGTACATGAAAGCAAAACGACAACACAAGCATCAACGTCCACAAAAACATTGTGTTCTACTCGTGCAACAGATCTATGCATAGAATCGGCTCTAATACCACTATAGGGTTCGTAGCAGGGAAAACAAAAAATTCCACCGCAAGAACAAAGAAAACCAAGATCCAATCTAGGGAAAAGCCAATATCTAATCTACGAGATAAGTGCAACGAGATAGGTTGGAACTAACCCTTGTAGATTCAACGCCTTTTGCGACATTGGATCTCATGGTTGATGTAGTCGATCACTTGCCGATCTCAAGATCGCATCGACGATCCTTCTGGCGCCATGTTCCGGCAGCGCTTGTGCACTCGGTCACACGTACGGAGTCGATAAAGACCTTCCTCTCCCCGTTCCAGCGGAAAGAGGAGGTAGTAGATCCCCTCGGAATCCTAGCAGCACGACGGCGTGGTGGTGGTGGTCGAGGAGAATTCCTGCCGGGCTTTGCCTAAGCCGGAGCAGGAGGAAGCAGGAGGAGGGTGGCGGCTGATACGTTGCTAGTGTATCTATAATTTTTGATGTTCCATGCTTGGTTTTATCTACTTTCTTATGTTTTGTTCCAACTTTGGAGTACTTTTCATAGACTTTCTTGGACTAACCTATTAACAAGATTTCACAGTGCCAGTTGCCTGTTTTCTGCTATTTTTGGTTCCAGAAAGTCAGAAAATGAATATTCTCGTAATTGGATGGGACAAAAGCCAAAGTTGGTATTTTACCAGAAGACTCACAGAGCCAGAAGACGAGACAGAGAGGGGCCACAGGGCGGCCACACCATCTGGTGGCGCGGGCTAGCCCTGGCCACACCACTAGGTGGTGTGGGCCCCCTGGCCACCCACCGACCTTGCCTCTTTGCCTATAAGATGCCTCCCGATGCAAAAACCCTAAGTCGTCAATCAGAATTCCACGAAAAGTTCCGCAGCGCCATCGACACCGAAGGGGAGATTCGGAGGACAGAAAGTCTCTGTTCCGGCACCCTGCCGGGACGGGGAAGTGCCCCCGGAGCCATCTCCATCGATCTCCACCACCATCTTCATCGTCGTTGCTGATTCCCATGATGATGAGGGAGTAGTTCTCTCTCGAGGTTAAGGGTTCTACCGGTAGCTATGTGTTCATATCTCTCTCTATGCATGATCTTATTGAGATCATGAGCTTGTAATCTATAGATCTACCTTGCTACTCAAGTGCTTTAATAGATCTCTGCTCTCCCCATGTGTGTGAAGCTGACAGTGTGCACAGCATGGTGGCACTTAGGCTAGAGATTACAAATACTTGTTATGAGTTATATTTGGAGTTGGATGTCTTTATAAAATTGGTGTTTGTTTGAACCATCTAGTGCTCAAGGTGGCAGTGTGGGGTTATCTAGATGCGGAAAGTGACTTTGAGGAGTGATGTTATAGCCCTGCCATGGATTAGATTGTCCAACCGGAGAATAGTTAAGAGTAGTATCATAAAGAGAAGATATTTATATGAGAGTGTTCACTAGTGAAAGTATGATCCCTAGGCCTTGTTTCTAAGCATTGATACACCGTTTGCAATTAGATCTGTTACATGTTTGCTTGCCGCCATCTTTATTTCAGTTTGCCTTTAGTCTCTTCCACGCCATCAAGCTATTTTCTGGCACCGTTGTCTTATATCTATACCACTTGTATTTCACTATCTCTTCGCTGAACTAGTGCACCTATACACCTGAAAAGTGTATTGGGTGTGTTGGGGACACAAGAGACTTCTTGTATCTTGATTGCAGGGTTGCTTGAGAGGGATACCTTTGACCACTTCCTCCTTGAGTTCGATAAACCTTGGGTAATCCACTTAAGGGAAAAATTGCTGCTGTTCTACAAACCTCTGCACTTGGAGGCCCAACAACTGTCTACAAGAATAGAAGTGCGTAGACATCAGCGACTAGGGAAGGGTTGAAGGTGCAAGGGGGAGGCGCCCCACCCCTCTTTATATAGAGGGGGTGCGGCCTAGGGCTGGACCCCTTGGCCCTCTAGGGCCGGCGTGCCAAGGGAGGGGGGAGATTTCTTCCTCCCCAAGTTTCCCCTTTTCTTTCTTGGTTTTTGATGGCTCAGTGTCGGTGCCAGAAAAATGCTGGTGCGATGTTGATGTAGAGCTCGTTGGGAACCCCAAGAGGAAGGTATGATGAGCACAGTAGCAAGTTTCCCTCAGTTATGAAACCAAGGTTTAATCGAACCAGTAGGAGCAAGGAAACACCCCAAAGGTGTTGGTAGCTGAGCCTTGGCAGGGCGCACTACCGGTGCTAGTACCAACGTGGAGACCTGCACAAGACAACCACAGAACTCTGCCCCCAACTTGCGATGAGGTTATCAATCTCACCGTGTTTTGCTGAAACAAAGGATTAAACGTATCGAATGGAAAGAAGTACAAGTTTGCAGAAAGTAAACACAAAGAAGTAAACAGTTTGTAGATTGTATGTAAAGAAAAGGACCGGGATCCATAGTTCACTAGAGGTGGCTCTCCTTAAGAGAGATAACATGCTGGGTGAACAAACTACAGCGGGGCAATTGACAAACATAGAGAAAGCAATACATGCATATACTAATCATCTTGACTCATTTGGAACTTGATTGGGCATTACAACATTATACATAGACCGTCATCCAACTGCATCCATGACTAATAATCCACCTTCAGGTTATCATCCGAACCCCCTCCAGTATTAAGTTGCAAGCAACAGATTATTGCTTTACAAACTTCGTGTAAAGTAAACAATACGGTTGTTCTATGAACAAAGGATTGTTGTTTTCTCCCTAGTAGCAACAGCACATCTAGTTCCTTAGAGATTTTTGTCACTTCTCCAGATTACCAGAGGCATGAACCCACTATCGAGCATAAATACTAACTCTTGGAGTTGCTAGCATCTACTTGGCCAAGATAGCTACTAACAACGGAAAGCATGCAAGATCACAAATAACAAAGACATGATAGAATCAATAATTAATCTGAAATAGCATCTCAATATCCATCGGATCCCCGCAAACACAACATGCAGAATTACAAATAGATGATCTTGATCATGAACGGATCTCACAAGATCTAAACATGAAAGCACAAAGGAGGAGAACCACCCATCTAGCTACTACATGGATCCGTAGTCCAAGGATGAACTACTCACGCATCACACTGGAGACTTGCATGGTGATGAAGAAGGCCTCCAGGCTGAATTCCCCTCTCCGGCAGGGTGCCTGGAAGAGCTTCAGATCCCTCCCGATCTAGGGATGGAGATGATGGCGGCTACAGACTCTTTCGTGGATTTTTGATCGGGTACTTAGGGTTTTCGTCCCGAGGGCATCTTATAGGCGGAAGGGGAGGCCGAGGGGGTGCCTGGGCTGGCCACACCACCCCCTGGCGCGGGCCAGGCTGGGCCGCGCGGCCAGGTGGTGTGGTGCCCCTGGCCCCTCTCCGTCTCGTACTCTAGCATCTGATGACTTCCAGAAAAATAGGCACTTTGGCTTTTGTCCCGTCCAATTCCAAGAATATTCATTTTCTGACTTTCCTGGAACCAAAAACAACAGAAAACAGGTAGCTGGCACTGTGGCTCTTGTTAATAGGTTAGTCCAAGAAATCATATGAAAAGTACTCCAAAGTGTGGAAAAAACACAAGAAAGTGGATAAAACTAAGCATGGAACATCAAAAATTATAGATACATTTGCAATGTATCAGTTTTCAAGCAAACTTCATGGAACCTTCCTTAACCTTCCGAAACTTTCTGAAACCTTCTAGAAGCTCCATAGAATACTCCGGAACATTTATGAAACCTAGAAATTGATCTCCATTATATGAATCTTATTCTCCAAACAATTCTGGATCTCCTCGTGATGTCCTTGATCCAATCCGAGACTCCGAACAACATTCGGTCTCCAACGCATATTCCATATCTACCTAAAACAACATCGAACCTTAAGTGTGTCACCCTACTGTTCGCAAACTATGCATATGTAACATCCCAAAACTTTAATCCAAGCTTATCAAGATCCAAATCATCAAAATTAGGGTTAACAAAAACTTTTCCAAATTAAATATGAAACCATTCATGTGTATGTGCATTTAAATTGGGAATTGATTTGAATTGCCATGGTTCTGTGATTCTTTGCTTGTAAAATGTTTCTTAGGTGATTTAAACACCATCTAGATCATCCCCAAACTTTTCCCAAAGTAAAATAACTCAAAATGAATATTTGAAGTGAATGGTCATTTTGGCCAAATTAACTCTCATGCCTACTTTGGCTATTCCTAGTATTCAAAACTTAGCAGAAACATGTGTGGATCTTTACACCCCTTGATGGTACACATATGAGGTACCAAGGCCCACTTTGTGATCTGCAAAAATCTTTCAAATGCTAATTTTAAATGACAGTTTAAAATTGAATCTATTTCATATGGGAAGATCCCACTATTTTAAGAACCACTCAAACAAGCTCAATTTTCAAAACCCAAGCACCCACAGAGTCTCAACCTTATGCCTAGCAAACCCACCAAAAATCTTTTCAAAATTCCAAAGTTTATTTCTTGCGGCCATTTAATCAAACACTTGGCAGGCAGGGTTAAACTCTAAACCATAGCTCACTGTTTTGCACAGGGTTTTGCCCCCATTTGATCTCCATTTAATCCTTTGGTCCCCTCATGATCTAACCATACCATTAGCACCCATCCCCATTGTCCCTAGCCACAGTGCCGAGCCACCCCGAGCACTAGCTCGCCGGCCGACCATGCACTCGCCCCAGCAGACCACCTCCCTCTCTCTCGACATGTCTAGGAGGTAGCCAGGACCTCACCGCCACCCTCTGTCCCCTCCCCATGCCAAGCACAGCAGTGGACCACCGAGGAGAGCCCGCGCCCAGTGCCACCGCACCATGCCGAGCACGCGCCAGAGCGCCACACCCGGCACGCGTGCACAAACCGTCGCTCGACCGCAGCCCGCGTCCACCGCTCTGCCATCACCTAGGGAACACGACGGACACGCCTGTTTGCCGCCCAACGCACCACAGCCACCGCTCGTCGTGGACACCGCCGCCTCTGCCGCTCAGAGCGCCAGCTGTCCCCGACCGCATACCACTGCCCCTAAGCCCACATTCACTTCCTAGAGCACCACCAGGAGACCACCTGTCGATCGCCACCCTCAGCCATGCCCCTAGCCGCCCCCATGTCACCACCATCGCCTGTCCATCCCTCTCGGTCTCGTCGTCGAGCCTATAAAAGAAGGGCATCCCTAGCCAGTTGAAGCACACCACTCCACTCCCCTCACCTCACTGACCGTCCCACACCACTAGCCGGAGCAAGGGGAGCAGCAGCTCACCGGAATTGCACCGGAGCAGGCCACCTCTGGAGGAGAAGGGCGCCGCTGATTGCGACCACCCCAAGAGCTGCCTCGACCGTCCCTAAGCTTGCCATCGACAACCAGTCCGTTTGCCCGCCTCGCCATCATCGCTGGAGCCCCGGTATGCCCCTATGCACCCCCACCAAGCCGCTAGGGTTCGAGCTCGCCGGCGACCTGTTCGTCATCGACGACGACCCCCAGCCGTAGATCCCAGTTCTAATCTAATGGCCCACATCGCCCCGTACCGCTTCGCGCGTTATGAGCCGCTGACTTGTGGACCCCCTGTCAGTTGAGCCCCGCGCCGTGGAGTGATACTGGGCCGGCCCGTTAGAGTTTCGACCCAGTAAGTTTGAATTAGGATTTTTCCTTTTTTCTTTAAACTTACTTTTGTCTTTGAGTTTGAAAATCAATTCAGAGAGTTTGACAAATCCAAATTAAATGAAACCAATTTTTTCTGAAAGGTATTGAAATTATCTATCCAATCCCGTTGGATTTAATTCAATTAGAGTTATAGATCTCTCCTAGTAAAAATAACAAAACAGAAGCAATTGCAATTTGCAACATTTTTATAAAATCAACCGAGATAGGTTTTGAGTTGATTCCAACTCTCAAAATTCACATTTCATCATACCTATCTGAATATGTAATAATATTAAGGTTTACATGCAGTGACTTTGGACTAGTACCAAAATAATGCTATATAGGCATTTCTAGTCACTTTAAATCATTAAATAATGAACTTAAACCAAAGTAATGTTGATCCAACCCTTAAATCACATTCCCACATGTTGGAATATGTGGTGATGACATGTGTCCACATGATCCCATGTTTTAAGTGGTGAATATTAAATCTTAGTTTATTTTTCAATGAGTAGAAATTACTTTTCTAAATTCAAAAGAATGAAACTAGTAAATTAAACTTGTGATGCTTGTGATGATAATAGATCATCAGATGTGTGTTTTAGAATGCTAGATATATTAGTTAAGTATTGTTTGGTGATTGTGTACTCCGTATGTATTTATAGACGATAGTATCGACCAAGCTTTCGAGGAGGAGGAGTTCTACCAAGAATAAGAAGAAGAAGAAGAAGAAAACTTCAACCACTGCACCAACCAAGGCAAGCCACCATTAACAATGCAAGCTAGCACTTGCAAGTTTTATGCTTAGCAAGCTAGGATTAAACTAGATGGTTTAGCAAAGATGCTTTAGGCATGCTTTGGTCACGCCACTTTAACTATTTAGATACCCCAAGTCTTAATTACAAGCTTTACTTCCTTTACTTTACCCAAGTTCTTTACTTGTTTTGAAGGTAGCATAAAGAGTATAAAACTTGACTTATTTAGAACCCCTTTAGATGTCATTCTATGGCATGAGATTGAACCCATCTTATCCCTCTTAGTGAACACTCTTAACCTAGTAGTTTAGAGTAGATCAAAAACTTGAGTCACTTTAGATGGGAATACTTGGTGAAAATGAATTATGAAAACCTTGGAATGATAAGTCATTCTACTGAGATGTTTTGACATGTGTGAGAAACACAAATGGTTTCTGATGATGAAAATGATGAGGCATGAGTCTTAACTTTTTTTATAAAACTGATGGTTGGATTCGGATGCGATACCATTCCAAATTTACCGTACAACCACACTACATGAATTGGGTAAGGCTTACCTAGAAATTTATATGCATTAGTATTAGTTCCCTCACGGGAGAGGTTTGAGCTGAGGCTACCTCTCAATGTTGTCCACCTATGCATTGCCCAAGATGACTGATGGTCATGGTTGGGAGGCCATGCTCATAAGAGAGGTCCTGATACTAGGGTGTGTAAAGGGAAGGTTATGTTTGATTATCTACATACTAAGTATGATGATTCAGGGTTACCCCTGACAGATGTATCGAATCTTGTGGTGAAAGTGTACCACCTCTGCAGAGTGTCAAACTATCCAAATAGGCACGTCCGTGGTTATGGACAGTTGGAATCGCCATACTGTTTCATTGTCAGATGTTTTCCAAACAACTTATGAAATGAATCATGAACCTTGACTTGACCACAACAGAGTTGTGTTTATGACAATAGCTTCCCAACTTAAGTGATTCTAGAACTTTACTTTATCTTTCTTTGCTTCTGAACTCAGCTTAGGTTTCAAACTTAACTTTATAGTTAAACATAGAGTTAGCCCTTTAACTTAGAACTATCGTACTTGTTAGTAGTAGTTTGCGAGTACTTAAAGAGTACTCATGGCTTTTGTCCCTGGCTATTCTCATGGCCAGACTATGAAGGAGACTATCAAGATGATGGCCAACAGGACGTCTATGATAACTAGGACTATCTGCCTTCGTCAGCATTGCCTGTGCCCTTGAAGATGGACCCCACCGCTACGCTTATCTTTTATTTCTGCTGTCGGTTGTCTTAAGACTGGATCATGAGATCCTTATTTGTGTAAGACCTTATGTATGGTTTGTAATGGATGATGTACTGTGATATCCAATCCGTTATGTCTCGCAAAAATGGTAATCCTGGGATTGCGAGGTATGGCATAACGGGCATCTAGGATTAAAAATCCGGGTGTTGACAAGTTGGTATCAGAGCCAGGTTGACCATAGGAGACCCTAGTTAGAATGGACGTCCGAACAGAAACTTAGTTTCAAAACCAAAGTGAGTATTTATGAAAAACTATCTCCTCTCTTATCCTTGGGAATGCATTCTTTCTCAAAACTTCATGTTCCTCAAAATTCTTACACTACTACTTAAAATTTGACACACTTGATCACTTCACAACTTCCTCATCCTTAATTCTTGTAGATGGAGACTCAGTTCAGCAAGTTTCACCAGTTGGAAAACGGAGGTCAGCTGATTTTTGAAAGGGATCTGGATTCACTGTCGGAGTTACTAGGACGTCCACATCTAGAGTTTCTTGGAGCTCAACTTCTAGGACCCCCAGGAGGAGACCTACAGTGGCTAGTCATCACAGATCTTAGGGAAAGCATCGAAGCACCAACTTCTGGGAGAATTCAGTTCTCTGTGAGAGAGAACAACTGGCTAGATGGATTAGTCAGGGCCATGCATGAAGCTCTCACACGTCTATGTGCCCTCAGCGTCAACAAGATCCAAGGAACCCGTTTTTCCCACTATGCAAGAAGTGACTTCATGGGAATTCTGATGGAGATGCCAGGTCACCCAGAGTTGAGGCGTCAAGTGGAGAATCTTGACTTCTTGCTGCACGACAGACAGCAGGAACTGGACAATGCCAGAGAGTTAGCCAACTAGAACCGTGCCATTGCCGACCAGAAGGCCCAGAATTTCGCATTGCTAGTCCAAGATCGCCAGTCCCTTCGCCGCCAGCGTGCAAAGAAGGATCGCACCATCGCCCATCTTCGCAAGAAGGTGGCCGACCTCGAGAATACCGTTAAGGAGCAAGAAGCTCAGCTTGCCGCCAAGGAAGAAGAAGAAGATGAGGGTGAAGACATCCAGGGAGACATGGATTCTTACCTCAGCAATGATGATGACTTTCTGGAGGAGGATGCTGTAGACTTCTACACTGATGATGAGGACTCCGACTTCATCAACGATGAGTAGATGCACTAGAGCACTGTCGTAGCATGAGATGTATCTGTCCCACTGTATCGTAGCTTACAGAATGGTTCTTCAAACCATCTGTTTTCCTTTAATTGTTGTGGTGTGTGTTGTACCGTGTGCTTGTTTGCATGAATGAAAATGAAGATTAGTTGAAAAACCTGAGTCTAACTCAAAGTTTTAGCTTTGAAAACCCAAAACCATGAACCTTAGAATTTCCCTCTTACCCCTATATCCATCTCAATCTTTAGATGACTCGTGGAAACTAAGGAGGGAGCAGCCCGTCGCAAGACCCAATGCTGCAGATCTTGCAGAATCTCATCGGTGACCGTGAAGCAAGCAGGGCAGAACGCCAAGCCAACTTAGCAACACTTCAACAGATCGCCCAGATGGCTCTCAACAACCAAGGGCATGGAAATCTGGATCACTAGGGATCCAAACTCAAAAACTATCAGAACACCAATCCCCCAATCTTCAACCAATATGAGAACCCATTAGATGCTGATGACTGGTTACAAACCATGGAAAACAACTTAGAAGTTGCAAGATTTGATGAAAATGAGAAAGTTCTCTTTGCCACCCACTATCTGGCAGGAGATGCAAGATCTTGGTGGAATAGTATCCGCAATATGTACCATGGTCAAGTGATGACATGGGAAGCATTCAAAGTCAAGTTCAGCCGCACCCACGTGCCGCAAGGTCTAGTCAACAGAATGAGAGATGAGTTCCGCGAATTGAAGCAAGGAAGAATGACTATGGTGGAGTACTGTGATAGATTCCTGTCACTTGCCAGATATGCACCTGATGAGATCAACACGGAAGCCAAGAAGAAGGAGAGATTCCTGAACGGACTGCATGATGGGATGCAGACTGTCCTCGTCAATATCCGTTTCCAGGACCTCGAAGAGCTAGTCGACTCTGCCATTCAGATGGAAGGGAAGATTAACCAAGCAAACGACAACCGCAAGCGTCGTATGATGCAACAGTCTGGATCCAGAAGTCACCAGAAGTACCGTCCCAACCCTCCATCGGGATATGCACCAAGGAACAACTGACCCCCAACGTATCGCCGAAGCTACTCCAACCGTAGCGGAGGAAATGGGAAGCCCGGAGGAAACAATCACAACTCCGGCAATGCCAACAATTTCAACCGTGCACCTCCCAAGAACACCAGCAACAACAACAACAACAACACTGCACCCAGAACTGGCAGCAATGTTGTGCCTGTCGCAGTCAAGGACAAGTCCCAGATCACTTGTTTCGAGTGTGGAGTGAAGGGTCACTACTCCAATGAGTGTCCCAAGAAGACTGCAGCCAATGCCAATGTGAATGCCCCAGCTCAGCAGCAGCGTCGTGTTCAACCAGGAAGAAGATTTTCCCCAGGGAACCCGCATAACCGCAACGGCCGTCTCTTCCACATGAACACAGAGGAAGCCCAGGAAGCGCTAGATGTAGTGTTGGGTATGTTTTCTGTCAACTTAGTTTTAGCAAGAGTATTGTTTGATTCAGGAGCATCGCATTCATTTGTCACCGAAGAATTTGCATGCACTAGTAAGATTCACCCAACCAATCTGAAGGATGTCATGATAGTTCAAATCCCCGGTTCAACAACCAAAGCTAGAAAAATTTGCAAAGCTGTGCCTATCAGACACCTTCGATCATCGGTAGTTCCCGCACCAGCAGGGATAGCTGGCTGCAGAAGTGGTCCATCTTTGGCAGTATGTGTTCCTTGAAGACCAGCCTCCACCTTTTCACTATGGCTAAGATCAGATGCAAAACCTGATAAACATTTAACCACGGTTGGCCATCAAAAATCATACTATTTCTGGTTTTTCACAGTCCCCACAGGACTGCAGCACAAACATAATTCAAAACTGTATGTTTACTATTCGCAACCCAAAATCTAGCAATGGAGATGTAATCTCTATCAACATTCACACCAAAGAAGGAAGAGATAACAGGCCAGATTTTGTCTCCCTAATAGTATCTTTTTGGCCGGGTTTTCCCTCTTTTCTTTCGTCGCAAGGGAACCCTGTAAATGACTTGCTTTCTATCTAATCGAATGGCAGAGCCCCTGGCTTAAACCTAAAAAAACCGTTCCTCTCTGGTATTGTATTTCGTATCTCTTATGTCCAAATTGCACGCCCCCAAGGCCAATAAGCACCAACTTTTCTTATGCTATTTTTAGTTTTTGCATACTCAGATATCTTGTTACATTTAATGTAAAAATTGTAGTATTGTCCATCGAAATGTTAAGTGAATTACCCAAAACGGTGTTTATGAGTGTAGCCAACCGGGGAGAACGGAGCGACCAGGGCCCCAGTCTGTGTAGACCTGCAGCGGGACGCATCGCTCAGCAGCAAAACCATTGTCCTGCACATCGGCAGCAAGTCGCAGCAGGTTTCTGCCAGTGAGTTTTAATTTGAATTTTACTGACTGTTTCCAGTTCCAAGTGACAAGAAAATTCTGGGATTCAGAGAGCTGGAGATACGGGTCATGGGTAGGTGCTTTTGTGTGTGAGTATGACTACGTATGAATTGTTACAATGCAGGTTCCCTCAGGCACTCATTGCAAAACCGGTTGACTCAGACTGGATGTTCTAGTAAGGGTCGACCGGAGGAGATAAACTTTAAATTGTCCACGAGCACATGTCTGTTTGTTGTTCCTTTGTTCTTAATTTTTGCGCATGTAACGATCAAGAGTGGAAGCATATTTGTGAATTGCATACTTGGAAAATATGATTGAGTTAGAGCATCCCTAACAGATGATGCAAAATAGAGCACCCATCGTGGTGGAGGCTAACACTGATCCGTTCGGTGCTCGCTGCTATCCCCTTGCACCAGCTGATGGTGCTCTCTCTCAACAAGAGAGCCCTCAGGCAGGTGATCAAGATTCTGCGCGGTTTTTTTGGATGGGAAGGACACACCGAGGGTGGGCACTGTCACGTCAACTGGGCCAGAGTAAGCAGGCACCTGTGCTTCGGAGGGCTGGGCGTACCAGATCTCGAACGCATGGCCATCAGCCTTAGGACCCGTTGGATGTGGAAGATGTACATAGACCCGCTGCGTCCATGGCGCGGGCTGGACATGCACTTCTCCCAGAAAGAGTGGCAGATTTTCTTCGCCTCCACCACGATGGAGCTAGGCGACGGATCTTCCGCACGATTCTGGGAAGACAGGTGGTTGGATGGGAAATCGATAGGGGAGATAGTGTTGGAGCTACTAGCGCTAATTCCCAGACGACCAAGGAAGCGCCGTACGGTGAGGCAGGCGCTAACGGAGCGCAGCTGGATAACTGACATCTCAGGGGCGCTGAGTCCCCTGACGCTATGGCAGTACGTCCAGCTGTGGATTAGGGTGCAAGGTGTGCCGCTGGGAGGGGAGCCGGACAGGCTCCTCTGGCGATGGACCCCGGATGGTCAGTACTCGTCCAGATCTTGCTACAACACCCTCTTCCAAGGGTCGCTTGTCTCAAGATCCTGGGAGTTTAACTGGCAATCCTGGGCGCCACCAAGGGTGAAGTTCTTCATCTGGTTTGCCTGCATGGACAGATGCTGGACGGGTGAGAGGCTGGCAAGGCGTCGCCCACCCCACCAGCCGCATTGTGTGTTGTGTGACCAAGCAGAGGAGACGCTATCGCACATCCTCACGGGCTGTCCGTTCTCAAGAATGGTGTGGAATGAGGTCCTATCCTGGATCCGGTTGGTGGAAGGCCCTCCGGTTGCTGAGGGTGATTTCGTGGAATGGTGGTCGCTGGTGGTGCGCTCCACCCCACGTCCCATGCGCAAAGGAACCTCGTTGTTGGTCATGCTAACGCCTTGGTGTATTTGGAAGCATAGGAACGCAGTCACCTTCAACAATGCACGCCCTTCGGTGGCTCCCCACGTGGACACGATCAAAGCTGAGGCTAAGGCGTGGGCGGAGGCTAGAGCACGGGGGCTTCGCCAACTGCTCCCCTAGTAGTAATGGCCATGGGTTGAGTTGTGTGGCGTGGGTGTCCATCCTCTTCTGCGGCCTTGTACATGAAACTTATTTTTCTATCAATGCATTGAAACGCAAAGCTTTTGCATTTTCACGAAAAAAAACAGGTTTTATATCACCATAATGGGTGTTTTACATCACGTGTCAATTTTCTCATTTTCTAGATAATGTAAAATAGATCAGTTGTCGGCAGGTGATGTAAAATAGATCACCTATTTCAATCTCCACTCCCCATTTTTAACTAAAACAATGATTATCACAAGCATATATGAAACAGTTACTATGAAACTTCATCTAAAATTGATCAAAATAAATTGAAATCAAATAGTACTTAATTATTACATGACAATTCAAATAGTTCATCGAATTGGTTCATCAAGTAGCACACAAATCAAAACACAAATAATATAGAGTTCTCAAATACGACACCATGACATAGATTTCATCGCATCTAGCGGTTTTGCTCTCCATTCCACTTCCACCACTCCTTGATGAGATACTTCTGTAGATCATCGTGCACATCCGCATCTCGAATGTGGTGGTACGCCTCGATGAAGCGTCCACTCAATCACCACCTCTACGTGGCTACACCGGTCTCCCCATCAAGTCATACCCACCGTACACCTCATCCTTGCCTCTCTCATTCTCAATGATCATGTTATGCATGATCACGCACGCTTGCATGATGTACCAAAGAATATTTTGCTTCCAAAACCTCACCGGTCCTCTCACAATTGCAAATTGAACTTGCAATATCTCAAATGCTTGGTCCACATATTTCCTAGCCGCGGCTTGAGTATTATGGAATTGAGTTGTTTCTTACATGGGGGCAATGAATTGGCTTCACAATTTAGACCACTTCGGATATATTCCATCCACAAGATAATATCCCATGTTATATGTGTGGCCATTTGCTTGAAAAGATACCGGAGGAGACTCACCATGGGCAAGCTTGCAAATAGAGGTGATCGTTGGAGAATGTTGATGTCATTGCAAGACCCAACCATACCAAAAAAATATACCAAATCCATATCTCATAATCAGCAACCGCCTCCAAGATGATGGTGGAACTTCTTGTGCCCCCTGAACTGTCCATGCCATGCTGCTGGACAGTTATTCCACCTCCAGTGCATAAAACAAATGGAATCGAGCATACCGGGAAAGCCCCGTCCTGCATTCTGCTCGAGCAAAGGAGCGGTGTCTTGAGCAGTGGGTGATCTCAAGTAATCAGACCCAAAGACACGGACAACCGCCTTTGCAAAGTGTTTGCCACATTTGATGCCCTGGCTCTCACTCATGGCCAAGTGATCATCGACAAGTTCTACCGGAAGTCCATATCCCATCATGCGCAATGCGGCTGTCAGCTTCTGGTTGGTGATGTGCCCAAGATCTCCGGCACAATTCCTCTATTGCTCGAAGAACTTGTCGTGAAGCTTGACAGACTCCGAAATGTGCTTGAACAAATCCAGAAACATATGGAACCGGTGGCGAAAATACTTATCCTTAAACATAGGGGTCACGGAGAAGTAGTTGATCGTGAGCTTGAGGTCCGCATCCGCTCAGAGTCTTCGAATGTACTCATGACCCCATACGGAACCGCCATGCTTTGGCCTCTTGTTCTGATGCATAAGCACAATCATAGCCACATCCTCATCCTCCTCGATCTCAATCTCCTCGTCGGAGGAGGTGTAGTCGAACACAACCATCTACGGAACAATATGCTATATTTATAATAAAATTTAACCGGTCGAATTTATAATAAAAAATGGTTGAAGAACATACCTTCGAGCAAACACCGCATGGGTAGGTGCTTCGGCAGACGGTGTAGGGCAGCCACACTCCGATCGTTGGGCAACGCAGGTGGCATCAACGGAGCTCTTGCTCCCCACTGTTAGGAGGCCGGCGTTGGCCGCCAAAATCGAGCGGCAACGGCAGGCGGCGGTGGCTTTGGCGAGCGCCCTAGGATGCAGGGATGGGGGGCGGTGTGAAGCAGCTTCGTCGGCTCGAATCCTGCCTCTCCGCCAGCGGAATCAACCGGCGGCCGCGTGGTGCGGCAGCCGATTCAAATCGGCGGCGCTACATGAACCTCCATGGGAGGGCTTCGGAGAGATGAGTGTAGGGTCGACGGAGGGTCAGTGGAAGCCGGCGGCTCGATTTCGGCGGGCAAGGGTAGGTGGCGCGCGTGGGCGGGAGGAGGCGGGGACTCTTCAGGACGGCAGTTGGTGGCTTGCGCGCACGCGTTTTGGTTTTACATCACCAGCCCAAGGTGATGTATATTCAGATCAACGGGGGGCAATTTACATTGTGATGTAAAAATTATACATCACCTGTTGGAGAGGTATTTTTGGCCCATTATACATCATCTGTTAGAGATACTCTTACAAGGTTTGGAATGACTTTGGTATAGAGACAGGGATGTGGCTGGATCCTGCTCCACCACATCTCCTGATGTAACCTCACTGTTCTCACCAATATCAGCTTAGAAGTTAAACATTTTGTCAGCATCATGTCCTAAATTTTGTGTGCATGTCTTGACAAATCAATACCATGCATGAATAAGGTTAGCCAATAGCCATCGCATTACTGTGAATTCATTTGCCGTAAATACTTAATATTTTGTTTCAGCCCCTCCACTGAAATTGATTGATTTACCGGGGATTGATCAGCGTAGCCTGGACGAATCAGCAGTAAGCATTATACAAAAGGCCCATTTTATGAATGTGTTCAGCTATTTAATTTTTTAGGCAACCACCAGGGGAGATCTGGTACATTTCTATAGGATCAGTTTTTGTTAGTTAGATGGCTTTTGGTTACTCCCTCCCTCCGATCCATATTAATGTTCGCAGATTTGTCTAGATTCGAATGTATCTAGTCAATCTAGATAAATCTGAGAACATTAATTTGGATCGAAGGGAGTATTATATTCATATTTAAACACAAACTTTTCAGATGGAAATCTCTCCACATTTATTTTTTGATATAGAGATCTAATTATGTATGAGATTTTTGGCTTTTGATTAAAATACAGAAAAAAATAAACAAATGTTACTCACATACAAGTAGTCAAAACCTCTGCTTTTATAGGCCTGCTGAATAATTAGTGTATGTCAACGATTACAAAAAATAAATTCGTTCTAATATTTCTTTGGATTTAGTTAAACTTACATGCTACGTCGTCCTTGGCTATTCCAGAAACTGCTAAACTAATAAGTATATTGCTCGCTTTTCTACATTTGTAATTTTCCATTGACAATCACGTCTCCAGATTGGAAACTCTGTGGTACGTAGTGATGCAATTCTGCTAGTTATCATTCCAGCTCTACAAGCACCTGATGTTGCATCTTCTCGTGCTCTAAGGCTTGCCAGAGAATTGGATTCAGAAGGTTTGTATGATGGACTCAAGTCCTAGTATGATCTGAATTTTTTAGATGTTGACCAACAGAGATTAATAATGACTACATTACAGTAAAGAATCCATCGTTTTAATTAGTGCTCTTTTTCCACAATGTAGAGCCCAAATTTATAAAATATAACTTATCGCTGCAGTTATTTGCTTGTAAGGTTGGGTGAATGCATGTACTAATTTAATTTGTTTGGTTACTAGGTACTAGAACTATTGGTGTCTTAAGCAAAGTTGATCAGGCAGCTGGAGAACAGAAAACTCTTGGTGCTGTCGAGGCCTTGCTTGCGAACCAAGGTCCAAGAACTGGAAAAGACATGCTGTGGATAGCTACTACGTACGCTCAGTCTGGAGGAGGCTCTGAAACCTCACCAGAAACTTCTTGGCAAGCTGAAGTTGAAAGCCTTTTATCCATACTTTCTGGAGTTCCCCATAGTAAGCTCGGTAGAGTAGCTTTAGTTGATTCACTTTCTAAGCAGATAAGGACAAGGATAAGAGTCAGGCTCCCAAATCTCTTGAATGGGTATGAATTCGTCCTGCCCTAGCCAACTTCTTTAACTTTATCTTAGTTCTGCACCGCTATTTATTTTTATAAAAAACAGTCTTCAAGGGAAGTCTCAAATAATTCAAGAGGAATTAGCAAAGCTTGGAGAACAGATGGTCGAAACTTCCGAAGGAACCCGGGTAATTGCTTTAGGGCTTTGCCGGGAATTTGAGGATACATTTCTCCAACACATTGCAGGTGGTGAGGTTAGTGATACTATTTCACACCCTCTTCGTCTTTTCTATCTTTCATTTAATCATGATATCATGGCCTGTCCATTGTTATAATGATTAACGGCCGATTTGAAGCCGTTGAAATTATCTACACATGCCTCTTAGTATTGGTAACCGCCAGTTTGAATTATTGTAAATTTGTTTTGTCACCTTTTTTTTTTTGAGAAAACGCAATAGACTATTGCATTTCATTTCATTGATTAGGCAGAGTTTTCAGCTCAAAAAATAGGCAGAGTTTAGATATACAGTCCTCCTAGGAGGCAAACAGGAGCCGAAAAAATAGTCTCAATGCACATCCCAAGTTGTTGGCATGACGTCTCGTAAGCCCTTGGCTCCAGCGGTAACCCACAGTTTTGCTTCTTCCTTAAACTTGGACATGAGGGTTCGCATGAAGGGTTGGGCTCTGTCAAACATGCAGTCATTCCGGTGCTTCCAGATCATCCAGGCAGTTAGCAGAGTGGTGGTGGCGAGCCCCTTCTGCATAGGCTTCGGCAGGCTGCGGGTGCACGTCCATCCACCAGTCCGCCAGTGTGGCTTCGTTGCTGGGCGGTCGGCACAACAGCCTCAGCCATGACCAGACGCTGTGCCAAACTTGCCGAGGGAAGAGGCACCTCACGGTGAGGTAGTGCATCGTCTCCGGCTGCTGGTTGCAAAATGCAAAGCAGGCCTGGGATTAAGAACCAATAGTTGTGTTACTGTGCTATTTCATTGGGAATAGGAGAGATAATAGTTACTAAGTAGGTTTCACTATAAATGATGAAGGGAAATGATATATAAATAAGAGAAAAAGAGATTAAGAACCATCAGCTCTACACTCACACTTCATATTTTCAACCAAGTTTGCAAAATAGGCAATATAATGTGCTGTAGTCTCCACCTGTGATGCAGTAATTGTCATACCCACGGGATCAGGGCCAGACAAATCCTAGACCTTCGTCTGACATACACCTAACCTAGAGCTCAAGAGCTTATAACGAGAGAATCGATAACATAACAGTGACCATACGACTCAAGAAGTAATACAACCTCATATCTGAGCAAATAAGCAAAATATTATAAATAGAGGTCATTGACCACATACATCAAACAACAAAAGCGAAGTTATGCTATTAGACATAGCAAACTTAACAAATGGCCTAAAAAACCTGAAGCATAACGGCGATGTCTCATTCGATAGATTCCAGGTTGCCTCCTAGGAACTCCAAATTCATCATCGATGTCGATGTCGTACAAAACTCATCTTCATGGGAAAACTTACTCTGCTGCAAAAATATCAACAAAATAAGTATGAGTACAGGATGTACTCCGCAAGACTTAGGTAACCTATGAAATACATGCTCAGGTCAAAAAGGCTCTCTGTGGAGTTACTTTTGCGGAAAGCAATATTTCTTTACGAAAACAAGTAGGAGTAGAAGCCCGTCTATTAAGAACATTTAAAAGGGGATAAGAGGGCGATGTTACTAGCTCTACTGATTATCTTTTAATATCCACCAAACCATTATCAACTGAACCTATCAACTAGGATTACTCTATTGATCAACCCCAAGAAAGTAACCCTTAACCACACTTTAGTTGTCAAGTTTTACGATTAGATTAATGTTCTCGATGACCATCATATCCATTCTCAAGTTGTCCGTAACCGTGGACACGACTTTCGAAAAGATTTAACCCTGCAGAGGTGTACAACTTTACCCACAAGTACCAACCGACTCTTAGTACCACAATGATTATCAAGCTTCCGGGGTGATGGCAGAGGATGGTTGACCACGACCTTTACCTTGCTGGCGCCGAGACCATGAGTCACGCTCTAAGGAGATGTCACCTAATGGGTTGAGTACCGAAGCCGGTCCCTAGAGATGTGTGTGGCGACCAAGATTATGAAGGTCGTGCCTTTTTTGTTCCTGGCCACGTCCTACCTATTATGCACCTCCTCCATCTCTTTCCAAATGATTTTTCTATGCATATGCCAAATTGAACATCCAAACTAGGCGAGTCATGAAATCTACTCCATACGTTCCAAAATATAAGATGTTTTACCTTTTTTATGAAACACATGTATATAGACACATTTTAGTGTGTACGTTCACTCATTTTGCTCCGAACCTGCACACTAAAAAGCGTCTAGATAAATGTGTTTCCGAAAAAAGCTAAAACATCTTATATTTTGGAAACGGAAGGATTACTAGAAAAGTTAGTGAGTCGAGGGGGTTTCCAGGCCCCCCTTCGGTTGTACGTTCAGTCTTAGTTCAAGAGGTAAGAATTCGGGTCCTAGGTGTGGCAAGCATGGGACTGCAAAAATCATAATCCAACATGGCCTCCTATACAAGCCTTAGCATGTTTAACTCACATCACTGATCATACCACATCATCCTGTCATACTAGGTTCATTTGGAGCTCTGATTCATCGAATGGATGACCATACTTAAGAGCTAAACATGGCTAAGCATGACTCAAACAAAAGCTCTAGCAACGCCCACAAGCCAAAACCTAGTTATGCTATGTGAAGTGGATCAGGTAATATAGGCTACAAAATGGGAACAATGAAACAGATAGGATACTCTATCTATCGACAAAAGACCATATTAGAATCGTGTGCAATATAGCAAGAATTGAAATATTTTGAAATCATAGGTTCAAAATGATGGGACTATGCTTGCCTTGTTCGTTGATATCCAACTATAGATCTTCAGAATTCATATACTTGATTGTTGATATCCAACTATAGATCTTCAGAATTCATAGATTCTTCAATGGCTATGTATCACTCTTAGATGTTGTTGACCTTGACCATGATCTCGGATTCGTTGCTCATATCCACTCTGAGTTCTACCGGGAAGAAGCAAACAACGAAAAGTCAAAACAACATTCAACACATGGAATCGATGCAATGCGCACAATGAATGGCATGAGAATATTAAGGGTATTAAAGTTATCCCTATAACATAAAAAACAATTTAAATAGAGTCCAAATGTATTAACCATGGCATTTGTATTAACTCCATGTTTCCATAAAGGATTATTATGTAATTGTAATACAAATAGGGTTCAAAGTTGTGTTAAAATGCATGATTTTATTCTTAATAAAAAGTTCTCATTTTTCTGAACTTTTTGATATATTACTTGTATTTTTCTGATTTAAAATGAATTAGTTATGGTTTCCAAGTTTAAATCATTTTGGAAATTATAAAAAGAATCACAAGTTGGACCCACAAGTTAGTCTTTTAATAATTACAAAAAAATGAAATTTTTAAAAATCTGACAAGGGGACCCACCTGCCAGGATTTATCATTACAGAAAATAACTATAGAATTAGTTTTCAGAGAAAGAAAAGACAATTATGACGTCATGCTGATCTCATCCATGGAGAATCTCCAGGTCGATCAAGGATTAGATGTTGGGGAGTGCACGTGAACACGCGAGCTGGCGCACTAGAATCAACGCGGCGCGAGGAACCTTAGAGTGGTGGCGCGGCTCGGTATTGTTTGCCTGAGTGACCTATGCGACGACGGCCAGTGGCGATGCTCGGTGGCACACGAGGGGGTCAATACAGAGCAGGAGGGAGACTGTGGAGAGGCCTTGGAGGACTAGAAGCTCATCGCGATCACGTAGGAGGTGACGGCGAGGCCGGGGAAGGTCGGGAGCGATGGGGACAACAACGACCGTCGTCGAAGAAGACGAGCTCATCCTCATCGATTAAAGACGCACAAGGATGATTCCTTCCGGGAGAAGTACGCGAATAGCATGGCGTGGCTCCAAAGTCGATCAGCGAGGCTCGGAGAGGCCTAGGACGGCGGAACACGACATAGCCCGAAGCTAGGTTTTCGGGTTCCTAGTGGTAAATCAAGGAAGAAGGGGAAGTGGGGCACGGCTAGGGATCGTGGCGGCGCCCTAGGGTACTTGTAGATTTCTGGGGGCGGCGGCAGGCATCGCGGCGTGCATCCTGGCGATGATGAGCAGCGGAGGCGGTGACAAGCAGTTGCTTGCCCATTGAGGAAGAAGACAACGAAGGGTATGTCGGTCTGGGCCAAGGCTGGCTGGCTGCTATGCTGTGTGGCAGAGAAGAGAGGGAAAGTGGGTTGTGGCCCGGGTAGGTTAGGAAAACTGTTTTTTCTGAAACTTTTTTCCATTCCCAAATTCTTCTCTCCTTCTCTATTTTCAAACAATGTTTCTTCTTTGAAATTGTTTGAGGTTTCAACCAGAGTTTGAAAATCTTTAAAACACATTTTAGCCTGTTATATAATAAAGACTCCATATACTTTTGTTTTTCATGTTTCAAACCATTTTGAAATGGATTTAACATAGAGAGAAAATGGGGGAAATAGGGTTTTTTCATTTCAAATATTTTAATGTAACTTTTCTTACCCAAATAAATTGATGCTCATGATGCACATTAAACCTTAACTAGCATTTACCAAAATTAGGGATGTTACAGTAATCACCCTCCAGATTTGCAATTCTACCAATTCATTTATGGCATGCATTTTCTAGATGCACACACATGCGAAATGAAAGCATGCTAAATGCACAGAAGAGACAATAGGATGACATCACATTAATAGATGATTTCTGCGATAAAAAATGCTTTGTAGCTCGAACCATCTATATAGTTATGTCTCCACAAACATTTTTTGTACTCTTTTGTTACCAGGTCATGACACAGTTTCCTACCTATTTTGTAACAAGTTAACATGTGGCAACTTTAGTGCCACTAGGGTGGAAAGTTTAGAAATCATTGGGTGTCAACTTTCAAGACAAAAAATAGTTTAAAACATTGGAAAATTCAAGTATCCCAAAACAATCTTTGGTGCATGCATACAAATTGCTTCGCATCTGGGTTTAGTGCATGCATCTGGTATGCCGCACTCAATGCCTAGTGCCCATACAATTGATCATTACTAGAGAAGTGACAGTGTGCTACCGACCCAAAAGCAAGGCACGAAGACCCTTCTCCATGTTGGCATGACTTTCTCTAGGTAAAATGGGCAGAAAACATTGGGCCAAAAAAGGCTTAGACCTGCCTCCTCTAAAGAACCCTTCTTCATCAAAAAAATCACCCTACAGCCCCTAGATTGAAGGGGGTAGGTTAGAGGTGCCATGGCAACACCACAAGGTCAACCCCCACAAAAAATTAGCCCACAAGTTGTTGAGGCGCTGGTAGAAGAGAAAATGTGGTTAGGGCATATGAGGGTTTAGTTTTATAGTGTTGAGCCTTCCTGGTTGTGCTAAAATTCGCACCGATGGTCCCTAAGAGGTCCAGCCACTAGTGTGTATAATGCCATTGACGGGCCAACTATTAAAGATCGTTTATATAGTACAATCCCATCAATAGTAACAATTACTATTGATGGTCGCCAAATTTTAGTTATCGGTTTAAGTCACCAGTGACAACGTTTATTTGCACATGTTAGTTGTACCTACACCACTAACAAGTTGTCTTTCGCTGATCAATGATTTGGTGTCTATTGTACACGTTAGTATAGTATTGACAAGAAAAAATTCTTTTTCTTTTGGAAGATTCATGTGTCATTTGTCCAAGTCCTTTGACTCCTAAAATTTATGAGGTTTTGTACTATTCGGCAGGCCTGAATGATATATCCCATGCATTAACTTGTAGTCATTGGTTTTGAATGATGGAACCTCCAAGAAATGTTGTCGGGTACCTTCAAGCAGGTATTTATGTGAGTAACTGCTAGTATTTGAGGGAATGTCCATATTAGCCACCACCCTTCCTAGGTGGAGACTTTCCTTTGTGCCATAATATTGGTGCTCCTTGGTTTGAACTCTCTCTAATTCATGTACAAAATTTCGAGAAGGAGAACACTTGAGGATATGTATTGGGTTTCTATTGAGCATTCAAGCTTGCAATGAAGGTCAAGTTATGGTTACTCTGGAGGTTTTTTTATTTCTGAGTCGGTCAGGCGTCGCTTGTGAATCTTCAAAGTTATGAAGAAACCTAGAAGTTTGTGACATATCAGCAAGCCCTTTGGTAAAGCGCATGTCGGTACTTGCTTCAACTTTGTCAAGGTTCCCTAACATAGATGTAGGAGCCTGCCAAGGATCCGAATTTGTCAACAAAACACTCAGTCTTTGGTTATCTCTATACTCGCTCCTTTCTTTCCACACTCATACCTTGAAAATTTGGTTTCTTGGTGTTTGTGCTTGCTTAGGTTGTTCTAGATCACCTAGCTACTTGATTAATTGAAATTTGGTAATTTTATATTCACCCCTTCTTAGTGTTAAGTGTTGCTTTTGTGTCGTCCTTTGAAACCTGTCTCGTTTCAATACTTAATGTAATTTTCACTATCACATATACAGGGAGCTGGTTGGAAAGTTGTGGCAAGCTTTGAGGGGAAATTTCCAACAAGGGTCAAACAACTCCCTTTGGACAAGCATTTTGACATGAAAAATGTCAAAAGGGTAATTTGGTCATACTTAAATGCAAAATTAAAACTCGTTCCTTGACCTTATCTATTACTCCCTTCGTCCCAAAATGTAGGGCATATAAGCTTAGTCAAAAGTCAACGTCTTCTAATTTTTACCAAGTTTATACACAAAAATATGAATATCTACAATATTGAATGGACATATTGAGAAAATATACTTTACGGTGAATCTATTTATATTGCTTTAGTATTGTTGGTGCTCTTATTTTTGTGTATAAATTTGGTCAAACTTAGAAGATGTTGGCTTTTGACTAATCTTATATGCCTTACATTTTGGGACAGAGGAAATATGTGATTATAATATAAAACATTATGCAGGTTGTTCTAGAAGCCGATGGCTATCAGCCATACCTGCTATCACCCGAGAGAGGCTTAAAGTCTCTTATAAAAGGACTTTTAGAATTAGCAAAGGAACCATCAACACTCCTTGTGGATGAGGTAACATGGTTGAAGACTTATTGTCTTATTCTGAATTAGAGAACTTTTTCATGCAGTGCATAACTAGTACTTATATTATCCTTATCTTCTGGTAACTTTTCTATTATTCACTGTAATCATCTCAAAGTCTTTCTACAGTTCGACATTTACCTCACAAAAGGCCCATACATATTCTGACATTCTATTCTTGAGAAGTGTGTGTTGCTTATTTATCTGAGATCAACTGACGCCTGCAGGCATATTAATTTATATAAAGGCCTGCTACCAGGAACCATGCTCTTGCTACTTTCAGTGTATTGTCTGACATCAGTGCTGTCATGTTCCTACTTGTACAAGCATGTTTTATAAGTACTGACATATTATTACCAATTAAATGACCTCTACTTCCAAGTATCAGATGCATTAGTATATCTCTTCATTAGCTACTGGCACATCGAGTTTTGTTCAGATACAGTTGCAACTATTTTTTTCGACCCAAAATTGTATTGTCAACAAATTTTCTCATGAACATATAACTGGTGATAATGTTTACCAACTTACTTTCAGATTTATTATTAACAGTTTCATCGTGTATCGCTAGATATAGTATCAGCTGCAGCAAATGCCACTCCAGGACTTGGTAGATATCCCCCTTTCAAGCGTGAGGTATACTTCTTTCTTTTCAGGTGTCGTAAGGAGGATCATTTATTTAGGCAAGAGTGACAATTTATCTCTATTGTTCGTCACAAGGTAATTGCTATTGCATCTGCTGCTTTAGAGGGTTTTAAAAATGAGGCGAAAAAGATGGTCGTTGCACTGGTTGATATGGAGCGTGCATTTGTACCTCCCCAGCATTTTATCCGCTTGGTGCAAAAAAGGTTAGTTGGACATGCTTGCTGTTTCATGATAACCTTGTTGGCTATGTATAACATTCAGCTTGTTTAATTGATATAACATTCAGCATTTTTGCTAACATTGGGTGCATGGGTGTGTGCGTGCGTGCGTATGCGCGAGCGTGTGTGCGCGTGTGCGCTTCATTTTATCCAGTTAATTTGGTGTCTATGAGGTCCTTGGTTAATGATATTGGTTGCCGAGTAATTATTGAATGATACAATTTGTTTCACCAAGGAGAGGAAAGACTAAGAGAGTAGTTGGGATAGGTATGAGACATGATGGACTATAGTACATGGATACAGTGGCAGAGCCAGCGACAAATTCCTGTGGGGTCAGACAGCCTAGATAGCAGGGATTGGCTCATAATATTATATTGAAGGGAGGTTTCGAAAAAGTTGTGGGGTCGGCTGACCTCACAGTTAACACACATGGATAGACAGGAAATTGATGTCGCATTCTGCACCACTTTGATAGTTGTTGCAAGTGATTATGTTTGAGGCAAGGATGACACTCGAACATCCTCGATTGGGCCCTGTGTCCTTTGATACTATGACTAATATATTTCCTAGATAGATAAAGGTGGAGGAAGACTAATGTCTGATGCATGTGAATAGATAATACACATGAGCCATGGCCTCCGAAGTACACCACCCTTTGTGTTGATTCACTCTGATGTGTGGACTTCTCGGGTAGTCTCTATTATTAGAGAAAAATATGTACGCTTTAATTGATCTCTACTCTTGTATGACTTGGATATATCTCATGAAACAAAAACAGTGAGGTGTTTAAATTTTTCAAGGACTTCTATGCATATATCCAAAAATCATTACAATATTATTACTCAAATTACCATGATTGATAGTGTGATAGAGTAGAACAATGAGGTTTGAAATTTTCTTCCTAGAACCAGAATACTAAATCAAACTACATGTCCTAATACTTCTCCATGGAAAGGAGTAGTTGAAAGGTAGAATCAACATCTACCAGAGGTTGCTCAATCACTTGTGTATACTATGTTTGTGCCTAAATTTCCTTGGAGTGTGCTACTTATGTTATCAACCGTATGCCATCAAGGGTACTTGGATGAAGACTCCTTATGAGATAGTTGGAAAAAAATGAATTTCTTGTTCTGCCGAAAGTTTTGGGTGTACCTACTTTCCTAGGGAGCACAGATCTCCAGTGGGAAAAGTTAGATCCACATGATGTGAGTGCATCAATATAGGTTACACATGTGAATGTAAAGGCTATAGGTACTGACCAATGAACATCTTTTAGCATTGATGTGACATTCACAGAGTCTGAGTCGTTCTATGGAGATAAGACAGATCTAAATTTGGTATTTGACTATAACTCTCCTCACATGAGTGGTGCTAGTTGAGAAAAGGAGGGTGAAGAAGACAAAGGAAGATGAACCATTGAGAGTTGTAGTTGTTTCAATTCCATGTTATGTGAGTAAAGTGAGATCGAGAAATCCTCATGAGAAAGAAAATTTAAGGTTTTATATGAGGAGAAAATTGCAACTTGAGGAACATCAACGACATGCTCCAACAACAAGTGAGCGACAATTCACTCCAATAGCAAGGGACGCGTAGGTGCACATGTAGCAACGTGCTCCAACTATTGTTGAAATTGTATAGTTGCTAGATGGCAAGATAGGTTCCACGTCAAATCTCATCTAGAGCATGTAAATCAATGGGCCTGCATATTGCCTTGAGGAAAGAAACACGAGATGAGCTAAAGCAAACCTCTAAATAGCTATAGTTTTGATCATGACATAGCTAATTATATATTATATACATCCATGTTGCAGAGATAAAAGGCCTTCATTGCATCATTGCAATCTATGGTGATCCGAAGAGAAAGGAAAGAAACAAAGCAACACCTGAAGGGGCACTAGGCCATGACATAGTTGAATGTTCTAAAAAGGAACTTGGATAATCATATCAGCTAGAATGGAAGTTGTTAGCTTTAAATGGATCTTCACAGTGAACCTAAATCAAGAATGGAAAATTGAAATACTAGTCGGTAGAAAATATTTTCACATATGGGATTGATTATGATAGGACATTTGTATCGGTGGCAAAGATGGAAATGATGGGGGTCTTAATATCTTGTGCAACTAACTTTGGGTGGCCTCTACATCGGTTGGATGTTAAGGATGCATTCTTGCATGGTGATTAAGAGGAGGTCCACATGAAGATCCTACTTGGTTGTTCAACTCCTTCAACATTATGAAAGGTTGCGGGTTGAAAAAATGGCCTAAATCAATCTCCATTTGTATTGTTTGAAAGGTGTGGACATGCACTATACAATAAGGGATATAAGTACTGTGGTGGAGATCATGTTGTGTTATACCGGCACTCAGGATGCGAACTAAAATTATTGCTTTATATATTAATGATATCATGATCATGTGAGATGATGAGATGAAAATATCACGACTAAGGTCAAAGATCCTTGCCAACATAAATGCTTTCTCGGCATTAAAATTTCTAGATCTCTTGAAGGGATAGTACTTTCACAACGTAGTATGTCCTAGACTTTCTTAGTGACACAAGTATGCTTGGGTACTGTACTAGTGAGAAGATGGGAATGATGGAAATCTAGCATCCATCTTGAGAGGGAGTGTGTTTGCGTGTGCGGCCCACGTGACCCTTGTGTGCTTGCATATATCTATGTGTACCAAAGGTTGGGAAGGAAGAATGCAGAAATTTCCCACAAATATCATGATATAATTTTGTACCATTTCAATGCTTTTCTGATACAAAATGATATGCATTTACATGTGTGATCAAGAAGAAAGCTTCTAGCATGTTATCCTATTACTAGGATGGTGAAAGGGCATGTATGCCCCCATGTGTGGTTTTGGTAATTAATGACAATCCCTATGGACTAATGTGCAAATTGAGTTTCACTTGTAGGTTTGTCCATTGGCATCGCTTGGACCATGTGTTGGTTTCAAGGATGAAAAAGAAGAAGCATCGTCCAAGGGCTTTGTGCCTATTGGAATCAAGTAGAAGAAGAAGATCAAGTATGCCTTGAAGAAGAAGAAGAAGATGGAGTTCCTCATGGGTGATGAAGACAAGGTCAAAGAAGTGGTTTTCCCATGGAGTATGGGGGAGCCATTCGCAAGTCTTCATCAAGCAAGAGCAAGCAAGAGCAATCAAGAAAGGTGTTCCATCTCGAAGGTGACAAGATCGTCTACATCAAGCTCAAGTGGGATGCTCAAGGCAAAGGTATGATCTTGATAGGGTTTCTATTTTACCGGTATCGTGTAGTGTTGGGAGACCGGGTTTAGGATAGATAGCCGTACTATCAAGAGGGACTCTCGAGTGGGTGACTCGTTCGTATCTTTCGGAGAGAGCTCAAACCTTTGCATACATAGCATCATATTTCTTGGTTGTTGTTTGGTTCTTGTCCATGTGAGGATCTAGAGCTTGTAGCTATCTTCATGACATGCTCTAGTTCATCAAAAACGGATTTCCCATGCATATCTCATTGCGTTTTTGATCTTGCGGGTTTTCTGGCTCCACACCTTGGGAGGTATCTCACATATATATTCATGGTATATTCTCCCTTGGTGATACCCAATATTTCGTTGGATTCTACACGTCGTTATCTTTCCAACAAAATTGGTTTCATCTCGTTTGGAGTTCGGATGCAAAAGTTGTGGCAGTTCTGGTTCTGAAGTTTTTGCCTGACCGGTAGTTCCGGTGGGCCACCGGTAGTACCGGCCAGACGCCGGAATTACCGCTCGGGCAGAAATGCCGCCGGTAGTACCGGTGTTAATTCCAGCCCAACTTCCGGCAACCCAAATTTTGGTTCAGTACCCTCTCTGCCTGGTTAGCGCTATTTGACGGAACTTGGATCGGATTTTCAGGCGGTAGTACCGCTAGGATATTTTTCCCACGGTAGTTCCGGCCAAGCAGCGGTAGTTCCAGCCAAGCTCGCGTTTTTGATCTTTGCCTCACTGTTTTCTAACCGTTGGCTGGGTGCCACCGGTAGTACCGGCCACCCACCGGTACTACCGGCCGTGCGCGATTCTGTGGGTAACGGGCAGATCGGGGAGCCCTTTAAAAGGAGCTCCCCTTTCCCCTTCGCCCAGAACTTGTTCTTCTTGGTTTTTTGGCTTTCTCTCTCCTCCATTGTTGACCTTGAAGAGCTTGCCCTCTCCCCTTCTCCCTCCTATGATTCTTGCATCTTTTTGAGGGATTTGAGAGAGGAGATCTGGATCTACAATCCCCACCAAGCAAACTCCCTTCTTTGTGAAGTAATCCTTGGGATCTAGATCTTGGAGAGTTTTGTGTTCTCCTCTTGTGTTCTTCCTCCCTTATTCCCCCAATAGCTTTTGTAGCTTTGGTGGAATTTGAGAGAGAAGGACTTGCCTCTTGCATTTGGTGCATAGGTTTGAGTTCTCCTCGGAGATTCGGCGAGTTCAAGCCCTTGGGTTTGTTTCTCTTGGGTTCTTGGAACCCTAGACGGTTGTGTGGTTGGATTGTTGACCTTTTGTGGTCTTTTTGCCTTTTGTGGCTTTGTAGCCTTTGTGGCATTGTTCTTGGGGCTCCAATTGAGTTGTGGAGGTTCCCCAAGCTTGTTGGCCTTTTGTGGCATTGTAGAGCCTTTGTGGCGTTTCTTGGGAGCCCTCCAATTGAGTTGTGGAGATTTCCCCAAGCCTTGTACGGGTTCGGTGACCGCCCTCAAGTGTCCCATAGTGGAACGTGAGTCGGCCTTTGTGGCGAGCTCACGGGAGATAGGGTGAGCCTTTTGTGGCGTCGGTGGGTTGCGTGACTTCGCAACCTTGGTGAGGCCTTGTGTGGCGTTGGGTGAGCATCGAGCCACCACACCTCGAGGTGAGCCATTTGTGGCGTTCAAAGTTCATTGCGCCCCCGCACCTCTCCAACGGAGACGTAGCTTCTTTGGAAGTGAACTTCGGGAAACAAATCATCGTCTCCGCATCCATCGGTTATCTCTCAACCGAACCCCTTTACCTATGCAATTTACATTGTGATAGCCTTCGTGCTTGAAGTACTATATCTTGCTATCACCTTGTTGTTTATCTTGCTTAGCATAGGTTGTTGGTGCACTTTGTGAAACTAGTGGATATAGCTATTGTAAATAGGGCAGGTAGCATATTGAACACGAATTGTAAGTTCTCGCTCGCCCAACTCTGAAATATCGATTGTTCCTCTACGAGAGCCAAGTGAACAAAGTCGTACTATCTTCAAATCCAGGGTCAGGTATTTTGGAAAGTACAAGTACAAGTTTATTCCGGACCCTGAACCATTAGGTAGAGTTTCAGCTGAAAGAAAACCAGGTCAATCTTCCGATCGTTTTGGCTTGATAAATTAAACGTTAAGTTTTATTCCGCATTTATTAGAGCCTAAACCGTAATTATTTTAAAACGCCTATTCACCCCCCCTCTAGGCGACGTCCATTTCCCTTTCAATTGGTACCAGAGCGAGGTCTCTCGCTTCTTAGGCTTCACCGCCTCGAGAGTAAGGATGTCTCCTAGGGGTTTAGTGCACTCTCAGACATTCACTTTTGATGGCACAAATTATGATGTTTGGCGCATTCGCATGCTTAGTCATTTCTGGGTCATTGACCCAAATATTGAGCGAATTCTAGATATGGGCTTGTCTCCTCCTAAGGATCCCTGAAATCTATCTTTGGAGGAGGAGACAAACTCTTATCTTGAAGCTCAAGCATCTAATGTTCTTGTTAATGTTGTGATCTTTGTAGTTCTTTCCTCAATCATGCCTTTTCGGAATGCTCATGATATTTGGACCAAGCTTCAAGCAAAATATGATGTGTCCAAGCTTAATGAGGATGATTGTGTTCCCTCCACCTCCGGCCGTGATGAGTTCTCATCTTCTTCCACTACACCAACATGTGATTTGTCACAAGGTAATGATATGGTGAGTGGTGATAGAACTTGCAATGTGGATAGTGGTATTGCCATTCATGATCCTCCATATCTATCTCATTGCAATGTTGTATCTTTGGGCACGAACACTTGTAGGTCTATATGTGATTTACATCCTAGTGTTGATTGCCCTTGCATATCATGTAGAAATGGATTGAATATATCTCATGATGATATGCTTGCTTTGCCTTGTTGCCATGATAAATGTACTTCTACTTCCTCTAGTACTTGTGTTGCTAACCTTGTAGAGGAAATTGAAGAATGTGTGGGCCAAGGCAAGGTTGTGATTGGAGTTTCAAGTGTTCCCCCATCATCACCTTCTTCCAACATTCACTTATGCCTCATGGCTCAGGAATCAAAGGTAACTTCTCCTTTGGACCCCAATGCACCTCTTGATGATGTGAATGTTGACTTAGATGAAGTAGATGATGATGTTGCTTCTCTAAAAGAGAAGGGGGAGCTAGTCGTTCGTGCTCTTCACAATGATAAAAATGCTTTCTCCACTTTCATTGAAATATTGAACTTTGCCATTGAAAGTAAGCAACTAATTTATGAGCATGAGGACACAATTGAAAAAATGTGTAGTCTTGAGCGTGAGTATGCTAATGACATTGCAAACCTTAATGAAGCTCTAGAAGAGGAACAAACCACCAAGGAATCTCTTGAGGAGACCTTTGATCTAGAGATATCTAGAGTGAAGAAATCTCGTGATAGAGAATTTGAGGTGGCAAGTGCCCTCCAAATTAAGAATGATGAACTTGAAGTTGCTTATGCCAAACTCCTTGAGGATTTTGAGAACCTCAACAATGGCTCTAGGGTCATCAAGGGGGAGCTCATCAAACTCACCGAGTCACATGAGCAACTTCAAGCTTCATACTCTAAAGAGCTTTCCAAGTTGCCCTCACCTCTTACTACTATTGATGATGCTTGTGCTACTAACTCTATCTCTTGTGAAGCATCTATTGTGAAGAAGAATGTTGAGCTACGTGCTCAACTTGCTTTGCTAACTAGAAACTATGGGAAATTGGAAGAGAGTCATGCTAAGCTCTCAAGGTCGCATGAGGGCCTTCTAGTTTCCCATGGTAGTCTAAAGTTGGCTCATGAGGCTATTATGTCAAAGGTAACATCTAGTATGCCTCATGTGGACATTAGCACTACATCTCCTCCTAGTGTAGTATTGCCATGTGCTAGTCCTTGTAATTCATCCACTCATGCTATTGCTATATCTTGTGATGAATTGCATCCCTTGCCTTGTTGCTCTAACAACATAGCATCTACTTCCTCTAGTATTGTTGTTGATACTAACCATGTAGAGGAAAACAAGAAGCTCAAGGCTCAATTCAATTCTTTGAAGAATGACTTGAAGAAGTGTCATGAAGGGAAGACCGCACTCAAGAACATCTTGGGTGTGCGAAGATCCCCAAATGACAAGAGTGGGCTTGGATATAACTCCAACATCAAGAACAATCCCACCAACATGTTGAAGCACAAGGGCAACAAGAAGAATGGCCAAGGTCAAGTGAAGAATTCGGCCAATATTGTGTGCTTCAAGTGCAAGGAAGAAGGCCATCATGTGAGATGTTGTCCATTCAAGAAGAAGCAACAAGGGAAGAGGCCTCAAGCTCCACCTCAAGCTAGAAGTGGGCCTCCTCCCAAGACTCAAGCTCTTCCTCACGGGGTGGCATCTTCCAAGAAGAAAGATGGCAAGAGAAGAACTTGCTACATATGCCGCGAGAAGGGGCACCTCTCTTCCTCATGCACCATGGGTAACTCCTCATCCAATCCTATCTTGATATATGATGCATATTCTCTAGGTAAGGATGAGGTGGGCAATGTGTTTTCCAAATATGTTGGTGCCCAAAGTGGTGTCAAGAAAAGAACCATTTGGGTGGCCAAGCCTATTCTGACTAACTTCTTAGGACCCAACTTGTTTGGGGACCAACAAGCTAAAACTTGATCAATAGGTGTCTTGTTCATTTGTTTAATTTGTGTCCTTTCATGTGTTGATTTGGCTCTTTGATACAATTTGGACACCTTTTGTCGTGTCACACTCTTGTGTGCTACTTCGTGGTTTACTTGGTGTTTTAGTTCAAATTGTATCTCATTTTTGGTTCTTGAGAGTCTCGTGCATGCATATTTACTTCGTGTATATATTATGGCATGATTTCTTTCTATGATCCAATGTATAGGGGAAACTCCACCAAATCCTTTTGGCTAAGATGTGCATGAAATTCAATTTCATATTAATATGCACATATTTATGTGGAGCTTCTCCTATATACTGTAGTTGCACTAACTACTTTGGACCCAATGTGTTTGGGAACATAGTGTACTTAATTGTGTTAGGTACATTGGGGATATATTGGATGCTTGTCTCATCCATTAGGAAGAAGTGGTGCCTACATGTCAATGGGAGGCAAGCTAGGATGATCAACGAATTCATATCCTCTACATCCTACCATTTATATCTCGGTAACAAGTATCTCTCTCATGCATACATATCTTGCTTCCAACCTTTTGTAGGTTGCATGTTGGCATGAGTTTGTGTTTTTGGATATGTTGTGTTTCCTTTGTTGTTTTTTAGGAGTGCTCTTTATTGCAAATGTGAGTTTGTTGAGATGAGTGCATATAATGGGGACTATACAAAATCATGATCATGATTCACTTATCCCAAATATGTCAATCTAACAATTTTATTGCATATCTTTTCCTCATTCACTCTCATGTGCAATAGTGAGTATTTAGCAAAGTTGATTTTATGATTCTTCTTTCCTTTCTTCATATATTCCAACTATTCCCTTTTCCCTTGGAAATAGTTGAAATATATGTAGTGTGTTGGTGTTTTGAAGTTCATTGATGTACAATAATATATAATTGAGCCCTTGGCCATGATTTCATGCAAAAATCCTATTGGTATGTTATATGACTTCATTTTGTTGTTCATGTGCTTTCGTGTGTATCTATTTTGCGTGTGCATGTTTCTTTGTGGGCATATGTCTTTGTGATATTTTCCACCAAGAAACTTATACACACAAGAGAAGATAAATCTTTGGTTGTTTGTGTTTTCCTTGGAGACCACCTTTTAGTTCTTGTTGATTCTTCGGTGGCTTCCAAATTTATTTTTCTATGAGTGCTTGTCCCTTTTGTTTGCCTCTCCGGGCACTCATGTTTTGATCTCTCTTGTCGTGTATTGTTAAATGAGTTTGTGGGAGTGAGGATTCCATGATTGTGCACTTTGTTTCCAAATACAATTATTATAATTGGTGCATAATCCTTGGGGAGCTTCTTCAATTCATTTAAGAATGCTCATTTGCCTTTTTTCTCATCTTTTGTGTCTTAGATGTTTATGGGGAGTGAGGATTCCATATTTGTGCAAGATGTATTCAAATTAGTTGATTCTAATTTGAGCACAAAGATTGGGGAGCTTTCCTATTACATCTAAACACTCCTTTGTTCGTATCATTTTGTCTTGTGTTGTTTTGGTATCAATTGATGTTGTCAATTGCTATTTTTGGATCTTTTGTTTGCTTGCTTCATTTGTTGAAGCCTCTTTAGTTTTATTTTATATTTTTTTTGCAATCTTTGGGTCCTCAATATAGTTTTACTTCCTCCCAAAGATCCATCATTGGATATGTGCATATGCACACCTTTGGAAGAATTCTCACTATATTGGCCATCTAGAACTTTTCACCCATTTTGGCAATCGATGCCAATGGGGGAGAAGTTTTGGAGGGTTTAAGGGAAATTGGTTTATGCTTTGAGTTGGTTCTTAAGCATTAGCCTTGCATGCTCTTGCATCTTTGTTGTTGCTTTGCATGTTTAATATATAGAGGAAACTCAACCACCCGTAATGGTCGGCAATCTATGCAATGAAATTCTAGTTCATCACACATGCATAGATTGTGGGGGAGTTTGCTCTATATATTGTGGTTGTACCAACATCACATACTTGTGTAGTATTTGATGTTGGGGCAACCATTTTGTTCGTTAAATTCCATATTTAAACCCTCTCTCGGGGATTGTCATCAATTACCAAAATGGGGGAGATTGAAAGAGCATGTATGCCCCCATGTGTGGTTTTGGTAATTAATGACAATCCCTATGGACTAATGTGCAAATTGAGTTTCACTTGTAGGTTTGTCCATTGGCATCGCTTGGACCATGTGTTGGATTCAAGGATGAAAAAGAAGAAGCATCGTCCAAGGTCGTCCATGCGCTGGAGACATCTATCAGATAGCAAACAAGCACACAGGGGACAAAGGATTTACCCAGGTTCAGGCCTCGTAGAGGTCCCTACTCCTGCTTGTCTGCTCGTGGAATTATCAAAGGAGTCGAAAGTTACAATGATGCGCAGATGCAATCTGGCGAGAGTCGTGAAAACTAGGGTTGTGTCTGTCTTCCTCGCCGCCCCCTCCTAGCCTTTATATAGATAGGCTAGGTCTCAGGTAGCAGGTCGAGTCGATTACAAGTTAGGGTTTTCCCCTTCAAACTTTCTATCTTTAGCTTCTTCTTGTCTCTCAAGCAATCGAGAGTCCACAGATCACTCGAATCCTTTCGTCTGGGCCTTGGCGACACCGTGGGCCTGTACGTATTTAGACCGTATATACCAAGCTTGAGTACCTGTAAGGTATACCCATGTCAGTAGCCCCCGAGTATCCAGTGGAATCGCAGATTCGACTAGGTACTTTTTGAAGTTTCGAGTGCCTGAATGAGTACATTTGGACTGCTTTTATTTGTGTCATAGGGATTGTTGATATACGTGCCTGATATAACCGAAGTATCGGTACCAGTTAACCACCTTAGGGTGAAACAACGCAATCTACTCGCATTCGAGTCCCGGGACTCAAATCCGGAAAAGTGCTGGCGTAATTCGACTCAAGCCGCGGAGGTCTTACAGGAGTCAAATTCCAGTTATATGAGTGTGAGCACTTGACGCGTCCGTCAAGGCATGTTCATCGTGCCTGTAGGCACGGATATGTTTCTGGTAGTGCGTAGTTAAATGCGTTGCTAGGCCTTTATTCAGGTCTTACCTTCACGCTGTAAGCGCGGCATCCGAATTTTATCATCGCGGAGATGATTCGGGCAACCCAGGAGACGTAATCTCTTTGTAGGGAAAATTATGAGGCGGTGTCGCCATGATCTGCAAGTGCTGATGTAATCAACGCACAACTTTCGTGCAAATAATCATAGGGTGCGCGACCAGCGCTCTCTATGGGAGTAGCCCCCGAGTTCCTGGTTGAGTCGAAGACTCAGGCAGGGACTAAAGAAATTTTGCGACTGCTGTCATTTTTGTTTGTTTGAGTCAAAAACTTGGATTGCGACTGCTGTCGTCTTTTGCTTGCTTGTTTCAGTCGAATTTGTTTCCAGCGCTCCCTATGGGAGTAACCCACATCCATAGTTGAATCGTTTTTCGAGTGGTTGGGTTTGATTATGATTGCCTGTATCCCTGCAATAAGAAAAGAAAATCATAGGGTGCATGGCCAGCGCTCCCTATGGGAGTAGCCCCCGAGTGCTTGGTGGAGTCGAAAACTCCAGCAAGGACTAAAGTAGTCGAAGTTTTCCGCTAAGTAGCCTTTGATGACGTCAGTGCTGACGCTTGCATGACCTCAGTTACCCGCGTGAGCGGCTTTGACAGGACGTGACGAGCGGTGGGTCCCACTTTCTGACTTTGATTTGACTGGTCGTGCGTAATCTTATTATTAACTATGCCTCCTCGATTTCCACGCAGTGGAGGGACGGTTCGCGCTTCCTCTTCTCCACGTGTCGAGCGCGATATGTGCCACGCGTCCAGTAGGGTTTTTGTGAGCCGTTGGATTGCATCCCTTAGGGGTTAAGTAGCGATGCTACGGCGGTAAATTTCCATCTGCGCCCTTTTCTTCCTCGCTGCCATCGCCATTGCCGTTGCTCCTCTACTTTTCTCCTGCGCTCATCTTTTCCTCAATTCTGGACCATCTCCGCTCGTTCCCAAGTTACTTTCTGCGTTCTCATCACCGCCGCGCAATGGGAAAGAAGAAAGGAGGCGCTGCCGCTGAATCTGCCGCCACCGCTGCTGCGGCGAAGAAGGGTGGTGCCACTGTTGTGGGCACCAGTGCCGCCGCCGGCGGGAAGAAGAAGGTCACGGGCACCCGCGTGACCAATGGTGCCTGGCGCCCCTCAATCATCAAGGCGTCCGATCTTCGTCTTCTTCGCCAAGACGGAGTTATTTCCGCCGCAGTCGCCGACGCGCGCATCCCCAGTGGTGAGACCATTCCTGTGCCTCCCGCTGGTTTTCGAGTGATGTTTCTTGCTTTCATCATTCGCGGCCTTTCTTTGCCTATCCACCCCTTTCTTAGGGGTCTCCTCTGTTTTTACGGGCTCCAGCTCCATCAGCTGTCCCCGAATTCGATTCTTCACATCTCTTGCTTTATCACTCTCTGCGAGTGCTGGCTCGGAATCGAGCCGCACTTTGGCCTTTTCAAGCGTTTGTTCAAGCTAAAGTGTCAGTCCGCATCTGGCTCTTTAGTTTATGACGTAGGTGGTTGTGGAATCCATGTCGACCCATCCGCCACCTATTTCGACATCAAGCTCGCCAAGTCCGTCTAGGGATGGAGGGACAGATGGTTTTATGTTCGCGACCTGAAGGCCAAGGACGAGCACTTTGGACTCGCTCCGTTTGATCCCGCGACTCCCTGCAAGAAGATGTGTTCTTGGAAGAACGTGATCATGCCGTCCGAACTCGCGGAGACGGACGTGCTATATCAACGCGTCTGCGACCTCGAGAGTCGCATGGTCGCAGAAGAGGGAGGTTGCGCCCTTATCAGGACTTGGCTGCGTCGTCGCGTCCAGCCTCGCCAAGCTAGAGTCCATCCCATGTTTCAATGGGGTGGTGCTGATGATGCCACTCGCGTGTCTGCCGATGGCATGTCCGCGAGTGAGGTAGATAAGAGGGTGCGACTGGTCACGAAGTACACCTTCAAGGATGTGCTTCCGAATGAGCTAGTCGTTCCTCCCTTCGATGCTTCGAATCCTCCTCCCGAGGTACAGTCGTACTACGCAGTAGCTTATATTCACGATTGCTTTTCTGTTGCTTACCTGCTCCTTTTTGCTTTTTGCATGCAGGATTGGGCGGTCTCGTCTTGCATGCCTCCTCTCCCTGAGGGCATTATTCCGCACGAAGCTTTTGAAGAGGACGAGTCTGAGTCGACTGTCCCTTCTGACGTGGAAGAGGAAGCCCCTGAGTCGGAGAGCCCAGATACTCGCAAACGTCCATGCAGCGAGGACTCTGATGTGTCGACTCCTTCAACTCCAGAGAGCACAGTTGCTGGCGCGGAGTCACCAATTCCCACCGTTCCTGTGAGGGCTGTAGCACCAGCTTCTCGCAAGAAGATGCGATTGCCCAAGGAGTCTTCGTCGGAGTCGGTAGAGGCCACGTTTGATATTGACAAGTTTGACTGGTAAGTTTATGAGTTCGTTCTTTCTTCTCTATTTTCTTTTTGTTGAATTTGCCCTGGAGTTTTGCCCTTTCTCAATGTGAATTTGCTCTTGCAGTCAAGAGGCGTCGTCATCTTCTGGCGACGTTGAATTTTTGAAGGAATCAGGAGTCCGACCTCAAGGGCCAAGTTAGAGGTCGAGCGCGCTCCTTCTCCTCCGGCGGCGGCCCACTCTGGGCACAATTCTTCGAGTTCTCCTCACGGAGGGGAGCATCGAATAGTTGCTTGGATGACAGCTCAACAGACTTCTTCGGAGTCGCTAGAGGACCATGTGAGTATATCTTTCCTTCTTTTGTATTTTGGCAGTCAACGCCTTCTGTTGCCCTTATCTGATTCCTTCATTGGTGCAACAGCTCCTTGTAAAAGAGGCCGCGCGAGTGGCGGAGCAGGTGATGGCGATGGGTCGTCAGCATGCGATGCTGGAGACGCGTCACCACATGGTCGAAAGTGAGTGCTTCCACGCTTGTTTCTTTCGTCTTTTTCCTGTTCTGGTGTGTTTGACTGATAGTCAATTATTTTGACTGCCATGTAGCTGAGCATAACGCCCTACTGCGCAATGTCGCATCCTTGGAGAAGACACTGGCCGCAGCTGTCAAGGGGCGTGATGAGGCAATCGCGGCTCGTGATGATGCCCGAAAGCGAGAAGAGGATCTGCGCGCCTCTTTTGCGGCCAGGGAGAAGTTGTTCGAGGAGCAGCTATTCTCAGTCGTCAAGGCCCTCTCATGTACCTTTACTTGTGGATTTTTGATTGATGCTTTTCTCTGCTTCTGGAGTTTTGACGTTGGCACCAGAAATCTGATCCATGTTTTTTGGTGTAGATGCTGGCGACTTGAGTTTTGACCCGCAGGCCCTTCGTCGTGATGACGCTCTGGCTGGCGCGGTATCCGCGGTCGAAGACCGAAGCGCCGCCGTCCAGAATACATTGTCCAAGGCCAAGGTCGCCCTTAGTCATCTCCGAGAGGAGTTGATGCCAACGGCAGAGCAGGTCGATAAAATGGACGAGCTGGTGGAGTCACTCGCCGGGGGTGTGCCTTCTACCTATAAGAACTCCCTCCGGGCGGCTGGTGCAATGATGTCACTCGCCATGGTGCAGGCCCACGGAGTCGAGATAGATCTCTCTGCGGTGTCGAAGACAATGCTTGTTGGCGCGGATGGTCAGCAGGTAGTTTTCGCCCCCTTTGCGACTGCCTGTGCCAAATACGGTCATTCTTTGATTAATACCGTTGCCAAGTATTCGGAGGAGCTCCAACGCGCTAAGAAGGCGGCGAAAGCTTCGGCTTCAGGGGAAGGTGGAAAATCAGTGGCGTCTGATACTGCCACGGATTTGATGAAGCCCCCGAAGGCGTCGAAGTCGAAGAAGCCAGCTGCTCCGTAGTTAGCTTTGTGTAGTAGATAACGAATTGTCCTTTTGCTCTAAGAACATGCCTGCTGGCGAGTGTGCTTGTGAATACTTTTTATGCTTTATCCTGAATGCATCTGCTATCCCTGCCTTTGTGTTAGTTTGGTCGCCTTATTTGCTTCTGTCTTGATCTGTGGTAGGGCACATCGAGTGGTCCCGTAGGGGGAGACAAGGATCCATCATCTCTTGATGAGACAGTGGCACCGCCGCGCTCCAGGGTAGAGGAGCTGTCTTTGCTGTCGCGACTTCGTGACCGCGTGAAGCAGCTGGAGCGTGAGTTGCCCCTGATCCGCGGTAACGTAGATGTGTGGAAATCAAAGGCGGAAAAAGCCGCCGCCCGCGAGCAGTATCTTCTTGGCGAGGTGACGCAGCTGGGCGATCAGTTTAAGTGTTAGTTTGCTTGTCCTCATCTTTTCCTTTGTAGATAGTCGCAGTGCTACGTTGTACTCATGTTGTTGGTGCTGCTTTGTGTAGTTGTTAGCGCACACCGTCCGTAGGAGGAGAGGGATAGGATTGCTATCCGCCTTCATGGTCTCACCCAGGAGCAACTCCAAGAGAGTGGATACTTCTGGGTGGATCATGATCGTGCGACTGCATTGGTGACCCTGCAGGATCGCGCTTCGCGAGTGCTGCTCTTCCTGAAGAAGTCGCAGTCATGTTTAAAGAATATCTACCGGGCGATGTTCCCGTTGGATGACACGCCGTCAAGCCTGTTGGCTCTCCTGACCAAATTTCAAGATATGTCCGCGGTTCGCGAGTGCGTGAGGCAGCAGTTGGTGGCTGGTGCCAAGGCTGCCCTCTCGATGGTGCGATTGCACAGGCCTGACGTGGATGTCGCCGTCGTAGCTTTCGGTCTGCCAGCGCCGCCAGCCGGATCTTCTTGGAATATGGTGCCGCACTATCAAGCGGTGGACCGCCCAGCAGAGGAGATTGTCGACTTCTTCGAGGAGCAAACCAATGTTCTTCTGTTGCAGCAATAACTGGATTTGTATCCTGCACATAAGTGTATTTGTGTTGTAAATTTCATTTATATATTTGTATGTAATTTATTGTTGAACGCGTACAAATAGCTTTTTGTAAGCGTAAGGTGTGTTGCACTTATGCGAGTCCTTTTCGTTAGCCTGGCCATCCCTTTTATCAACCTGCCAGGTGTGTTGCAGCTGGGTTGAATTTTAAGGGGTTTAATTGATGTGCCAGCTACTCAGGGTGTCGCGTTTATTAGTTCGAAGAACAAATGTGTGTAGGGTGGCGCAGCCCCCGAGTACAATAGTAACAGAAGTGAAAAGAAAAAACGCAGAGTTTTGGGGCCCTTAGCTTTTATTTATTTGGAGAACAATACGAGGTACAGTGTGTGGCTAAGTAGCCTTGGCTGAGTAGCCTTATTTTGCAATGTAAAAGTAAAAACAGCTAGGGGTAGAAGCGTTGCAGTTGTGCGACGTTCCAAGGGTTGGAGTATGTGACTCCTGTTTCTAGGTCTTGAAGGCAATAGGCGCCACCTGGGATTACTTCTGTAACCAAGTATGGTCCTTCCCAGGGGAACTCGAGCTTGAGATGCCCCTGCTGCTTCAGTCGCAGGACCAGGTCACCTTTGACGAAGGATCTAGGGCGAAGCCTTCTACTATGGTAGTTGCGTAGGTTCTGCTGGTAGATCGTGGATCTTTCTGCGGCGATTTCTCTCGCCTCGTCGAGGAGGTCGACGGAGTCTTCGAGTGCAAGAGATGACTCTTGTTCGCTGTAAGCGACTATGCACGGCGCCTTGTACCTTACTTCGGCGGGTAGTACCGCTTCTGCCCCGTGCACCATAAAGAATGGCGTGTAGCCTGTGGCGCTGTTTGGAGTTGTACGTAGGCTCCAGAGTACGGATTGGAGCTCATCTGGCCAGCAACCCGCGGCTTGTTCGAGTGGTCGAAGGAGTCGCTTCTTGATGCCGCTGCAGACGAGCCCATTTGCTTTTTCCACCTGACCGTTGGTCTATGAATGCGCGACTGAGGCATAACTGATGTTGATCCCTAGGTTTTCGCATAATTCTTGGAACTCCTTGGATGTGAAGTTCGTCTCGTTGTTAGTGATGATGTTATGCAGCACGCCAAAGCGATAGACGATGGACTTGAAGAACTTGACCGCGTCGTGACCCGATTGCCTGGTCACCGGCATGGCTTCGATCCACTTGGTGAATTTGTCGACTAAAACCAAAAGATAGACGTAGCCTCCTTGCGAGGACCGTGGAAGCTTGCCTACCATGTCAAGCCCCCATTGTGCAAAGGGCCAGGCCAATGGAATAGGCCGTAATTCTGCGCCTGGTGCGTGTGGTTTGTCCGCGAATTGCTGACAAGCGTTGCACTTTTGGACTATGTCCTTGGCGTCGCGCATGGCCGTGGGCCAGTAAAATCCAGCTCGTAGAGCTTTGGCAACGAGGGCGCGACTGCCGGCGTGGTGTCCGTAGGTTCCTTCATGTATGTCGAGGAGGACTGCTTTTCGATCGGCCAGGGAGACGCATCGTTGTAACACGCCTGTGATACTGCGTTTATACAGTTCGCCGTTGATAACAGCAAATGCCTTGGAGCGTCGTGCAATGTGCCTTGCATCTGTCGGGTCGTCCGGTAAGCGCTTGCTGAGGAGATATGTAATGTACGGCTGCGTCCAGGATTGTTCTATCATCATAACGCTCATTGGCCCTTCGAGTCCTGTGTCTAGCTCCAAGTCATCGAGTGTCATTGGATCATTGGGTGGCGTGGCCCCCGAGTCCATTGCTGCGTTTTTTTCTTCTCTGCGGCCTTTGGCTTGATGGAGCGTTCGCAGATGCGCTCGAGAAATACCCCAGGTGGTATGGGGGCGCAGGTAGAGCCTATGTTGGCGAGTGCGTCCGCCTCCTCGTTGCTTTCGCGACCTACATGTCGCAACTCGCAACCATCGAAGTCTCCCTCGAGTGTATCGTAGAGGTCGCGGTATGCGATCATGTTGTCATTGAGTGCGTCGCACTCGTGCATTGTTTGGTTGACGACCAGCTTGGAGTCGCCATATTTGATGAGCCTTTTTGCGCCACAGGCTTTTGCCATCCTCATCCCGTGCAATAGGCCTCGTATTCAGCCTCGTTGTTTGAGGCTGTGAACTGCATTCGTAGGATGTATTTCAGCTTGTCTCCTTGAGGTGACGTCAGAATGACGCCTGCTCCTGCTCCGTCTTTCCGCTTGGATCCATCGAAGTTCATGGTCCAAAGGTAGGACATATCTGGTTTGTCCGGGAGTTGCTTTTCCATCCAATGCACGAGAAAGTCAGGGAGAACTTGCGACTTGATTGCGTCGCGTTTTTCGTATGTGATGTCTCGTGGAGACAGTTCGATTCCCCAGAGCGCGACTCGTCCCGTGGCGTCGGGGTTATTGAGGATATGTCCCAATGGGGCGTCGCTGACTACCACGATTGGGTGTTCCTGGAAGTAATGGTGCAGTCGTCGGGCGGTCATGAAGACGCCGTACGCCAGCTTCTGGTAGTGCGGGTATCGCTGTTTTGTTGACGTGAGGACCTCGCTGAGGTAGTATACCGGGCATTGTATGCCATGGACCTTGTTTTCCTCGGCCCGTTCGACGATGAGCACTGTACTAACTACTTGGTTAGTGGCGGAGATGTACAGCAGCAGTGGTTCCCTTTCTCGTGGAGTCACCAGTACCGGTGAGGTGGATAACAGGCGCTTGAGATCTTCGAATGCTTCTTGTGCTTCCTTGGTCCACTCGAATTTGTCAGCTTTGCGGAGCAGCTGATAGAAGGGCAGGGCCTTTTCCCCCATTCGACTGAAAAATCGGCTGAGGACCACGATTCGTCCGGCTAGTTGCTGGACGCCTCTTATGTTCTTTGGCTTCTCCATGGCCAGTATGGCCTTTATCTTTTTCGGGTTTGCCTCAATCCCTCTCGCAGATATGAGATACCCGAGCAGCTGCCCAGATGGTACGCCGAAGGCGCATTTGTCCGGATTGAGCTTAATCCGGTAATGATCGAGGTTGGCGAATGTTTCGCGCAAGTCGCTGATTAGAGAGGCTTCCTCCTTGGTTTTGATTACTATGTCGTCGACATAGACTTGGATGTTGCGACCCAATCGATCCTTGAGGCAAGCCTGCATGCACCGCTGGTAGGTGGCTCCCGCGTTTTTTAGCCCGAAGGGTATTGTGTTGTAGCAGAACACACCGAAGGGCGTTGTAAATGCGGTCTTCTCTTGGTCTTCCTCCTTCATTCGAATTTGGTTATAGCCTGAGTAGGCATCGAGAAAGCAGAGGCGCTCGCATCCAGCGGTGGAGTCGATGATTTGATCGATCAGTGGTAGCGGGAAGTGATCCTTTGGGCAGTGCTTGTTTAAAGAAGTGAAGTCCATGCACATCCGTAGGATATCCGTGTCCTTTTTTGGCACCAGGACCGTATTGGCCAGCCAAGTGCTTTCCTTGATCTCGCGTATGAATTTGGCCTCGAGGAGTCTGTTGATCTCCATGCCAACTGCCTGCGCTCGTAGCTCAAATAGTCGCCTGATTGTTTGCTTGACTGGCCTTGCGTCGGGGTTGACGTTGAGTGCGTGCTCGGCGAATTCCCTGGGAACTCCTGGCATGTCCGCAGAACACCAGGCGAAAATTTCCCAGTGCTCACGGAGGATTTCGACGAGCGCGAGTTCCTATGCGGGACTCAAGTTGTTGGCGATGAGGGCCGTTTTGGCGGGATCTGTCGGATGGACCTGCACCTTCTTTGTGTGCACGGATGAGTCGAAGGAGAGATCAGGTGAGCTTGGCCTGCTCAGGGGAGACATACTATTGTCCGTCGTTTCCTTCAATCGCGCGAGTTCCTCCTGCATGCCAAAGGACTGGGAGATTCTGTTGAATTCCCTGTCGCAACTGTCGGATCGCTCAAAGCTTCCGTTGATCGTGATGACGCCGTTGGGACCTGGCATTTTCATCTGCAGGTAGGCGTAGTGGGGTACCGCCATGAACCTAGCGAACGCGACGCGTCCGAGGATGCAGTGGTATTGTGAGGGCCAGTCCACGACCTCAAAGTCAATGCGCTCGCGCCTAAAGTTCTTCGGCGTGCCGAATATGACGTCGAGGTTGATTTTGCCCAGGGGGTATACGCCTTTCCCTGGGATGATGCCATGGAACATTGTGTCTGATGCCTCCAAGCAAGTTAGAGGAATCCTCATTGCTCGCAGGGTACTCGCGAATATGAGGTTGATGCCGCTTTCGCCGTCCATGAAGACGCGACTCATGTCAAAACCTCCAATTTGCGCCTCGAGTACGAGGGGGCAATGACCTAGGCGAGGTACTTGAGGCGGGTGGTGGCGTTTATCGAAGGTGATGCACGACTCACTGCCACTGAGGTACTCAGTGGTAGATGGTGGTGAGTGCCTGGCCAAGTTGACTTGGCGAGTGATAGCTTTCTGCACCCTATTGGAGGGGCGCCCCTTTTGGATCATCATAGTACCCATGGCCCGTGGGTATGGTTCTCCTCCATGGTGCTGGTCCGGTGCAGCTCCGTTCGGGGGTGTCCCTGGTGGTGGTGGCGGTGCGCCATGTGCCACGGCGCCTGGAGCGGCCCCGTAGCCTCTTTCGACTGCGTTGCGGTTCATCCGAACCAATCCCTCGTGTAGCTTGAGGAACTCGCGGCAGTCTTTGAGGAGGTGGCTGGATTTTCTCTTGCCATCATGCTTGTCGATGTAGAAGTGTACCGTGCATGGTCCGGACAGTTTCTCCTCGATGGAGGTTGCGGTTTCCTCGTCGCGAGTGCGGCGCTGCCACACTTGCATGGTGTTCCCAGAGTCGCGGTATCCGCTGCTGTGGTATCCACTGTTGCAGTTGTCGTCGCGTCTCTCGGCGTAGCCGGCTGCGACCATATTAACGTCGTCACGGTCGTCGTAGATGCGCATGCGGCGTTTGCCTCGGCGGTCGCGTCTGCGTTCGAGCTCTGCCTCCTCGTCAGAGTGAGCGCGGTTCTTCACTGAATCTTCTCCATCATCCCATCGATTCGCGATCTCCATTAGGTGGTCGATAGTCTGGGGCTTTGAGCGGCCCAGCTCCTCCCTGAGCTCTAAACGGCGAACGCCACCATTGAATGCATCAATCGCGCAGTCCTCTGAGATGTTTTCCGCGGAATGATTGATGATGGACCACTTTCGGATGTATGAGCGCGGTGATTCGCCAGATTTTTGCTGGCAGTCGATTGATGCAGGCCGTTTGTACGTGCCCTTAAAGTTGCGCACGAAGCTATAGACCAGCTCATCCCAGCTGCGAATGGATCCGCGTGGGAGGCTATTGAGCCATGCTCGGGCGGCGCCCTGCAGCTGTAGCTGCAAACATTGCATGGCAGTACTTCGACTGCCTCCGTGGAGTCTGACGGAGGAGATGTGGTCCTCTAGCCAGATTTTAGGGTCTTGTAAGCCGTTGAACTTCGGGTTTTCCGACGGAAGTTTAAACCCCTTAGGCATTCGTTTCTGCCTAATGGATCTGCTGAAGCATCTGGCGCCGCAGAGCTCCCCGTCTTCCTCCTCTGGATCAGTCGACCGGGCACGTCGTGCTCTTGATCTGTCGATCTTACGTTGTGTGAGGTCGTTGCGTGCATCGTAGTCGCGATCGTGTCACTGCGAACGACGGCATCGAGACAGGTCGTGACTGTCATCGCTAGACAAGGGCGAGGAGTAGCGTTTTGCTAGCGTTTTGCCCTTTTTGGGGTCTGGTACTGGCTGCTTGTCGAGGGCGGCCTCGATTAACCCCAAACCCGCGATCGTAGATCGGTGCATGGCGGTCCGGGGATCTCCAGCCAGTGGTAGGTTGTTGAGGAGGTACATGGTAGCTGCCATGACCGCGGCCTGCGACGTTCTGGGGACCACGTTGCCTCTCGTGTTGACTGTCATAGAGCTGAAGTCGAGGACTTTCGTGGTGTCTATGCGCTCTTGTTCGGTGAGGTGAGCCATTTGCGACTGCCTCTTCTTGGCGACGTACTCGTTTCCTCGTGAGGAGGATCCTCCGCAGGAGGAGAGCCCAGCACGACGAAGGCTCGATTCGTCCGCCGCCCTTTTACGCGCCTCCAGCTGCGCGATTGCTTCTTTTTGGCGCTTGAATTCCTCTTTCAGGAGCCAGTGGTAGCCCATTAGTAATTCCTGTGGGGATCCAAAGGGCAGAGGTGCACCTCGTAGGGCTTCGCGGCAGCGCTCCCACTCTTGCTCGTTGAGCCTGATTACGACGCATTCGCCGGTTTGCTCATTGATTATGCTGGGAGGTTCGACTGCTCCACCGTTGGCGCCGTTACCGCTGTTACCACCGTTGCCAACGTTGGGCGGATCGGTGCCGTTGCCAGTGTTGACGACGCCGCGATTGGCAGAGGTGTCGCCTGCGTTGATGACGGCACACATGAAGTTATTCGGGAAGTTGTTGATTCCGCAACTTTCAGATTCGAAACCGCAGGTTCCATCTTCTGTGGCCAGATCGCTCAGATCGGAGTTGCGACTGTTGTCGCTGATCGTGTTCCCGACTGCCACCGGAGTATTGAGCTTGCTGAGGGTGCCGATCGATGGAGGGAACCATGATGCCGGGGCAATCGCCGGTGTTGTCGGTTGATCAGGCATGCGAAGCGTGCCCATCTGACCAACTTGGAAGCGGAAGCTCCCAATTGCCAAGCTGATTCCGTCTCCCACGGACTCGAAAGCCGGGCGGGTGGCCGGTGAAGTCGAAGGCGCCGAAGAGCTGGCAAATCTCCGCTGTTGCGGAGTTGTAGATCGCGGTTGATGGGGCCAAAGAAGCCGCAACATCAGCACTCCTAATTCCCACAGACGGCGCCAATTGACGAGGGTTTAACTCATCAATGCCCATTGTTATGGACTTCGGTTTTGGAGAAGGAGGGAGCGCTGGAGACATCTATCGGCTAGCAAACAAGCACACAGGGGATTTACCTAGGTTCAGGCCTCGTAGAGGTCCCTACTCCTGCTTGTCTGCTCGTGGAATCATCGAAGGAGTCGAAAGTTACAATGGTGCGCAGATGCAATCTGGCGAGAGTCGTGAAAACTAGGGTTGTGTCTGTCTTCCTCGCCGCCCCCTCCTAGCCTTTATATAGATAGGCTAGGTCTCAGGTAGCAGGCCGAGTCGGTTACAAGTTAGGGTTTTCCCCTTCAAACTTTCTATCTTTAGCTTCTTCTTGTCTCTCAAGCAATCGAGAGTCCATAGATCACTCGAATCCTTTCGTCTGGGCCTTGGCGACACCGTGGGCCTGTACGTATTTAGACCATATATACCAAGCTTGAGTACCTGTAAGGTATACCCATGTCAAGGATAGATAGCCGTACTATCAAGAGGGGCTCTCGAGTGGGTGACTCGTTCGTATCTTTCGGAGAGAGCTCAAACCTTTGCATACATAGCATCATCTTTCTTGGTTGTTGTTTGGTTCTTGTCCATGTGAGGATCTAGAGCTTGTGGCTATCTTTATGTCATGCTCTAGTTCATCAAAAACGGATTTCCCATGCATATCTCATTGCGTTTTTGATCTCGTGGGTTTTCCGGCTCCACACCTTGGGAGGTATCTCACATATATATTCATGGTATTTTCTCCCTTGGTGATACCCAATATTTCGTTGGATTCTACACGTCGTTATCTTTCCAACAAAATTGGTTTCATCTCGTTTGGAGTTCGGATGCAAAAGTTGTGGCAGTTCTGGTTCTGAAGTTTTTGCCTGACCGGTAGTTCCGGTGGGCCACCGGTAGTACCGGCCAGACGCCGGAATTACCGCTCGGGCAGAAATGCCGCCGGTAGTACCGGTGTTAATTCCAGCCCAACTTCCGGCAACCCAAATTTTGGTTCAGTACCCTCTCTGCCTGGTTAGCGCTATTTGACGGAACTTGGATCGGATTTTCAGGCGGTAGTACCGCTAGGATATTTTTCCCACGGTAGTTCCGGCCAAGCAGCGGTAGTTCCAGCCAAGCTCGCGTTTTTGATCTTTGCCTCACTGTTTTCTAACCGTTGGCTGGGTGCCACCGGTAGTACCGGCCACCCACCGGTACTACCGGCCGTGCGCGATTCTGTGGGTAACGGGCAGATCGGGGAGCCCTTTAAAAGGAGCTCCCCTTTCCCCTTCGCCCAGAACTTGTTCTTCTTGGTTTTTTGGCTTTCTCTCTCCTCCATTGTTGACCTTGAAGAGCTTGCCCTCTCCCCTTCTCCCTCCTATGATTCTTGCATCTTTTTGAGGGATTTGAGAGAGGAGATCTGGATCTACAATCCCCACCAAGCAAACTCCCTTCTTTGTGAAGTAATCCTTGGGATCTAGATCTTGGAGAGTTTTGTGTTCTCCTCTTGTGTTCTTCCTCCCTTATTCCCCCAATAGCTCTTGTAGCTTTGGTGGAATTTGAGAGATAAGGACTTGCCTCTTGCATTTGGTGCATAGGTTTGAGTTCTCCTCGGAGATTCGGCGAGTTCAAGCCCTTGGGCTTGTTTCTCTTGGGTTCTTGGAACCCTAGACGGTTGTGTGGTTGGATTGTTGACCTTTTGTGGTCTTTTTGCCTTTTGTGGCTTTGTAGCCTTTGTGGCATTGCTTTTGGGGCTCCAATTGAGTTGTGGAGGTTCCCCAAGCTTGTTGGCCTTTTGTGGCATTGTAGAGCCTTTGTGGCGTTTCTTGGGAGCCCTCCAATTGAGTTGTGGAGATTGCCCCAAGCCTTGTACGGGTTCGGTGACCGCCCTCAAGTGTCCCATAGTGGAACGTGAGTCGGCCTTTGTGACGAGCTCACGGGAGAATACGGTGAGCCTTTTGTGGCGTCGGTGGGTTGCGTGACTTCGCATCCTTGGTGAGGACTTGTGTGGCATTGGGTGAGCATCGAGCCACCACACCTCGAGGTGAGCCATTTGTGGCGTTCGAAGTTCATTGCGCCCCCGCATCTCTCCAATGGAGACGTAGCTTCTTTGGAAGTGAACTCCGGGAAACAAATCATCGTCTTCGTATCCATCGGTTATCTCTCAACCGAACCCCTTTACCTATGCAATTTACATTGTGATAGCCTTCGTGCTTGAAGTACTATATCTTGCTATCACCTTGTTGTTTATCTTGCTTAGCATAGGTTGTTGGTGCACTTTGTGAAACTAGTGGATATAGGTTTTGGCTTGATAAATTAAATGTTAAGTTTTATTCCGCATTTATTAGAGCCTAAACCGTAATTATTTTAAAACGCCTATTCACCCCCCCTCTAGGCGACGTCCATTTCCCTTTCAGATGGTTTTGTATTTGTTTATATTTTGATATTTTTTATGCCCATTGTTACATCCAGAATGGAAAGACAACGTCATGAAGATGAGTTTAGAAATCGCGCTATGAAGAAGGGTTAAGATGCAGACCAATACGGAGTATATATTGTGCCTAGTTTTGTGTTTTAACTTATCGATTCCTCTATAAATATACCCTAGGGTTCAAAATATAAATATATCCTCCAATTTTCCCATTTTTGACAAACCAATTTTGTTCTTGTCAGGCTGCAAGCCCACATGCCCAAGTAAAGGAAGAATCAAATTTACAAATTTTAGGACCTAGAGGAGAAATTATTGCTGGTAAGGACCTGCCAAACCAGCTTATTTGGAAGGATACAGTTTGACAGCAAGGAGGATTTTTTTAATCTGTTTTACATGATTTCTAGTAGATGTATTTTTCATATGTAATGTATTTTTCTCTATTGAAGGTTTTCATTTTAAGAGCAGTGCAAAAGGAAATGACTGGAGTAGGCGATGGTTTGATCTAAATGAGAAATGTGGAAAGGTTTGTAATTTTTGTGTTTCTAAGTGAATTACGATCCATAAGATCACTTCAAAATAGTATTGCTTGTCTTCTTATTGATAAGATGTGCAACTCTTTTGCACATTCTCTAAAGATTCTTCTACTAATTTAATGGTTGCACTAAATTATTTTCTAGCTTGGATACACCAAGAAACAAGAGGAGAGACATTACCAAGGTGTCATCAATTTGGAGGTATTTAGTGCTCCTTGATTGTGATTCTTTATATTTTCTGTAGGTTTTCGGGACAAATTTCTGGATGGGCTTAGTCTCTTGGACCTTCACGCCCTCTTATATATAGCTTAGCTTAGTATTACATCTTCACTCATACAGTAAAATAGTCTAGAATCTAGTAGGACATGCTACTAATCTACTAACACTGCCTAAAATACTCTAGACTCAACCAGAGTACTACTACACTAACTCAGACTCTACACTCACTGGAATATTCCAGACTCTCCTAGGACACCATTGCTATGCTAACCCAGACTCTAACACTCCTCAAGATGGGCATGGGTCAGTCACCATGACCATCTTGCTACAACTCCATGACACTTACTAGGACCACTACACTTCTAGCTTACAAGTATACAAAGATACATGAGAGCATTTTACTTTAGCTCTTGCTCCATCGGTCTTTCGCCATCTGCGGTTAAGCACACATTCGACATTGACCGTTCAAGCCACTCTACATGCCGCCTCAACAACACCATCACCATGCACAAACTTTTCATCAAGCTAACCACCTCAAATCCTTCTCGCGTTGGTCCACCGTTGCCTCTCCAACCATGTGCCTTCTCACGTTGGTGCCTAAAACGGCGGCACCACACGCCTTGCACCATCAGCTTGAGCATCGTCATTGCCTCTTCATAAACTCCGGTTCCCACGGACCATGGTTGTCTCACCTCAACAACAGCTCCTAAGAGCCACAACCACCTCACCTCACCGGTTAGCTATCTTCCACACTCTCTTGACCTCCACATTCCTTCCACCTCTCCAACACGGTCACATGCTTGACCTCTACCTCCTCTCCATTAACCCTCCGGCCGTCTTGCCTCAACCATCTTTGCCTTGGTAACCACGGCCTCTACCATATCTTTTGGACAACTCTAACAACACAATTTCAGCCATCACCATCAAGCTCCTCCCTTACCATCTACATCACCACACCACCACCAACACTTCTCTTCAAGCTCCACCACTACGCTACAGCCATCACCTCCATAACACAGATGCCCAGCTACTTCACAACCGTCGGCATCGCCTCAGCATCTGCCCATATCCGACCAGATCATAGGTCCTCCTCCATCCTCAGTTTCTCTTGGTCCCCAAATCCAACCTCACCAACTTACTGTCCTCCTATCAACACCTCAATTGGACCATTCTAACTAGATTTTGAGCAACCCTCGTGTAGAGCGGCAACCAAGTCTCACATAATGCACCGTGCAACATGAGGTGGCTACTGCCTATAGAGATCAACGGGGTGCGGCCTCCTGCCACTTGGGTGACTGCAATGTGCCTACTATTGTTGTCAACAAGAGCAGGGGTGGGTGATGCAATGGTGGGATGGTGGTGGCTAGGGTATGGAGGAGTAACCTAGCTCTAATACCATGTAGGTTTTGGGGACAAATTTCTGGATGGGCTTAGTCCCTTGGACCTTCGCACCCCCTTATATATAGCTTAGCTTAGTATTACATATTCACTCATACACTAGAATAGTCTAGAATCTAGTAGGACATACTACTAATATACTAACACTCTCTAAAATACTCTAGACTCAACCATAGTACTACTACTACACTAACTCAGACTCTACACTCACTGGAATATTCAAAACTCTCCTTGGACACCATTTCTATGCTAACCCAGACTCCAACGTTCTCTATTTGGATAATTATTCAAACCAGGCCACCCCATTTTTCCCTGCTTGAAACTAAATATACGTTCACAACAGACAAAGGGATGTGCAACTAGTTCTACGCACCTTATTAGTCAAGCCTGATCACGCCCATCCCTAAAAGGATAAGGTTGCACAATATTCTAAGCTCATCTCTAGAGTTCTAAATTATATCTTCTCCAGACACCTCAATGAGCTTGTGCAAGAAAATGTAGAAATATGAAACTTTCTTCATTCACATTTCTTGTGCCTTTGATATGGTTTCTTATATTCATCTATTGGGTCTGTCCTTGTAGCATCATTTTGGGCGGCCAGTCGGCTTCAGAGCCGTCGGGCTAGGACCTTTGTCTTGTTTTCTTCTAGGAGAAGGTAACTGCAGAGCATAGGATCTTCGATTTTTTGGTGAGTCATCGGCATGCTTATGGGAAATGTTGTGTCAGCAAGGATGAAAATGTTTTTTCTTCCATGTGAATAGTACACCTAGGAGCTGTATTTTTGGGTCTTGGGATGGTTGCAAGTGGTAGGCGTTTCTTTTTATTTCTTTTCTTTGGTAGCAACTAGGTGCAAACTCTTGTAATTGTTGTCTTCTTCTATTCTTAATGAATAAGACATGCAAATATTTCGCATGTTAAAACTCTGAAACAACAAAAAATATGATTAACATGCACTGTTAACCTGGACCCATTAAAATATGGGATATGTATTGTTTGTTATCATAATTTATCTAGGAATTTCTAGCCTGTGAAGTTGGTGTTCTTATAATTTTTAACACCATTTTTAGAATATAATAGCCCCCCGGCCCGATCCACCACCTCCGACCATCTCGCGGTGAGCCACCCTTCATCTCTGACATTCTCTCTCTCGCTGTCGCTGCCTAGCCTCGCTGGACTTTGCGTCGAGCGCTCTCTGTGCGCCGGCGTGCGCGTGCTCCTTCTCGCTGTGCGCCGCAACAGCTACTCCTAGCCGCATTTCCCTTAACCAGCACCAACCCCAAGCCACCGCACTGGATCCGCCTCGCCGCGCGCGCGCACGAGGTTGCCAGATCGAACCCCCGCACCGCGCTCTGTCCCTGCTGAACACGGACCGCTCGTCAGTTGATTCAGAGAAGATCCACAGTACCGCGTGGTACTTTTCCATAAAACCCCCTTTTTCTTTTCTCCCTCAAACCCGCTCCACCGGCCCCACCAGTCAGCCGCTCAACCGTTTTTGCAAAAAGGTACCCTAGTTTTCCAGTACCTTAACCCGTGATCCCCCTCTGTGCCGCGTGGCAGCCTCCGGCTCACCCGCTGGCAGCTGGGCCCGCAAAGCCCCCGGCCCCATTTGTCGGTCTCCCTGGCTAGCGTCTGCGCCGGTAGAAAAAGTCCGCTGCGCGCCGAATCCGCCCAGTCAGCACTGGCCCCACCCGTCTGTGACTGGGGCTAGCTGCGGCTGAGTAGAAAAGGGTTGTCTGCTTTTCTGTTTTAATAAAACAAATTCAGAAATGTTTAAATATGATTTTAAATCTGTTTTAAATAACTTTTAAATTATAAATCCAAATAATACAAATGATATATGTTTTTGAATCAGAAAAATGTGAGGAATTGAAATATGCCAATCAAAATATTATTTGAGCACTTTAAATTTTCGAGATGATTGAAATTACAATAAAATGCCCTTTTTCTTAATAAATTAATAACTTTAATTCTACAACTCCAAATTTGACAAATAATATGTCTAAATCGATCAGCGCGACGAGCCCGTTCCAACTATGCATTCCATGTTCTGAACTGAAGTATGTATCATGTCATTATTAAAAATCAGAACTGTTTATGGCAATAAAACTTGACCACATAAATAATAAAATGCTTTATTCTTGTACCCCACACCTCACCATGCCATGCTACATTATTGCCATATAAATTGTGCATCATTCATCATGGCATGCTTGTTTGCTTGTCGCATTTTATTCACATGCTTGTGCACTTTATTTATGTTGGCCCTTGTGTGTTTGGTTCTTCTTCGAATAGACGCCCAGCAGGAGAATTATCAGGAATCACATGAGTTCTACCCAGATCCATCTCTCGCTTCAACTGAGCTGCCAGGCAAGCACTACCACATGCTTGCATACATATAGTACCTATTGCCTCTATCTTATTCTTGCATCAATGAGTCGCGATTGCATTAAATTGAATACCAAGTACTGCATAGCCTTTACTTTTAAATCCCACCGAAGCTTGTTCCTTCATCCCATGAGCCATTACTACAGGAGTTGTTTGAGTCATGCGAGTCGTAGAACAGCATGTGTAGGGTATGTGAGTGTCTGATGGATAACGAGGTACCTAAACAACTTAACCTGAGTAGTAATGGGATAACTAATGAAAGAGGCATCGGTGAGCAATATCTGCTATTTGGTTTTTCATGCTCACTTGTGTCCCGTAGGACCCCGAGTACTTGATTCCTGTTCCTTGAATATTCGCACTATCCACATCCGGGAGGCCTTATGGACCCCTTGAGCCAGAGCTTGATTCATTTCTATTTCTTGGGGCCACAATTAGTTTGGGGTTTTATTACTATCTTGTACTTATGCTATGTTTTACTGATTATTTACGATTGTGCGTGGAGCACCTGTACTGTTTTGGATCGTGACACGTTTTCGCTGTATCAACAAGCCCAGTCACACTTTCGGGTTCCCAATCGTTTACCGCCGTCCACACAAACCTTGAGTCCGTCTCGGAGTCAGCTAGCTTCGTTGCGGGTAGCTTAATGGGGTGGCCCCCTGAAATATTTCTGAATCCTGTGATCGCTTTGTCGTGAATGCCTCATTGGGTTTTGAGTTGGTTTTTCCGAGGTTGATCGAGGGTGTGTTGCTATTTGTGCACCCCTACAGGGTAAATCTTTCTGAAAGCCGTGTCCGCGGTTATGGACGACTTGGAGCACAGTTTCTCGATCATAGACAAGTATAACTAAAGTACCGCTTTTAATCTGACTAAATACCTGACTAGTAAATAGTGCAATGCTCATGGAATGGTTAATAAAACTGCCAACGGTTGGGTTGTTCGTCCGCTTTCTCGTTGGTAAGCGAGAAGGAGGATGGATCTGTTAATTATCCTGTTATAACTATTGTTACAAATTAACGGACATCCGTCTATCATTGGTTAGGCGGATGGTTAGCGAGTATCTATAGGATTGTTAGTTGTTATCTTTTGCTGCAATTGCGTCACCCCAGGTATATGTCCCCTTTAGAGGCATAAAGACTTGCTGAGTACCCCTAGGGTCTCACATGATAAATTGTTTGATTCGGATGAACAGGTGTACTCACAAGATGGATACTGGGTGGAGGAGACAGATGATGTTGGCAATGATCACTCGGTGTAGAGATTCTGGGAACGGGGATCCGTGAGATCTGTGGGCGGGATGTGTTTGTTTATGTGGCATCTTATGCCGATTTGCTTCTTATCCGTACTCGGATCTTGTTTTCCGCTTCCGCCTGATACTCTGATGTTTGATGTATGAGGAGCTATCCTAAACTATTATCTCTATCTAGGATATTTGGATCTTGCCGTATGGCGTTGCAATATTTCTATTTCTTTTAGATGGAATGGCTTTGTGAACAGTTGTATGGTGGCTTGCATACATACTCACTTGTGTATGTAGTTGATCCCTTTGCCTGCCGATTACGCCGCTCGTTCTTGTCCCGATGTTCTGGAAGTGGTTAGGACGGCTGACAGGTCTACCTATGAGTGGCCCTGGGCCCCACCGTACTATTTTAACCACTTTCGTTCATCTAGACATGCAACTAAGAGCGTAATTCACCGAGGTAGTTACATGTTCCATGTCCCCAAATCCGACATCTCTAACTTACTCTCCTCCTATCGGCACCTCAATTGTACCATTCTAAGAGCAACTCTAACAGATACCGTAAATATACGGCCCTTAAAATGCATATAAGGGGCGCTGAAAACGGTTTTACCATTTGCAGCGTATGTTTGGTGCGAACCTCACACGACAGACTATAAACCCATTTTTTCAGCAATTTCATCAAATATGACAATAGATAATAGATGCAATGATCAATAGCCAGTAGTTTTACATCCAAATGTTGAAATCAAAGTGACCCAAAACATGGGCAATGTTGAACACAAGTGAATCGGAAAATTGCACCGTTGTCACATCAAGCCGAAGAAGATGGAATCAAGCAACATCGTCATCGCCGAGCTTACCGGATTCACGACCAATACCACCACCATCACCGGGAGATGTAGCACCGCTAGCCAGAGCACAACCACCACCACCAAGCATTTTCCTTCTTCGTTCCAAGTAGGAACCTCGTGCAATTTGACGCTACATCACGAAAATTCAGAATTTTACCTAAAAGAAATGGGAAATTTTCATACACATTCGGAGAGAGGGAAAAAATAGTTACCTAGCTGACAGGTTGCCGGTGGCGTTGGCAGGCGAGATAGGGTGGGCATCACGGCGTTGTTAGGGGCAAGCTGATGCGGCGAGGCTTATTCCCTAGAGGCTTCGGCACATGCGAGGACATGGCGGCAGGAACCACCACGTGTGCGCCTCCTTGGATGACGCGGTGCCCTGTCGCTTGCACTTCGATGCAGGAGCGGCAACGGTGGTGGCGGTGGTGCGAGCTGCGCGAGATGTCGAAGCCGCAACAACTGACTCTGGTGGCACCGCCGTGCTGCCGGCGGAAGGAACCGCGTGAGATTAGGGCGACAGTGATGGACGATTCAGGCTGCGTGACCTTCCCAACAATAGGTGGGTTCTCAGCGGAGTCCATGGTGGCACTTAGGTGACACGACGAGGCTAAGTGGTGCACGAGGAGTAGATCGGCGGCGGCAGCGGCACAGAAGCGGGAAAGGGAGGGAGCTGAAATGTCCCTCCCGCCAAACTACAATGGTGTATATAGGACACCGTCGGTTCCCTCTCGAAAACCCTTGTACCTATGAGGTTGGTCGGCGCATTTTCTGGCTCCTTTAAAATTTTAAAGGCCCACGCGGTTATAAGGAGTCTGTTTGGGTCCTTTCTCTCGCTGAAACCTAAAATTAGCGTTTGTTTTATGGTTTGCGTGCTTATAAAGGATCTTTTAGAGTTTCTCTCACTAGCTTCCTGAGCAACACCCAGTGTAGAGGAGCAACCAAGCCTGACACAAAGGCACCTTGCAACATGACGTGGCTACCGCCCACATGCACCAACCAAGCCTCACACAAGGCACCTTGCAACATGGGGTGGCTACTGCCTGCAGAGAGCAACGGGGTGTGTTCTCCCGCCGCCTAGGTGACTAAAATGCGCCCGGTGTTGTTGACAACAAGAGCGAGAGTGGGTGCTTCAGTAGTGGAATGGTGGTAGCTAGGGTGAGGATGAGGAGCCTAGCTCTAAAGCCTCTGATACCATGTCGGACTTTTAGGAAAATTTCTGGATGGGATGGTCCTTGGACCTAACACCTTCTTATATATAGCTCAACTTAGGCTTAAATCTTAAGGTGTACACTAGAATACCCTAGACTCTGCTAGGGCACTAACTCAGACTCCAACACTTACTCTGTACTTTTCCATGTCATTGGTGGCAGCTCATAGCGCTGTTGTACTGAAGGCTGAAAGTATGGCTAACAGAACTGAATGGGTTACCAGGATTAAGAGTATTCTTGCAAAGAGAACAAATGTTTCAGAAGGTGGTTCACTAATGAGGCAAAGCCATTCAGATGGTTCTCTAGTTTCTGTTTCAAAAAAAGATGGTTCTCTAGTAAGTTGGAAACTTCACTTGTTAATTTTGTTCAAAAGTTCCCTGATGCCTGGACTGTTTGAGCTTTGGTTTATAAACGTCAGCTTTTCACCAGTATTATAGTTTTATGAAAGTTAAACATATAAAGGGATTAGTTACTTGGCATTTGCGCTTCTATTCCTTTTACAAAATTCTATCTTGTATATATTGTCCATCTAGGACACAATGCTAAGAAAACATGTGGATCCTGAAGTAGAGCTTCAGTGGATATCTCAGGAAGTTCGTGGATATGTGGAAGCTGTTCTCAGTAGTCTTGCGACAAATGTCCCCAAGTTAAGTATCTCGATCTTGTTGAAGTTTTCAGATTTCCATTTTGCATTTTCCAATGTCTTACTAACCATGTTCAACAGGCTGTCGTTCTTTGCCAAATTGAGAAGGCAAAGGAAGACATGCTTAATCATCTCTATACTTCCATAAGGTTGGTGATACGAACATACTATATGTACTTGAGCATACAAATTTTTTTTTTGGGGGGGGGGGGGGGGGCAAATGTCTTGCTCATTTAGTGATCTTCTGATAGCACCACCTGATAGTCAGAATACAGGTCTGCTCTGTTTCTTTAAGCAATTTGTTGATTCATTTGCTGGATGTAGTAGTACATATGATTCCATTTCAATTATGAAGGTAAACTATGCAACCTCCGGCCTTCCTTTTTGGAGAAAGTTATCTGCCTAGGTAGAAATGGTCTTGCTCGTTGGCGTCTTGATTGGGTTGTAAGTTGTTGATTGATGATTTTATGTACTAGTGTATGTATACTTTGGTTGAACTTTTATGGTCATGCTATGTTGTTACATCCTCTCTCTTGCTATGTGCAGTTTGTGTAGGGGCAGGTCCAAGAGTTTTCTGGCTAAGTCCCTATCTATGCATTTTAGCTATTGGGTTGAATAGTAACTTTTGTGGGAGCGCCTGCCTAAGCAATAGATACAGATTAGCTTTCCTCTGTATTTTTCTTTGGTTTATGTTTTATAGATGACTGGTGTTTAATGACATCCAACTTTTTTTAAAGCAGCCTATTAGCCATGTTTACAGAGATCATCAATTTATGCCATAATTTTTTTGTTAATTAACATAAAAGGAACTAATGCATTTCTGTAATTTGTGGTTAGCATGCTAAGCATTGCCAAAATTGAAGAGTTTTCTGGCTCAGTTGCTGTCCATGTGTTTTAGCTATTGGATTGAATAGTACCGTTAATGTGAGCTCCTGCGTAAACAACAGATACAGATTAGCTTTCCTCTGTACTTTTCTTTGGTTTATGTTTTATACTAGTAGATGATTGGTGTGCAATGACATCTACTTTTTTTAAAGCAGCCTATTAGCCATGTTTACAGAGATCATCAATTTATGCCATAATTTTTTTGGTCATCAATAGAAAAGGAACTAATGCATTACTGTAATTTGTGCTTAGCACGCAAAGCATTGCCAAAATTGAAGAGCTAATCCAGGAGGACCATAACGTGAAGCACAGGCGTAAAAAATTTCAGATGCAATCGTCCCTTCTCTCCAAGGTTACTCGCCTGCTCAGTATACATGATAATCGCTCAATTGATTCTGTTGGGATCAGGTAAGTGTATCCTCGGTTCGCTCTGTGAATGGAAATGGTGTACATGTTGGGAGTACTCACTGCGCTGCATGACATTTTCTCTAAATATCGTGCTTCATCATCCATTGCCCTAAGCCAAGAGCCTTTGTAAATTTGGCTGACTGTTTGAGTTTATCTATTTTGTCTTTTTATGTTCCGGTACTGCTTTCGGTTTTTTATCTGTTTAGGCTTGACAGTAAATTATCCTTACATTACTCAAAAACAATCCAGTCTTTCTAAAATAGAGAAGAACAAAATTCCATAAATAAACCTTGCGTTACTATATTAGAGGCATGTTATGTGTCTTTTGTTTCTCTTAGCTGCTGCTTATTCTCGAGGGCTATGCTTTTGTCACCTCGTAACTTTATAAGCATACTGGTGTAACCTTGAACTCGTACCATGAATTCTTATTGGTTACCTTATTAGCATATTCGTATTAAATTAATCTTTCTTTGCCTGGGATTGGCAAGGACCAGAACTATATAACCGAGTCTGGTTGCTGCATTGCCAGAATACTTGCTTTCTTTTTTATAGAGAAATGATAAGCATTATTTATATTCCATATGTGTGAAGAGATTGAGTTGCCGGTTCATGTCTTGCAGATATTAGCCCGAGAACTGATGTGCAGTCCGGAGAAGAACGGAGATCTGCATTTGATGCTAGTAGCCGTGGCCGTCGAAACAGTAATGCATCACACGATGGTGACTCACTGGCCGGAACCAACTCTGGAGTTCACCACATGCCAAGACGGATGCTGCCACCGCAGGACGGTCGCTCGGGATATAGCTTCTAATTCAGCGCTTCTGATTATCAGCGGGGAACACATTTCCTGGCTCCGTGTGCTCTGAAGTAGTAGAATTGATTCAGGGTTTTCAGAAGAAATTAACACCATTTGAAACTAAGACATGTGATGCTCGACTGCAACAGTACAGATCCTATGTATCGCAATTGATAAGAGATAGCGATATGCTTCTTTTAGTGCTGTCGGATCATTGTTGTAGGATTAACCATGACTTTCTTAATTCCTTTATTTTTACCGAAATGTAAGGTTTTAAGTAGTTGCTTGAACTACAATGAGCAAACGGCAGCAGCCTGCCTTTTCAATTGCTACTCCCTCCATTTCAGAGTATTATATATTCATTTCACAAAAGCTAAAACATCATTTATTTTAAAACAAACCCTTGGGAAAAAAACACAGGTGGAACTAAAAAAGTACTTGGGTAAACCCCTCTGAAGACAAGATCTACACATAATGTTCAGAACTGAGTGCGTCTTACAAGGCCAACAACGGAACCAAGTTTGGGTCCGTCCCTTACGGTGACGGTTACGCCTGGGTCTGGCGATCCAGGGGCGATTAGGGTTCTAGACTGTGGCGGCGCCGCCTACGGTTCGACTGCATCTGTTCCTGTCTCCTCGGTGAAATCAAGAGCGATCCCTCTCGAGACGAGGGGCTCGGGAGTCCCTGTGTGAGACGAGAGCGATTCCTGCCTAGGCGAGTGATAGTCCCCTCCACCACAAACCTTTCGTGCGTTCTAGGCACACGATCGTAAAACAGCTATAAGCCTGGATCCCGGGTTTAGGTCAGGATTGGGGGGTATGGAGGGGGTAGAGGGTATGATGAGAAGTCTGAAGTTATCAGAGAAGGAGAAGAAGGGTCTGAAAGTGGCAGGAGCGGAGATTGGCAAGGTGAAGGAGGCGCTGCCGCAGGCGGTGGGGAAGCTGATGTCGGAGAAGCCGGCCCATGCAACGGTAGTGGGACAAACACTGGGGAGAATTTGGTGCCCGATCCGAGGTATTGGATGTAAGGAGCTGAAGGAGAACGTGTTCCTGTTCTCGTTTAGGCATGATTCGTGATGGAAGCGTGCTACTGAGGAGGGTCCGTGGTGGTTTGAGAAAGAACTGTTGGTGATTGAAAAGTTTGATCCAAGGAAAACTGTTGACGATTATGCTTTTAACTCCATTATGATCTAGTTGAGGGTCTTTGGGCTGCTGATTGGCCTGATGAACAGATCGATAGGGGAGAATATTGGAGACCTGGTGGGATAAGAAGAAGATGTGGATGTTGGCGCCGATGATTTTGCGCCGGGAAAATACCTGCGTGTTAAAGTTCGTCTGGATATCACCAAGGCCCTGATGAGAGGGACTACTCTAGACATTGCAGATGAGGAGGAGAAAGAAGGAAAGAGGGAACTCTGGTGTAGTTTTGAATATGAGCATCTCCCGGATTTTTGCTACAAGTGTGGTGTTATTGGCCATGGGGAGAAGGATTGTTTGTTGAAGCTTAAAAAGGGGGAGAGGCCCGAGTAGGGAGCTTGGTTGCGTGCGGATGTGGAAGGTCGCAAGGGGTCTGGAGGGGGAGGAGTAGATGGAGTGATGGACAGGGTAGTAGCAACTCGAGAGGTTACAGCTTCGGGAGAGGAGGCAATAGGTCGGGCAGCGATAGTCTGTCCTGGAGGAAGGATGTAGGTAATGGGACTGAGGTTAAGGGTGGAACGAGGTTTGAGGAGGCTGAAGTTAGCAGCCCACAAATGCTGGTGAAAGATGTAGCTTCTAAAGGATCTCAAAAGGGGTTGTGCTTCGATAAAGAGGTCGTGGAAAGGACAGACTTTGTTTCAGAGGAGGGGGGCTGTGAGCGGGAGAAGAGAGGTGGAATGGAGTTTGTAGAAGGATCACAGGTCGGGGGAGAGGAACCACTTGATAAAGCTTCTACTGGTGGAGCAGGCGAGAAAGATGAGGCTACTACTCAGCGAGTACCATCAAACAAAAGGAGGTATAAGAAGAGTGATAGAGGAAGCAAGAAAACAGAAGGAGGGGAGAAGTGTACGGTAAAACGGCGGGGTTGAAGAGGATAGCATCGGATGTGGAGGATGATCCAGTAGAGAAAACGCAGAAGGTGGATACTATGGAAGTGGATGAGAAGGAGAACAAACTAAAATTTGAGATATCGGCTGGGCTGGTGGATCAACCCCGCCGGACGCAATGAAACTCATAGGATATAACTGCCGGGGGCTCGGCAATGACCCGGCAGTTCAAGGCCTCTTGGATCTCCAGAGGGTGGAGGATCCCGATGTTCTTTTCTTGGCAGAAACGAATCTTGATGAGAAGGAGATGGAGAGGTTCAGGTGGTTGTTAGGGCTCCCTAACATGTGTGTGAAGAAGGCGGATGGAAGGAGTAGGGGTGTGGCCATGCTATGGAAGCGCGATATAGATGTGTCGCTCAGATCTTATGGAAGGCGACATGTGGATGTGGATATTAAAGGGGAAGGGGTAGGGAGTGGCGCTTCACAGGTATCTATGGTGAGTCACAAACAGATAGGAAGGTGGAAACGTGGAGGCTTTTGAAAATTTTGAAGCAACAACATCAGGATGGTAGACCGTGGCTCTGTTTAGGCGACTTTAATGAAATACTCACAGCGGAGGAGAAGGTGGGTGGGGCGGCTCGGCCCCAAGGGTACATGGACCGGTTTCGCGAGGCGTTGGATGGGTGTGAGCTGGAGGATCTGGGGTTTGAAGGGGACATGTTTACATGGAGTAATAATAGCAAGAGTGTTAGCAGCTACATCTGTGAGAGGCTGGATCGAGCGGTTGGAAATGTTGAATGGGCGGAGGCACTCCCACGTTTTAAGGTTGTAAATGGAGACCCGGGGCATTCCGATCACCGTCTAGTCATTGTCTCGTTGGAAGGGGGTGATGCAGTCCAGCGGGGCGAGTATAAATTTCGTTTTGAAGCAAGTTGGTTGTTGGATGAAGGGTGTTCAAAAGTGATAAAGGAGGAGTGGCAGAGGTGTATGGATGAGGAAGAAAGAGGGGTGGCCGGGGCTTTGAAAGGAGTGGCTGATAGATTAGAATGTTGGAGTAGGGAGGCAGTTGGAGATTTGGAGAAAAAAATCAAGAAAACTAAAAAAGACTTGGAAGGGGGAAGGAGGAAAGAGGTGTCGGAAGAGAAGGTTAAGGAAGAAGGGAGGCTTCGGGGAGAGTTGGAGCTGCTGGAGGAGATGCGCAATACAAAATGGAAATAACGATCACATGTGTGGTGGCTAACAAACGGTAACCGGAACACAAAGTTCTTTCACACTTTTTCTTCGGAGAGGAAGAAGAAGAGTAGAATAAAGGAGTTGAAGAAGGAGAATGGAGATGTAGTGAAGGAAGATAGGGACCTTGCTAACTATGTCTTGTCTTATTTTCAGGAGTTGTTCACCGCGTCTGGTGGTGATCGCATTGCCGAGCTTATTGAAACTGTGCAACCTCGTGTTACTAGTGACATGAACGTGGGTCTTATGGAAGATTTCACGGCTGCAGAGGTGAAGGTGGCCTTGGACAGCATAGGCGACCTTAAAGCACCAGGCCCGGATGGTATGCCGGCACTTAGGGCCGGCTCTGGCCCATGGCCAGGTTGGGCAGTGCCCAAGGGCCCATGACTGGGGGGCCAATATATAATATATGCTATGTACTACTCTGCTTCTCCCGCTGGGCTTCTTTCTTTGCTAATGGGCCAAATGAACTAGCAGTAGCAGAGCTCCTAGGCCATCACGGAATCAGGACGGACGGGAGATCGTTCGACGCCTAGGCCCTGTCGACGCCATCACGGACGGGAGATCGATCGATCGCTGCCTGGTGCCTGCCTACCTAGTGCCTCATCGTCGATTCGATCACTGCCATCACGGAATCAGGACTCGGCCACTCGGGACGGACTCACGGACACGCTGTGTCGCTGCGGTCGCTCCGTCGCTGCCTCATCATCCCAGCGATAGAGGGCATGCGCCCAGCGCCATCAGTGAATCGGCGATCAATTTGAGGATCGCGGCTCTGGCTCGGCGCCTGTTCCTCTTCGTCTTTGACTCTGTCCATCGCCTGATCGCCCCTGGACCCCTGCAGCTGGCACGCCCCTGGCCCCTGCGCCTCTGTATCCTCTGTCCATCGCCAATCCTCGTGCTGGTCGGCTCGTCCGATCGTCTTGCTCCTAATCTGTAAGACTGTAACTGTAAGTATTTCTTCTAGGGACAATTCTGATCTTCTCTTTAATACTTTAATTAGGGTTTTACTTTTATCTTTTAATATTTGTAAATTTTATTACCATTAATCTATTATACTATTATATTATAGGTGTTACAATGCCGCTGAGACAATTGTCTGGTGCTGCGAAGAAGAAAAAACAAAGCGGGAGAATTAGTTGATTGCATAGCAGAGAGGTGCTTTAAATAAATATTTTTCAACAACCACTAGTGTTGATTCTAACAATAATAATCAAAGCCAAGAATGTGATGCGGAAGCGGAACAAGATGATGAGCATAAGTCAAATGTAGATCTTGAGGCTAATGAGCAATCCTCGGATAATAGTAAGTAGCTAACTAGTGTCAATTTTCCAAGTGTAAGTAAAGTAAGTAACTAACTACAAATTTTGTTTTAGATGCTGATATTGATGGTACTGTTAGCGAGGACAGTACAGGGAAAGAAAATTTACAGCCTTCATCTGATTCTCATAATGGTGCGGAACAAGATGAGTCTGTTTTATCTATCTATGATCCTAGAACATGGGATAATCTTGACAACTGCAAAAGGGATATTTTAATTGAAAAGGGACCTATGAGAGAATTGGGTTTGGAGTTCCTGCGGGTGCTGGTAGAAGACATTTTTCTTATGCTTACTACTCCAGAAAGTTAGCTAACCGTGAGGTTGTTGATAGAAAGTAGTTGGTTTACTCCAAGGAGGTAAACAAAGTTTATTGTTTTTGTTACAAATTGTTCAAAACAAATAAGAGCAAGTACTCTTTGCGAGCATCTCATGGATTGAGAGATTGGAAGCGTCTTAGTACAACACTCCAAGACCATGAGAGAGGTTTTGAGCATTTGACAAATATGAATACATGGAATGAAGTAAGGTTGAGGTTAAGCAAAAAACAAACAGTTGACGATGACATGCAACGGGGGATTGCAAAGGAAAAGGAGCGTTGGAGACAAGTTTTGCAAAGAATAGTTTCTGTTGTGAAGTTTCTTGCAAAACGTAATTTGGCCTTTCGTGGATCAACTGAGAAGTTGTATGAAGACAATAATGGTAATTTTCTAGCCACGATTAAAATGATTGCTAAATTTGATCCTGTGATGCAAGAGCATATTAGGCGCATTCAAAATAATGAAATTCATCATCATTATCTTGGCCATAATATTCAAAATGAGTTGATCTCACTACTTGTCGATGCCGTGAAAAGGTAATCTTAAAGATCATCAAAGATTCTAAGTATTTCTCTGTTATCTTGGACTGTACCCCGGATGTGAGCCATGAAGAACAAATGACGCTAATTGTGTGTTGTGTCAATATGTCAAGTAACATTCCGAGAGTGGAGGAATTTTTCCTAGAATTCTTAAAGGTTGATGACACATCGGGATTGGGGCTTTTTAATGTATTATTGGATACATTGGACTCTCTTGATCTGAATATCGATAATGTGAGGGGGCAAGGTTATGACAATGGTTCTAACATGAAGGGCAAAAATCAAGGTGTTCAGAATCGTTTGCTTAAGGTAAACCCGAAAGCATTATATATGCCATGTGCATGCCATAGTCTAAATCTCACTCTTTGTGACATGGCAAAATCTTGCGAACAAGCTATTTCATTCTTTGGTATTATCCAACGTATATACGTATTGTTTGCACGTTCTACTAAAAGGTGGAAGATTTTGCTTGATAATATTCCAAATTTGACACTCAAACCTTTGTCTAATACTCGTTGGGAGAGTCGAATAAAAAGTGTGCAACCTATAAGGTTCCAAACTGTCCAAGTAAGATCAGCTTTGAAGGAACTAGAGAAGTCTTCTACTGATGATCCAGCTGCAGTAAGTGATGCTCAATCTTTGTTCAATGCACTTGGGAAGTTTGAGACTTTAGTTGGTATGGTTATTTGGCATGAGATTCTGTTTTCTGTAAATATGGTGAGCAAAAAGTTACAGGAAAAAATCGTGTCCATTGATGCTACTCTCAAGCACATTGAGGGGGTTATTTCATATTTTCATAAGTTCAGAGATGAAGGCTTCAATGCTAGTATTGAGAGTGCCAAAATCCTGCATCTTCTATGGACATAGAGCCAAAGTTCCATACAAAACGTCAAAGTAAAAGGAAGAAGCATTTTGATGAAATCAATGATGAAGATGAAGAGGTACAGCAGTCAGCTATTGAATCCTTCATAGTTACTTACTTTCTTGTCATTGTTGACACTGCAATTTGCTTCGTTGACTAGTCGATTCGAACAGTTCAATGCATTTGCAAAGGTTTTTGGTTTCGTATTTAATTCAATCAATGTGTTTGGTAGCCATCATCATGTGTATATACGTGCAAGTAATTATCAACTCCAAACTATATCTTACCCTCGAGAAACCAGCTATCACAAGGGTGGTAACTATTTCATTGAACATCTCAATAACTATATCATTACTATTGTGGTGACTTTTTCGACACTTTTGTTACTACATCAACACTATGTTGGTAACTATTTACTCAACACATTGGACTACATTATCACCATGGTGGTAACTTTTCTCTCGACACTCAACTACATCATTATCATGGTGGTAACTATATAATCAGTACTTTGGTAACTATATTGCCATGTTGATAACTATTTACTCGATACATTGTGAACTATAATTTAACCATAGTTCTAACTTTTCGCTCAACACCTTGTTAACTACATCATCACCACAGTGGTAACTATTTACTCACACCTTGGTAACTACATCAGTAACATGATGCATACTTAGTACCATGGTAACAACACCATGGTGGTAACTTTCCGGTCGACACCCTGGTAACTATATCATAATCATGGTGATAACTATTTAATCAATAACATGACAACTATTTACTCAACACATTAGTAACTACTTACTTGCAACAAATTACAACATTCACAAAATAATTTCAAGATACACGAGATTCAAGCAACATGAAGTAGGTAACTAATTTAAAATGGTGTCACTAGACAATAAAATTTCAAGCTACTTGCTTCTAATACACATTGGCATAAGCGAATACACCATCCACAAGGTGACTCCTTGACCATGTAATATATTTGAATTGTACGGTCCATGAGTCCATGAAGAGGACAAAGAAAAGAAGAACCCACAAATTGAAGTAACAAACTCGTTGCAGGTACAACAGTAAATGCAAGCTTCTAAGTACGCCTAAACAGTTCTCTTTCCAAATCTCGAGACTAGCAGCTTGTCCGTTGGCACTACTAGAAAAATCCCTACTAGTGATAGGCGCATAATGTCCATTAGTGATGATGGATTCGTTCGTCGCCGATATCTCGTCACTGGCAAAAAGACACGGGTATCGCCTAAATAGGGATGAATAGGCGTTTAAAACTTTTACAGTTTAGGCTTGTATAAATGCTGAAACTATCGTTTATTTTAACAAGGATAAAACCTATATATGTTAGGCTCAACTATGTGCACCAATAACTTAGGCCCGATTTTTTTGGAACTTTTAGATAGGTTAGAGGTGAAAAAAACCTAAGCCAAAAGGAACTTGATAAGTTGTTTTTGGCCACCGCTGGTTTTATGATTCCTTCACAGTGGGCAGAAGCTGACATACCCCAACTTCCCGCAGCTTCTTGGGATGGAACAGAATAGTATATGATGTTGCTCCTATTTGGCACGGTATTTACATCCAATTATCACTACACTGTGTCATCTGTGTCTAACAGAACAAACAGTTTCTCCTCTCTCCCCTCAGAAACAGCCGGACATGGGTTCTCTCCCTACACCTCCACCATCGATCCCCTTGCCACCCGCGCCGCCACCCTCACAACCCGGCGCCATCGAAAAACATTGACACTCGGGGAATGATCCCTCGTGGTTTGTACGTTGTTAGGTAGATGAGACCCCTCCAACAATGAATTAAACAAGCTCGGATTAATTCCATGGAGGAGCTAGGGGAGGTAGTAGGAAGCAGGAGGAGGCGACCCTGGCGGACGGGTACAACAGATCGAGCCCCGGCCGACAAGCTCGACCTGCTCGATCCAAGCCAAGGAGCTAGAGGAGGGCAGAGAAGGTTGTTGGAATTTGATGAGTTTTGGGCTGTTGGCCCACTAGACAAATTCTGAAATTCTCTTTAGCCCATTTGTGCATGGCAGCATATGGCTGTGCTAGTGGTGTCAAAGTTTAGTCCCACATTTCTAGTTGAGTGAGAGTTACACCTCCTTATATATTAGGTTGTTCCACCACTCACTAAGGTGTGAGAAGAAGAGCAGCTCTCGCGCACTCCTCCTCCGACGCCGCCCGCCTCGTCTCATCACGACGTGCGCGTGCGCCGTGGGTTGCGGGAATCTCGCCGAGTCGAGGTTTATTATTGCTAGTCGGAAAAATTAATCATGGATTAACTACGAGTCATTAACGAATGCGTTAATTAGTCAACCGTTTCCAGTCTTTATGGACGTGGGTTGTTACCGACTCGGACGTGGGCCGAGTCTCACGATCTCCCTGACCTGTGCTATATAAGCGTCTGCGCTAAACCTAATTGGCACCGCTTACCACACGCGTCTCCTTCCAGTCTATTGCGCTGCCGTCTTCGTCTTCCCCATCCCAGCTTGCAGTGTGCACCGCAGATCGGGACAGTAGGCCTCCGGAACCCGTCTCTTGTGAACCTGTAAGGGTGAGGGTGATCAGGTTTTTGGGGAGTGCTTCCACGCGACTACTGGCTTTCACAACGTCTTCCGACGACGAGTTCTCGGACGACGACTTCTTTCCAGACATCGGCAGCCTCTACATCGATGACATGGCCGATGACGCTGCTGCCATCGCCGCAACTACTGCTGTCACTGTTGTACCATACGTAATCATGAACTTCCTATTTTAGATTCTGCTAGAGTTCTTTATTCTAGCATTTGGTGTAGATCTGATAGGTTTATCTTATTTAGATAGAATCTGTTCATCTACTTTGTTAACCTGCATGATTAGTTTTGGTACTATCTGTATGATCATGCTTTATTAGTTTATTATTCGGATTAAATCATATAGATTATTGCTTATATTTTCAACAATCCAAAAACCTGATTATAGGCAACTGAATTCCACTGGCGTAGCCGTGGATACTAGGCCGCCTTTGTTTGATGGTATGCATTATAAGAGATGGCGCGCGAGAGCAAATCTATGGTTTAAAAATCTAAACTGCTATAGCACCACTCTTGGCAAACCTGAAGGAGATCTTTCTGCTGAGAAGGAAGCAGCCTTTAAGAAAGTCGATACCATGTTTATGGCGGCTCTATTCGGTATTCTTGGGGACAACATTGTTGACCCATATATGTCATTTGAGAATGACAAAGACGCGTCGGATGCACTCGAGGCCAAATTTGGGGTCTCGGACGCAGGCATTGAGTTGTATGTCATGGAGCAATTCTATGACTACAAGATGGTTGATGAGTGCTCCATCGTTGAGCAAGCTCATGAGATACAATCACTTGCCAAAGAACTTGAGCAGTTCAAGTGTATCTTACCGGACAAGTTTGTGGCCGGAGGCATTATTGCCAAGCTTCCTCCCATGTAGAGGAACTTTGCTACTTCTCTAAAACATAAGAGGCAAGAGTTTTCCGTTACGGATCTCATTGGGTCTCTTCATGTGGAAGAGAAGGCGAGAGCAAAGGACACACGTGCTCGAGGATTTGAGGGAGCTTCTAAGGCCAATTTGGTATAGAAGAAAAACTCCTAATCCCACAAGTTCAAGAATAAGAACAAATCTGATGGAAAAGGGAAGTTTTATGGCAAGAACAAGGCCACTCACTCAACCAACTTTAAGAGGGAAAATGATAAGAAGAAAGGCTCTTGCCACGTCTGTGGTGATCCTGATCATTGTGGGCTCCTAACTGCCCGAATCGCTTTGACAAGCGGCAACATAGGAACAGCGGCAAGACCGCTAATGTTGTTATTAGCGATACTTAGATGAAGGACGCTAGATACGGTATTTTACCTACTATCCTTTCAGTATATCATTCTCCTGAATGGTGGATTGACACGGGTGCTAATACACATGTATGCTCTGATATTTCCATGTTCTCTTCTTATCAGGTCGCAAAGACTTCCTCCGTACTGATGGGAAACGACTCACGTGCTTCTGTTCATGGTGTTGGTACGGTAAATTTGAAGTTTACTTCGGGGAAGACCGTACAGCTGAAGAATGTGCAACATGTTCCTTCCATCAATAAGAATCTCATCAGCGGGTCGCTTCTATATCAAGATGGTTTTAAGTTGGTGTTTGAGTCCAATAAAGCTGTAATTTCGAAGTATGTACAATTTATTGGAAAGGGTTATGAGTGCAGAGGTTTGTTCTGTTTATCTTTGTCAGACTCATGTACTAAAGTTACTAATCATGTTTGCAATGATAATGATTCCAATATTTGGCATTCACGACTTTGTCATATTAACTTTCGTTGCATGATCCGACTAGCCAATATGAATTTAATTCCAAAATTTACCACTGTCAAAGGTTCTAAGTGCCAAGTTTGTGTGCAAGCAAAGCAACCTCGCAAGTCTCATATGGCTGCGGAACCGAGAAACTTAGCACCACTAGAACTTATACATTCAGATCTTTGTGAGATGAATGGTGTGTTGACAAGAGGTGGAAAAGATACTTTATGACGTTGATTGATGACTCCACTAGATACTGCTACGTTTATCTTCTCAAATCTAAAGATGAAGCTTTGAATTTACTTCAAAAACTATAAAGCTGAAGCAAAAAACCAACTTGACCTTAAAATCAAGCGGCTAAGGTCGGATCGTGGTGGAGAGTAATTTTCAAATGAATTTGATATATTCTGTAAGGAACATGGTAGTATCCATGAGAGGACGCATCCCTAGTCACCTCAGTCAAATGGGGTGGCCGAAAGAAAGAACCGTACTCTAACTGATTTGGTTAACGCCATGTTAGATACATCGGGTCTTTCTAAGGAATGGTGGGGGAGGCGCTAATGACTGCGAGTCATGTCCTAAACTGTGTTCCCGTAAAGGATAAAACAATGACTCCATTTGCAGAATGGGAGAAGAAAAGGCTTAAACTCTCTTACTTACGAACTTGGGGATGTTTGGCGAAAGTCAATATTCCAATACCCAAGAAGCGAAAGCTTGGACCAAGAACCATGGATTGTGTTTTTCTGGGATATGCTTTTCATAGCATTGGATATAGATTTTTGATAGTAAAATATGAGGTATCCGACATGCATGTTGGTACGATTATTGAGTCGAATGATGCGACTTTCTTTGAGGACATCTTTCCCATAAAAGGCATGTCTAGCTCATCAAATCAGGAGATGACTAGTTCATCTAGTCAAGAATTTGTTATAATTCCTGAACCCACTATGCCGATAGAACACTATGATGATCCTGTGGAGGACGACAATGAAGCTCCTAAAAGGAGTAAGAGACAAAGGACTGCAAAGTCATTTGGTGATGATTTCATTGTGTACCTTGTGGATGATACTCCCACTTCTATTTCAGAATCCTATGCATCTCAAGATGCTGACTACTGGAAAGAAGTTGTCGGTAGCGAGATGGATTCCATCTTAGCTAATGGAACTTGGGAAGCACTGATCGTCCTTATGGGTGCAAAACTGTAGGATGTAAGTGGGTGTTCAACAAAAATCTTAGACCTGATGGTACTATTGAAAAGTACAAGGCACGTCTTGTGGCCAAGGGTTATACTGAGAAAGAAGGTGAAGACTTCTTCGATACCTACTCACTTGTTGCTAGATTGACCACTATTCGAGTACTACTATCCTTTGGCTGCCTCACATGGTCTTCTCGTTCATCAAATGGACGTTAAGACAACTTTTCTAAATGGAGAGCTAGATGAGAAAATTTATATGGAATAGCCTGATGGATTTGTAGTAGATGGTCAGGAAGGAAAGGTGTGTAAGTTAGTGAAGTCTTTATATGGTCTTAAGCAAGCTCCTAAGTAGTGGCACGAGAAGTTTGAAAGAACTTTAACCATTGAAGGCTTTGTTGTAAACGAAGCTGATAAGTGTGTGTACTATCGCCATGGTGGGGGCAAGGGAGTTATTATGTGTCTCTATGTCGATGACATATTGATATTCGGGACCAACCTCATTGTTATTGGGGATGTCAAAGAGTTCCTATCTCGCTGCTTTGAGATGAAGGACTTGGGAGTGGCTGATGTAATCTTAAACATCAAGCTAATGAAGGATGACAATGCTGGGATTACAGTACTTCAGTCCCACTATGTGGAAAAGATATTGAGTCGCTTTGGGTATAGCGACTGCAAGTCTTCTCCGACGCCTTATGATCCGAGTGTGCTACTTCGAAAGAATCGAAGGAATTCTAAAGATCAATTGAGATATTCTCAAATTATTGTCTCGCTCATGTATTTAGCCAGCGCTACGAGGCCTGACATCTCCTTTGCTGTAAGCAAACTGAATCGATTTGTGTCAAATCCTGGAGATGATCATTGGCATGCTCTTGAGAGAGTTTTGCGCTATTTGAAAGGCACTGCGAGTTATGGTATTCAGTATACTGGGTATCCTCGAGTTCTTAAGGGTTATAGTGATTCAAACTGGATATTTGATGCTGATGAGATTAAGGCCACAAGTGGTTATTTGTTTACACTTGGTGGTGGCGCTGTTTCTTGGAAGTCTTGCAAGCAGACCATCTTAACGAGGTCAACTATGGAAGCAGAACTCACAGCATTAGACACAGCCACTGTTGAAGAAGAGTGGCTTCGTGAGCTTTTGATGGACTTATCTGTGGTTGAAAAACCAATACCCACCATCCCGATGAACTATGATAATCAAACTGTGATCATCAAAGTAAACAGTTGTAAGGATAATATGAAGTCATCAAGGCATATGAAGAGGAGATTAAAATCTGTCAGGAAATTAAGAAACTCCAGAGTTATGGCGTTGGATTATATCCAAACATCTAAGAATTTGGCAGATTCCTTTATAAAGGACTTATCACGTAATGTGATAGATAATGCATCGATGGAGATGAGTTTGAGACCCACACAATGAGTTGCTCGCAGTGGTAACCCACTCTATGTGATCGGAGATCCCGTGTAGAGCTGGGAGACAAGCTATTGATCAGCTGAGAGGAGACTATGCCTGTATTATATTTACATCTCCATAAAGATGCAATACTCTTATTCTGCATGGCAGGTTGATATTTATCTTAATGTGTTCTAAGTGGCTTTTCTAAGAAGAGATGTTGTCCTGCAGAACATCTATTGAGGAACACACCTATATGAGTCTGACTGTCAAATGTCGCAGTCCGTGAGAGTTGGGTGTTCTCTAATAAACTCATGAAAGTCCCTAGAGTATGACGCATAAACTCCAAACCGCGGGGAAGCCCTACGGCAGCCCTATACCGGCCTAGATTTTGTGTGAAACTATTGTGCAGAAAACTTGTTGTTCAAGGCATAGTATACTATTCAAGTTGCTAGCTAGTGTAGCATGAAGTTTAACATGGAAGTTCAACTTAACAGTCTCCACTACACACCGGTATATAAAACAATATTCTAAAATGGAGATGTGCCAATGAGACTTGTGGGGGATTGTTGGAATTTGATGAGTTTTGGGCTATTGGCCCATTAGACAAATTCTGAAATTCTCTTTGGCCCATTTGTGTATGGCAGCATATGACTGTGTTAGTGGTGTCAAAGTTTAGTCACACATTGCTAGTTGAGTCAGAGTTACACCTTTTTATATACTAGGCTGTTCCACCACTCACTAAAGTGTGAGAAGAAGACCAACTCTCACGCACTCCTTCTCCGATGCTGCCCGCCTCGCCTCGCCACGCCTCGCCTCACCTCGTTATGACGCGCACGCGCCACGGGTTGCGAGAATCTCGCCGAGCCGAGCTTTATTTATGCTAGTCGGGAAATTTAATCATGGATTAATTACAAGTTATTAATGGACGCGTTAATTAGTCAGCCGTTTCCAGTCTTTATGGGACATGGGCTGAGTCCCACGATCTCCCTGACCTGCGTTATATAAGCGTCCGCGCTAAACCTAATCGGCACCGCTTGCCACACACGCCTCCTTCCAGTCTATTGTGCTGATGCATTCGTTTTCTCCATCCTGGCTTGCGGCATGCACCGCAGATCGGGACAGTAGGCCTCCGGAACCTCGCCTCTTGTGAACCTGTACGAGTGAGGAGCGATTAGGTTTTTGAGAAGCGCTTCCGCGCGACTACTGGCTTCCGCAATGTCTTCCGACGGTGAGTTTCCAGACATCGACAGTCTCTACATTGACGACATGACCAACGACGTTGCTGCCACCGCCGCGGCTGCTGCTGCCGCTACTGTACCGTACGTAATCCTGAACTTCCTATTTTAGATTCTGCTAGTGTTATTCTAGCGTTTGGTGTAGATGTAATAGATTTATCTTATTTAGATGTGATTTGTTCATCTACTTTATTAATCTGCATGATTAGTTTTGGTACTGTTCGTATGATCATGCTTTATTAATTTATTATTTAGATTATTTCATATGGATATAAAGGTAGTAGGAAGCAGAGAAGGCGACGTCGGTGGACGGCTGCAACCCGACGCCATCGAGAAGCCTCCACGCACGGTGTTGGTTCCAATCCATGGCGGAAGGATATCCCGCGGCCTCTCCCATGCTCGATGGCCTAGATCAAGTGGAGCTCAAGCTTGCCAGCCGGGGCTCGATCTTTTGCAGCCGTCCGCCGACGTCGCCTTCTCTGCTTCCTACTACCTTCTCTTCCCTCCCCTAGCTCCTTGGCTCGGATCGAGCAGGTCGAGCTCGTTGACCGGGGCTCAATCTGTTGTATCCGTCCGGGTCGCCTCCTCCTGCTTCCTGCTACCTCCCCCTAGCCCGTCATCTCGGATCGAGCAGGTTGAGCTTACCGTCCGGTGCTCGATCTGTTGCGGCCTCCACCGGTATTGGCTGCTCCGGTCGAACTACCTACCTCCTCCACGTTGCCATCAGCTCGTCCTATGCATCCTTGCAGGCGTAGACGCGGGGCTCAACGGCTGCTTGCTAGACCAGCTAGTCCTCTGTATCCTTGCTGCATGCTAGCAAGTTCAGAGACACACACACGGAGTCACGACTAGTTTAGAGATACACATACGTTGAGCTATAATTTTCTTATTTCCAAATAGCCATGCAGATCTTAATTTCAATTGTGCTAGTATAATTTTATGATTAATAGCTGAATACCAGTTAGTGTGCATTACAGACTTTTCATCGAACCACTCAAACGATAAGCTAGGATAGTTAAAGCCAAAAACTATAGTTTCCCGTGAGCTTATTTTCACCACAGTTTCTCTGGGCAGCTCCAGCCGAAGTATTTTTTCACAAGCTAAAACAAACTAGAACTAGGCCTTATGCTAAACAAGACAAGCAACAAGGTGATAGCAATATAGGTAAAGATCTTGGATATAGAAATAACTGAGGTACGTGAAGACAATGATCTATTCCAAAATTCACTTTCAATAAAGCTAATCTCTATTAAAACGTACGATGGTGCAATGTACTCCAAATACCACAAAGGCTCATCTTATTCTCTTGTGTGCACCACCAAGGCGAGCGCATGATCCACTATGGGACACATGATGTCGTGGATATGACAAATCCTCACCAGGACAGCTAAACATAAGTGATAGTTGGCCCTTGGCCGCTCCTGGTGAGATTACACGGACAAAACAAGGTTTGAGTCAGATAAGGTCTGGTCGGTTTGGGAGAATCGTGGAAGATATGGAAATTATGAGCTTGGAGTACACGACAATAAGATCATAGTCGCCATCTGTTTGGACTCTATCCCTGTGGGGACACATCGAGTTGTAAACCCTAGGTCAACATGTTATAAGGTCGGCTTAGGGATAGAAAAATATTCTCATTTTAGTTCAGAATCTCCTCGTGAGATACCCCATAGTTGTGCGCACAAAGATGCACAAATCCATATCTCGCCGGCAATACCCTAGAGTTTAGTTGATGGAACCATTGTAATCCGATATACAAAGCAATACAACAAAGCACGAAGTAGGTCTTTACCTCCAAGAGTGAGGGGCCAAACCTGGGTAACTCGCGTGTGCCAATCTCATCTCTGGTTCACCTGATGTCGCTACGCTCCGCATCTCCGGTCCCTCTTGCGATGGTACCTGTCGTGGTATTCCCGAGACATTTGGTGCCCACCGTGGGGCCTGCGGCTCAGGGTTTTACCGATCGGGCGAGATCCCAAATCAGCTCGACTATCGCTATCGGCCGATTCATCCAATTCGGAAGTCTCAACTTCGTAGATGATACAATATGGCCACCGGTCGCCCGACAGGTGTCTGGCAGCATCGTTCTCCCGGTTGTCTCCATCGGTATCTTCATCGCCTACGTCGGCGCAGATGCAGAAGGAAGTACCGGCTCAAACGCGGATGCCATGGCCCTTGTCGAGGAGTCTAGTTACCTTAGCGAAGAAAGTGCCAACTACATCGAATCAATCTATCTGTTTCTCGATGATGCGATCATCGATGGGTCAGAATAAAACTACGGTCCCATCTCTAGTAGTGAGACCAATGAGGTCAACATTTTTATGTCCGACCCCATGCCACCTAGCGATCTGCTAACAACCCCAGTGTCGACAGATAACACGGCGGCTAGGGTGGTAGAAATTGACTTATATCGATCCACGCTCATGCAGCAAAGCGAGACCCTAGAAGTTGATAGATGGCATCTCGCTCTCAAGGAAGAACTGCTGAAAAGCAGGCAGGCTAAGATTCGGGTAGTCTCCTAATACACCCAGAAGACCTGACGGGCTAGTCTAACAACACTGCGGGCCACAACTCTGTTCAATACACCTGGTGCAGATGCTCCGGCTGTCAAGACAACCGCAAGGGCCAACCCGTCGGTAAGACAATAGGAACCGGCTACCGGAGTAGCTAACGCTTCGAAGACCGGTGCTGGAACAAGTCTTCCACCGCCGCCACCAGCAAGAGTCGCTCTACCAGACGGCCATTATCTAACACCTGCAAAAAACCTGATGGCTGCTAAATCTGCGGTCTAGGGAGTGCAGGTAACCAGCAAAGATGTTGAATCAACCAAGATCCACCGGGCATTGGAGTTGCTCAACATAGGTGGCATGCAATAGGAGGAGTGATACGTCCATTTTGCATCACTATTCTATGTCTTAATTCACTATTATTCTTTGATATATTTCGTATTGAGAGGTGATACTTATGTTATTTCATCTATTTTTGCATGGTTGATGACTTTTGGAGCATGGACCGCTGCAGTCAGGATTCTGATGGAAAAGGTGCTGTTTGGAGGCAAAATTCGCGAAGATCAGAAAATCCGGGAAAATATACGGAAAATTCTATTTTTCTAGAAGACTCAGGATGCCAGAAGATGGAGTGGAGGTGGGCCACAGGGGGCCCACACCACCCCAAGCCTGGATGGTATCCTAGACCCTCTTTCAACATATCACCTTTACCAAACCCTTGTGAAAAAGACCATGATAGTTGATAATAATAATTACCCACCTTAACTCTCTTGAGAGAAAATCATCAGAACACTAGTAGGAAGAACATCTTAACCCTTGTTACCGGATTCACTTATTGGACCCATAATTGAGACCCTTACTCTTGATCCCTAGGCAATGTGCCTATTCTATACCCTCCTTTGTGATGTACTCTACAATCACCTATAACTCCCTTTGATCAAGGAACCCATCTATCAAGTTTCCCAAGCTAGACTTGACCTCTAGTCATTAACTTTACCATATATCTCCTTATCATGATCAATTCTGAGCCACTTCTTTTTATAGTTTCCAAATCAATGGAGACCAACTTAAAGCATGTTACATTTCTACTCAACCTACTCATCAACCACATTCACTTGGTGGTGTGTTTTAAAGCCTATAACCCATCTCTCCATCTTGATCTTGTGATCTAGTCAAAAACCCTAAACCAGTCAAAATTTCACAAGTCTGAAACTATTATCAGGATCCCATCTTTAGGCCTCTATCTAGAATCATATATACATGGTCATTATTGAAAATTCACTTGGACCAGCTTGTACCTCGTCTTATGGACTTGCAAACCATACCCTTGCCCTTGACTAAATACTTCTTGGATCCACTTGTCCTTGATGGTTTTGTAGTCAATAAAATAATCTGTTTCTGTCAACTATTTCAACATGCCAACTTTGACAGAAGCTCCCAACTCCATATCACCCTTTCTTGACCAACTTTTTGCATGGTTGTGATCTACTCAACCTTGTATAACAACCCATACCCCCTTGATCTAATTGGAGCCTTGTACTTTTTAAACCATCATGATTTGGGAGGTAAGATGATAATATATTTTGACATCCTTAGAAACAACTAATCTATTTTGACATCATTTTCTAGAATAGTTTTGGTGGTATGAAAATGTACTCGTCCAAGATCCCCAATCTAGACCAAACTCAAAAACCAAGGTTTGAATTCAAATCTTGAGCTCTCCTACAACACCATTAAAACCTCTGATCACCACCTACACCTTGTCACATAGATTTAATCCCCCAAATATGTTCAAAAACAAGATCAATATGAAAGAACTTAACATGTATGAATCATGTCACTATCCAAATCAATTGGAGCATTACTAAAACCTTGCCACTAATTACACCAGCACCCTCTCACCTCTTTCTGCACGTGCTACTGTAGCACTATACCACACCCTTCCCCTTTTGTCTTTAGTTGGAAGAAAGAGGGAGAGAGGATCATCACTTATTGCCTCTCCTAGACCTTTTACTAAACTTGCAGCATCCTCCCCTCCTGACCAGTGTACAAGGCCTGCTCCCTACCACCACCCACGACCTCTCCATCGCCACCACTACCCAATCCCTGGCCACCCTCCTCTCCAACCTCTCCATGAGCTCAATCCACCGTACGCCCCACCTCTCAGGTTTTAAGCCCACAGGCTCCCTCAGTGCTCCCACCTACCCTCACTCCACTCCTCTACCACCCCATGCTCACCCCAGGATGCCCCAACCCTTCTCATTGCTCTACCTTGCCATGGAGAGGGAGAAAATCTCTTTTCATCATGTAGGGAAGTAGGCAAGGTAGCCTTAGATCCCTGCCTCCTCGGCTCCTTTTCTTTGTAGCTCTGAGCTCATCTCCCTTTGATATACCTCCATGTGCCATTCTTTCGTCACAGGATGCCGGAGAAGCTATCACCATCGCATGGCCGTGGTGAAGCTCTAATGGTGGAGACGATAACCAGGAATGCCTTTGGTCACGCCAATCCATCGTTGTGACAACGTACATACACTACATCGCCTCTAGCACCTCCCCTTCGACATGGAGCCACCCTAGGAGATTCCCAGCAACCACCCGAGTAAGCCCCACAAGCAAGGAAGAGTGGGACACCTCCCTATGGTCAAAACTACTGTTGTTGCCTACCGTTCTGCACCTCGTCACGAACTGTGCCTCCTCGTCACCTCCCCCTCGTTGGAGAAGCATCCAAGGTGAGCCCCTGGCCACCCTTTGACTTCCCTAGGGTTTGCATCTATCTTGCGTGAGCTAGGTGTAGACGACGCCCAACCGCTGTAGATCGCCTCTTGATCGAACGGCCCCACATCGTCGGATACCCCTTCGTCTCTCCCCCTTCACTAATAGGCGGGCCCCGCCCCGCGGGTTCGAACCACGCACCTCGCACGTGCCCACGAGCAAAGTGAGCTGACCCGGCGTAGTACCGGTGCAACACGTCAGTTTTGGCCCGCTGCCTTTTTTTAGGAAACCTTTTCTAATTTCTTCAAATCTGTTTAATCCTATTTAATCCTCCCTAGGAAATAATTCTAATGAAAATGGAAAATAAGTGGAATCGACCAACTCTAAATTTTTACTTGCAGACATGTGTATTGCTAAACATGCAGGACCAAATATCCAAGCAAAATAATGGTACTTCTTTCAATTACACCAAATACTTCTTTCAATTACACCAAAAGAAAATGCAATAATGGGTCATATACACCAAATACTTCTTTCAGGGAGTTTTATAGATCCAAATGCCTTGAAACCAAATGGTACTGAAAGGTATCGATGATACCTTGCATGTCACTTTGGACCCATACCAAATAGATCTATATTTATACTGTAGTAAAAACAACAAAAACCCTCCAGATCTAATTTTATAAATTTATCTAGGGAAAAAATAGAAGATTTTGAGTTGATTCTAACTCACAGAGAACATGTACTGTCAGATATACCATATCCCAGAGTTCCATAAATTATTAAGCAACTAAGGAATTTGAAGGATTTAAACACTACTTCATGTGGTTGTTATACTAAATAAATCATAACAGGAGTTCTAAAACACTAAAAATAATGAAACCAATTTCTGCATAAAGGAAATTATAATGTTTACCTTGTGTCCTTGGTTTCATACAAAAATGACATGTAGAATAAATCCGGTGAAATAGACAAATTACTAGCATAAATGACTTTGAGAATTTCCCAAGGGCATTCTATTAATTATTTTAGAGAGAAACCAAATCCCAGTGAACTAGTACTAAAGTATCCTCCTAAACCTAAGAGGAAATAATTAATTGACATACAGATAATTTCTGATAAATTAAATACCACAACAAGGGTTATTCTCACTATAAAAATCATAACTAAATACATAAAAATGATAAAATGATGAAACCACATCTGGTGGTTTTGTTATTTCAATACCTACCTATTGATAACACATTTGCTTCCTTAACTTGGTCTTGGCCTAAAACTCCCTTGTTTAAGTCTTGCTTATTAATGAAATCATAAAGGAAGTTTAAAAGGAGTATTGGAGATGATTCCAATTGCTATGGTTTGATGTTTTCAAAACCTACTAAAGAGTGTTGATATTGTGTTCAATTGCTTGTTGTATTGTACTGGTGCTTGTTTGCCTTGTGTTGATTGTGGTACCTTGTTTGTTTGCATGTGTGATCCGTGACGATGATAGTCGCAACTATATCAAAGTCATGGAGTAGAAGTTTTATTATTACATCTCTAAAAAGAAGTCCAGGGAAAATTGCTAAGCTAGGAAATCCACCTACTTGTTCATAATCTCGTCCTACTATTCTAGTTATGCATGTTTTATCTACCTATTTATACAAATTTCATTGTTTTATTATATAGTTATATATATCATGTAGTGGCTTGGCTCCTCCAAGCTATTATACCATGGTACAACTAAGTACAACCCCTTGATGACACCTGTTTATCCCCTAGTGTATTATGTTGGTGGTTTACACCATACCCCCTTGGAGACCCCCTTTTGGCCAAAGCAAAACTATAGGTTGGGAAACCCTCGGAAAGTTTACAAAAAGGTTTTATGGTAAAACCTTGGTAAGGATTGCCTTAACCATAGGAGATTTGAGAAATGAAAAAGGTTTTGTTTTACAAATGATACTGATGAGGGACTAAGCCCGGAGAATCCGGCTGAATCACCCGGAATATCTGGCTACCCCAGACAGTCCGGCCTGTGCCAACCGGATAGTCCGGCCGTGTTTGGACCGGTCCGAACCGGATGTATCCTGTTTAGAGTCTAGTTAGTTTAGATGTCGGTTTGGACCCGTCCAACCGACTAGGTCGAGTCTGTCCGTCCCAGCCCTCATATAAGGAGCTGGCCGGTTTAGGGTTTAGATTAGCTTTGAGTTTATTCAGAATAATGTAGAACTTAAAGTTCATATTATCACCGTCCCTCTGGGATCGACGTGTGTGACGGCTCCTCGGATGTTTGTCCAGTTATCCATAATAAAGACACGAGGGTTCTTGAATTGTCAAGAGTAATCGTGTGGGCGCGAAGTTCCTCGAGTTATCGAGGGTTGTTGAGCTTTGGCGTGTCTATCCTGGCGTGAGGTTCATTGTCCATCGTCGAATTGCTCGCAGGATTGGCGTTCCCATCTCCAGGTTACGTGTTCCGCTCACGTGATTGGGAGATCTATCAGATTCATCAGATGAGGAGGTGCATCGTGAAAGATCGGGCAAACAATTAGTATCATCTGGTATCAGAGCGCCAGATTGATTCACGGTGCAAGTTGTGTCATCGGAGGCGTTCTTGTTGTTGTTGCTGGATCTTTAATTTCGAGACAGACCGGACTGCGTATCGGCGAGTACGCTTGTGTCGATTGAGGAGTTTTTGCGGGCACGTTGGTGGAGATCGATTTCAGTCGAGATCGTTTTTTGTTGGGCATATAGCACCGGTGGAATCAAGATCGAAAGCAGATCCGATCGTGTTTCCATTAGACAGCAATTTGGTCATAAAAGCAAGGAGTCGGTAATCTGGTTATATTGTGTCCAGAGTCCATCCACTTCCCGATTTGTTTCAGATCCGATCGAGGCAGTTGGATAAAAAGAAAAGGCAAACGTATACGTGAAAAGGAAGGAATCCAATCCTTTGATCGCTGGATTCTAGGAACGGAAGGAGAGAAAAAAAGGCAGTCTCGATCGGACTCTATAAGTGGAGTTTCCTTCACGTGAAAAAGGGCCCAACCAATCGCTAAGCTAGAGTCCTTTGCATCTACATGTACCTGAAAAAAAGTAAAGGAACCGATCGCTGGAGATCGGATCGATCATGTTTGTATATTAAAAAGAGCTATAGCACTAGCGCACGTCGGACCGCAGACAGACTCTGCTCTTTAGCGTGTGAGCGCGGGTAAAGAAAGACTAGTTCGTGAAACAGTCTAGGGATATCGTCAAACAGTCTACGGACACTTGTGTCAGTCAAGTGCATACCTAGGTGTATTCATCTTATTTGGATCCATGGTGTACAGGGATTTGTTCTATGTGTTATGGGTGATATGCATGGTATACCGTTAGTTGTAGTTGGAGGATGCTTGTGTCTCGATCAGGTTGATGGTGTCGAAGACCAAAGAGTGACAAGGATAGTATCAAGTCAAGCAAGCCGAGAGGGAGGATGAGGCGTGGAAGGCGAGCAAGACTTGAAGATAGCTAGTCGAGCGGGAGGATGAGGTGTGGAAGACTGGCGAAGCTTGAAGACGGAGAGTGGCGATGTTGCTGATCTGACGCCACGTTCTGGAGACTACCCTCTACCGTTGAGGACAATGCCTTTTGAAGAATGGGAGGATGATGAGGGACTAAGCCTGGAGAATCCGGCTGATTCACCTAGAATGTCTGGCTACCCCGGACAGTCCGGCCTGTGCCAACCGGATAGTCCGGCCGTGTTCGGACCAGTCCGAACCGGATGTATCCTTTTTAGAGTCCAGTTAGTTTAGATGTCGGTTTGGGCCTGTCCAACCAACTAGGTCGAGTCTGTCCGCCCCAGCCCTCATATAAGGAGCTGGCCGGTTTAGGGTTTAGATTAGCTTTGAGTTTATTCAGAATAATGTAGAACATAAAGTTCATATTATCACCATCCCTCTGGAATCGGCGTGTGTGACGGCGTCTCGGACATTCATCCAGTTATCCATAATAAAGACACGAGGATTCTTGAATTGTCAAGAGTAATCGTGTGGGCGTGAAGGTCCTTGAGTTATCGAGGGTTGTCGAGCTTTGGCGTGTCTATCCCGGCGTGAGGTTCGTCATTCATCGTCGAATTGCTCGCAGGATTGGCGTTCCCCATCTCCAGGTTACGTGTTCCGCTCACGTGATTGGGAGATCTATCAGATCCATCGGATGAGGAGGTGCATCGTGAAAGATCAGGAAAATAATTTGTATCAGATACAGAAATGGAGAAGGAGGAAAAATGTTTATGAAAACACATCCGGCTCTATGTAGTTTGCTAGAACAACTAAACCGTGCATCCACATTACCCTGAAATGGAACAGTCTTAACTTGAAGTTTGTTTCCTCTGGTATGGTATGCCTCACAACTACTTATAATGGATCATCTCTCTCAAAGTCGGGTCTCCCTGGCGCCGGATCCTTGATGAGCATTGAACAGGGAGGGGAGAATACAAATTACATGCAGGTATACGGGCGATACTATGAGCCTCTCATTGAAAGTGCACACTTTGTGCAGTTTAAAATGCGCTACAGATGGTGTTTGGTACCCGAAGCCCCGTTGTTGAGTGTAACAACTCATAGGGTTGGCTCCTATGCTCGAGTGGCATCCTGTGAGTCTTGATTGGTCACTCGACCCACGATCCATACAGGATCAGGGCAGGGTACCCAGATGGTGTGGGTAAAGTGTACAACCTTTACAGAATATAAATCTATTCAAATGGCCGTTTCCATGACGGTTGGGAAGGTTGTGCATAGGTGTTGGTTTTGTTTTCAAAAGTATTTTGGAAAAGCAAAGGCTTTTGGAAAGGTGTTGGTCATGGTAGGACCACAAAGGAAGGAAAGGTTTGGTCACAGAATGACCAGGAAGGGAAAAATGGGCGACCCCAATCCTAGTAGTTTTCAACTCAAATGTTTTCAAATGTTTTAAAAAAAAAATTTCAACAAATATATGGAGATGCTGAATCTCCAAGAGAAACTGGTTTTAGAAAAGAACCTCGTATGGAGCCCTCCTACCATAGCCATATTGCATATCCTTTTATTGATACTATCTTAAGGAGGTTTGTGAGTACATTCAAATGTACTCATTGGCATTGTCCCTGGCTATTTACTTGGTCAGACTTCGAGAAAGCTAGAGGAGAATAAGGATGAGTTGACGACTATGCGAGCTAGGATGTTCTCCTAGTCAGATGCATCTAGGTTTAAGGCATGACTTGGACTCTACGCTTGATGATGTTCCATCGGTGATAATTGGAGTAGCCTAACGGGGCTCATATAAGGTATAACCATAATTGCATTACTGTAAGTTTTACCTGTTATGTTTCGAATGTTGTAATGATACTTGTCGGTTATGTGTCACGATAGACTGATCACGGGATCTTGGCGATATGCATAACACGGATTCTCGGATGGTCAATCCGGGAGGGGCCGCACCTGCAACTCCATCATGAGGGGGCAGTGATGCTGGGAGGTGCGTGCCACGCGTCCACCATGCCAACTGCATGCTTCCACCACTGTCTGCAACACTGACTCGGGTTCTCGGTCCGTTATGGTGGCCGGGGCGATGAAGATCCCCGGCAGCGCCTGCTAGGTGCCCTTGTCCCTGGGCTGATGTAGATTCCATTGCGGGCCTTCCCGGGTACTCCTTCTGGGGGCTCGAGAACACTCTTGTGACGAGCGCCTCAAAGATGTAATTTAACAAAATCCTAGGACATCTTCGAGAAGATTTGTCATAGCGGTTCCCCTTCGCACAATAGCACCATCACAAGATGTAGATCTTGTAGGTCTCTATGCTCTTCTTTCCCTTCTTCTTGGGATGATATTCCGCTCATATGCACTATGAAATACACATACACACACATATATAGTCATGTTAGTATGACTCCATACCTTTTCGAAATGGTGCACCCTATTCACGAGCTTATCCACCCAACCGGTGCGCGTGCCCTTTCTTGTCACTTAGCCTGACAAGCCAACCTACACACATCGGCATAGTGGGGCCCCCGAAAGGCACTATGTCTATAGTAGCCCCCGGGTGTGGGTAGCAACAATGTTCTTTCACTTCCCGAGCAACACTTGTGCCTTATTTGTTGGGTTATGCCTCAAACTGTGCATGGGTCCCGCACCAATGGCATCTTGCGATGCGACACCTCGGTCAGCGCAAGTCTGCATGAGAGCAAGTTCAATAATATAGCCAGTTGTTGGCTATAAGCAAGTGACACGTCATCTATAGTCAGCTCTATAGCCAATATGTATAATAGTTGGTAACAAAAGTGTACTACTTAATCAATATGTGGCCCACATGTCAATCTCATAAAGTGTCTAGGAGCACGTGCTAGAGCTGGCTGTTAACTTACAGCCGGCTTATCTTCTCTTTCCTCTTCTCTCTCCTCCACCTCACCTAAACTATACTATTTTATCTTTTATAGCCAGCTGACTGTACCCTATTGTACTTGCTCTGACGGTTGCATGATTTCTCACGCGCACTCTAAGAGGACACAAAAACAAGGCAATGTGCATTGACTGGCGGCTCGATATCTCTACATTGATTATGCATGCCTCGATTTCCACACAAAGCGGTAACCGTCGGTGAAGTGGGTGTAGTTGCCCATTTATGGCATCATAGTGGTCATGCCTCCCGCCCTTCCTCTAAAAGCGGCATACTTCTCCGCTCATAATCCTGCCAGGAAACCATGGCACCGCTGAAGGTCGCATGCTGAGTGCTTCGTGGCCCAGAGGCGAGCGCAGCCAGGATCCTCCGTCGCCCGGAGGGGTAGCGAGCCAGCAGCCTCGGAGCACTCGATACGACGTGGTCTAGGAGGTGGAACTCTACACGACGATTGCCTCCCACAGGCCCCAGCGATGGTGTCGCTTGTAGAGGCCCTCCTGGGTACGTAGGATCAAGGGCGTAGGCGACAGCGCAGGCGAGGGCGTTGTCATGCATCCCAGCAGCCCTTGGCACAAGAGACTGCCTCACCAGAAGGAGATTGTGGACTCAGGCGAGGACCTAGCCATGGGCGAGGACGTCGCTTGATTCCATCTCCTTCCCATTTCGCTCGAAGAACACCTGGTCGACCTGGTGGGCTTTGAGTTCCTCGTCATCCTGCAGTCGGGCTTATCCATGTGGGTGAAGCTTCTCGACCTATTTGTTAGAGAATTCGACGGTCACCCACCTCGGGTGACGCTGCTCCGCGAGGCCAGCAGCGATCAACCTATTTGGGATGTGCACACGCACGTCGACAATGACAGGTGCATCCATCTCTGGACCGGTCGGGCACCCTTTGCTAAGCAGTATGCGCTGCAGGTGGGCCACATCCTGAAGTTTCGCTACCGCGGGACGGTAAGCTCTCCTTCATGATGTCCAGCGACACCCTATGTGGTTGTAGCTACTAACCCTAGGCTTCCCTTAATGATGGATATGACGAGTACCCATACTGAGGCCGAAGACCTGCTCCGGGCACTGCGGTCATGTGCGCTCTCCTTCATTCATTCTTCCCCAACTTGACGGAAAAATCTGTCATCGTATAAGATAGCTTGCATAGATTAGTGCTTTCCTATAACCATCAAGTGTATAGGAGAAGCATGCATGATTATATTTTGTAATGCGTAAGAACTTAGTGTATTGAAGCTTATCTGGGAGAAATTCTTGACTCACCGTATGTTATCTTGCATGATGTTTCTAGCATATAGTTGTGGTGTGGCGGCCCTAGAGCCATCTATCCCCGGGGTTCCCCCAGGAATGGACGTGGTCCGAGTATCCTAGCAACATTGCCGCCTTCCGGGCTTGTTTTTATGCGAGCGTCCTTGTCTCTCCCGCGAACTCCTTCCGGGGACAAGGTTGACCCGAGGCTCAATGGTGAGCATCATCTCTTTTGTACCGCTCGGGGCATAGGATTCAACTTCCTATTTTAACAACCTGGACACGATCACTCGAGTCGATGCGATTTAGTGCCTAGAACAAGTCTGGAGCGCAACGTATGTTTCCCAGAGAAGATCTGAGGCGCACGTCGTGCTCCCATCCTGACGATTTTGGGCTCATGTCCGATGAAAAACAAACTCATGCTCAAATATGCACACACCCAAATGCAACTCAAGAACGGCAAAAGTCAAATGACTCTCGAGTGTAAATGGTTCTTACAAAAGGGGTGAGGTTCTAGACCCCAAGTTACAAGGAATTACACACGAGGCCATCCCGAGAACGCTGTCATTCACTATTCTTGCCAGGAAACGTGATACGTTATTCCTGGGCTTCACAAAAAGGGGTGGGGGCCTAGACCCCGAGCTATAGGGGATTACACACAGGGCAGGAACCTGTAGATGCTTGTATTAACTGCCCCTGTCGGGAAACATGATACCTTATTCCCAGGCTTTTAAGTTGCCGGACGGACCCAAGCTTACATTTGCTTACTCGGGGCACTACGTTCCGCAACCTATCTCCCGGAAGCTGCATCCTGGGCAATCTTCGCTCTCTTCCCGATTGTCACTGGATTTTAGTCTCGTGGTTGTTTGTCATCGAAGTAGCCGAGCTGGGCCAAGGCCACAGCCTTATATACCTGTTCCATGCAGCATAACGTTTCCTTGACGTTGTACTTCATGGTTAGGACTCCCTACTCCGAAGGGATCTTTATCATGTTGTAGGTGTGGTGGGTGGCAACCATGAGCTTTGCCAGCATTGCGCGTTCGATGATGCAGTTGTACGGCGGGTGGATGTCCGCGATATCGAACATGACATTCTCGGTGCGGTAGTTGCCTTGGTGCCGAAGTTGACCGGTAGCACGATCTTGCCCAGCGGCTAGGTAGCTCCCAGGGTGACACCATGGAACGTCCCCGTGGGAAGCAACTACTCTTCTTCGACCTGCAATTTTTCCATTAGTTTTGCAAAAAAATGATGTTGAGGCCAGCACCTCCATCCACCAACATCTTGGTGACCCAGACATTGTTGATCATGGGAAACCCCGCCAACAGGAGCGCTCCCACATCGGTGATGCAGTCCATATGATCAGTGGTGTCGAACGTAAATGGTACATGCGACCACCTCAGCGGACGATGTGCTTCCGCGCTTGTCTGTGATACATTCACATCCTGTAAGAAACGCTTGAACTCCCCACAGGATCTCCAAGCATACACTCCTCCATGGATGCATGCACTAGCATGGACCTCCTCATAAGCTCCGCTATCATCGTCATTTTCCTCTGTCGGATCCCCGTTGGCGGGTCCATAATTATGCACTTGGGGGAGGCGGGTCCCGATTGCCATGTCCTCCACCATGGCCTCCCCGGGTCCCTGCTCGTCCTCCTCCATGTCTGCCACCGGCGACCTCTGGTGTCGCGCTTGGGGCAGACCTTCAAGTGGAGACTAGCTTTGCCTCAAGTGTAGTAGTTCCCAGTCATGTCTTGGATCTGTCGCTCTACGTAGTGCTTATTGCATGACTCGGCGATGTTCAGGACGGATCGATAGTAGCGAGCATCGTGCAAGTTGGACCGGTGGATGGAGCACCAGGGGGAATCCATGGGCTTGGCAACGTCCACCTCAGCCAAGGACTACTTCTCGGAGCCCCTGGAAGGTCCCAACTCCGTAGTAAGGACCTACCATGGGGTCTTCTTCCTCTTCTTCCCAGAGCCATTCCCAGGCTCTGCCACCTCCTTTGCGGCCTGCTCGGGAGAAAGGCGGCCTTCCTCAGCCAGGGAGCACTTATCCCTGAGCGTGTACATCTCTTGGGTGTTCTTGACGGGGTTCATGCTTAGCACCTCCCGCATCTAAACATCACGCATGTGCATAGTGAATGCGCTGATGGTGGTGGCGTCCTCCGCCTAATAGTGTTGGAGATATGCCCAAGAGGCAATAATAAAGTGGTTATTATTATATCTTTGTGTTTATGATAAGTTTAAATTAAATGCTATAATTGTATTAATAGGAAACACTAATACTTGTGTGTTTTGTAAATATAAAACAGTCCCTAGTAAGCCTCTTGTTATGACTAGCTTATTGATTAATAGATGATCATGGTTTCCTGATCATGGACATTGGATGTTATTAATAACAAGATCATATCATTAGGAGAATGATGTGATGGACACACACCCATAGTAAGCATACCATAAGATCAAGTCATTAAGTTCGTTTTGCTACAAGCTTTCAAATACATAGTAACCTAATCCTTCGACCATGAGATCATGTTAATCACCATCACCAAATGAGTTCTTTAATGACATCAAACGCCACTTCGTAAATAGGTGGTTATAAAGGTAGCATTAGATATTCTGAAAGTATGTGTTGCAGTGCATGCGTCAATAATGGGATTTGTCCATCCTAATGACGGATAGATATACTCTGGGCCCCCTCGGTGTAATGTCATCCAATTGGCTTGCAAGCATGTGACTAGGTCACAAGGGATGTCATATCACGGTATGAGTAAAGAGTACTTATCGGTAACGAGGTAGAACTAGGTATGGGGATACCGATAATTGAACCTCGGATAAGTAGAGTATCACGCGACAAAGGGAATCGGTATCGTATGTTAATGGTTCTTTCGATCACAAAGTCATCGTTGAATATGTGGGATCCATTATTAATCGGAGAGGTGTCTCGATCATGTCTGCATAGTTCGCGAACTGTAGGGTGACACACTTAAGGTTCGATGTTGTTGAAGTAGATATGGAATATGAGTTGGAGACCGAATGTTGTTTGGAGTCTCGGATTGGATCCAGGACATCACGAGGAGTTCCAGAATGGTCCAAAGAATAAGATTCATATAAAGGAAGTCATCTTCCAGGGTTTGGAAAAGTTTTCGGTATTTTGACTGGAGCTTCTAGAAAGTTCTAGAGGGCCACCGGTGGGCCCACCACCCCGCGAGGGGTCACATGGGCTGAGGGAATGTTGTGGGGGCTCACGGGTCATCCGCACCAGGCCCAAGAAGCCCAACCAGCCAAGCCCCATAGGGATAAGATCAAATCCCTAGAAAATAGGGGATAGACTTGGGAGGGAAGAAATCTCCCCCCCTCCCCATGCCGTCCCTAGGAGGAGGTGGGCCAAGGGGGGCAACCCTAGCCACACCCTCCCTCTATAAATAGAGGGGAGGGGTGGCCGCCCCCTTGCCCATCCCCAAACCCTAGCTGCCACCTCTCCTCCCTCCTCCTTCTTCCTGCTTCGGCTTAGGCGAAGCCCTGCAGGAATTCTCCTCCACCACCACCACCACCATGCCTTCGTGCTGCTAGGATTCCGAGGGGATCTACCACCTCCGCTTCCTGCTATAACGGGGAGAGGAAGGTCTTCATCGACTTCGTACGTGTGACCGAGTGCGGAAGCACTGCCGGAACGCGGCGCCGAAAGGATCATCAACACGATCTTGAGATCGGCAAGTGATCAACTACTTCAACCACGAGATCCGATATTGTTAACACTTTGGATCTTTGAGTGTTAGTTCTCATCTATCTCATTGCACTTATCTCGTAGATTAGATCTTGGCTTCTCCATAGATTGGATCTTGGTTTTGTTCGTTCTTTCGGTAGAATTTTTTTGTTTTACATGCTACGAACTCTACAGTGGTATTAGAGCCGTGTCTATGCGTAGATATATTGCACGAGTAGAACACAATGGTTTTGTGGGCGTTGATGCTTTTATTGTCGTTTGCTTTGCGTGTACTTTGTATCTTGCGGGATGGTGGGATGAAGCGGCCCGGGCTAACCTGACATATCAGCGCACATGAGACATGAGCCACGCTCGACGTGCAACTTGCATTGCACAAGTGGCTTTGCGGGTGTCTGTCTCTCTCACCATAGTTAAGATCCAATTTACAATTTGCATCTGACAACACTTGTATCAGCGTTGTGGTTCTTGTTCATAGGAAAGAATGGTTCTTATTCGAAAGCCCCAAGCCACGTAAAATATGCAAAGATAATTAGAGGCATCTAACTTGTTTTGTAGGGGCATGTGATGTGATATGGCCATGATGAGATTGTGATTATGTTTGATGTATGAGATGATCTTTATTGTAATATGGCAACCGGCAGGAGCCTAATGGTTGTCTTTAAATTTGTTAAGACATGCGTGTCTATTTATCATGTAATAGCTTTATTCCAAGTAGTTGTAATAGTTGCTGTTAGTGATGGATAACCATGAAGGAGCGCCACTGACCTTGACACCATGCTGGTGATGATGGAGATCATGTCCGTGCTTTGGAGATGGAGATCAGAGGCACAAGAAGGAAGGCCATATCATGTCACATATTATGAATTGCATGTGATGTTAATCCTTTATTCATCTTGTATTGCTTAGATCGCATCAGTAGCACTATAAGATGATCCCTCTCACTAAATATCAAGTAATAAAGTGTTCGTCCTTAGTAGGCACTGTTGCTAAGACTCGTCGTTTTGAAGCATCTCGTGATGATCGGGTGTTATAGATTCTACGTGTGCATACAACGAGTGCAAGCCAGATTTGCACATGCGGATACTAAGGTTAACCTTGATGAGCCTAGCATGTACAGACATGGTCTCAGAACACGGAATACCGAAAGGTAAAGCATGAGTCATATGAATGATATGATGAACATGTTGATTGTTCGCCTTTGAAGCTACATCTTCTCTCATGAAGATCAGACTTGGTGTAGTGGATTTGGTTCGTGTAATCACTAAGGCAACATGAGGGATGTTGTTTTGAGTGGGAGTTCACGTCGTTAATTTAAGAATTAAATTTGAACTCAATTTTTCATAAACTTAGTCTAAACTCTTTGCAAATATGTTGTAGATCATGGCGACCCCCCTCCATCAACTTTAATGCGTTCCTAGATAAAGAAAAGCTGAAAAACAATGGAAGCAACTTCACGGACTGGTTCCATGGCTTGAGGATTGTCCTCAGTGCTGGTCAGTTGACCTATGTGCTCGATGCACCGCTAGGTGACCCACCTACAGAGGATGCTACCGATGAGGTGAAAAATGTAGGAGTTCGCATATGAAAACAATAAAATTTTACCCTACGCCCCTGAACCCCTCATGTTGCCAGGACCTATCTATTAGTAGTGCAGCAACGGGAGGGATTTTCGCAAACTTACCCTTGAAGACCGAAAAGCATTGTCCACGCTTAGGAGAGCGTGGTTGATGTAGACGATCTGAAGCTGACCTCAAGGTCGTGTTGAATTCCTCGCGCTCCTGTGGCTCCAACGACTCTTAGTGCCCCAAGTGTGACATCTCGTGGGGAGTTACACACGGCCGGTGCCTGGCGATGACTCCCGCTTCCCCGATCTAGCAGTAGTTGTGGAAGTAGAGCTCCTGGATCCGAATCTCGCAGCATGACGGTGCTCCGCGGTGAAGATGTCTCTCGTTCGCGCAGTCCGAACTTGGGACCACGGTCACGGGAGAGAGAGAGATATCAATTGGAGGTCTCCCCAAAAGTGAGGAAACCTTTATTGAATATTTTGTGTCTTTTCTGGTCAAAATACCCCACCATATATAGGGGGAGGGGGAGGTACTACCTCCCTCAAAGTCCCAGGGTGGGACTAAAGGAGGGGAGAGAGGGGGGAACCCGTCGGCCAGCCCTAGTGGGCCCCTCGTGAGGGGGGCTAGGCCCAGCCGGCCACCCCTGCCCCCTTCTCTCCTCTTTCCTTTCCCTCATGGGCCCTTCTCCCTCCGGCGGCCCATTAAGCCCTTTTGACCTTTTAATTGATTTTCTCTTTTATTAAATAATTATGAATAAATGATTAAATCAATATTTAACATTCATTCACATATTATTCAATCTCTGTGGCTATGGAACACCTTCCACCTCCACTCCAGACATCCTCCGGACTTACCGAAACCCTTTCGGTTTTCTCTCTTCTCTTCTTTGGTGATTCTACTGATCCTGTAAACACTCTCTAAGCATCATCAAGCCCTTAAGCATGATACCCCACGGTTCGGGAACACTCCATACATGGTTGGGACACTCCTGGACCAATGATCGATAGAGGGACCTGGATATCCATGTGCCCCCTAGGCATTCCACGAAGATCTTTCGTCGTTTGAACAGTGATTGTCGTGTCTTATTCCTTTTGTCTCTCGGTACTTGCATTTCTCTAGATCTAATCAATCACATCACCATGTCATGCTCAATCTCATTACCGCATAATGCTACTTGACTCGTTTCGACAAGTGATATCCCTGTGATCAAATCACACGTTGCGCAACTATTGGATATAAGTTCTTCGAGTGGGCCCTCGAGTATCTTTTCGTCACACGGATGGACAAATCCCGATCTTGACATATATTGCCTCTATTGTTCCTCCGAATACCTGAACACACCTTTATGATCACTGAATTACCAAGTGACGTTTGATGCTATCGAAGCACTCTTAGGAGACAGTGATTGATATAACGTCATGGTCTAAGGAATAGTCTACGAGGTCTATTCTAATCATCATAACTTGAACTTCGTGACATGATCGGGTCATGATGTTTAGGTTGGGTATTGGTTCATAATCTCATTCTCAGAATGAGTTGACTCCATTTCCAACTGGCGTAAATGCCACATGACCAGGAAACCTTGATCATTTGTTGACCAATGAACCAGTGACTAGAGTTTCACCGGGAACCCCTGGTTGTTTATATATCACACGTGTATTGACGTTTCCTTTCAATATAGTTATAGCATGATATAAAACTTAATCATAAACTTTATGAAATATGATAATAATCCTTATTATTATTTATCTCTAGGGCATATTTCCAACAATCTCCCACTTGCACTAGAGTACAAATAAACTAGCTGCATTTGTTCTTAATCATTAGCACCATATATCCCGGTACCCTGAACATGCTTGCTCATGGAAGAGGTTGAGTCTTGGGTCTGTACTTTATATTTCCAAATCCTTTGCAACTTACTAATGTCACCTTGATTGACATTAATACTTTATCATCACATGATAACATCTTGGTGTATGCATCGTTGTTATGGCAGTAGAATGAGGTCGGATTCTTGGAGCCTACAGTGACTTTAGATCAACCTCGAGGGCTTTCTCATGGGCATAGTGGCCTGGGACACATCATTCTACGTTAAAAGTGAACTAGCCCCGCCATAACATTATACATCACCTTAGATGGTACCTTTATCTATTATAAATGTAATTATTGAAACATTACTACACCCTGTGCAACTTTCAATGTTGTCGTTCACCTCGCTTCCTACTTGACTTTAGTCAGCATTATCGATACAGGAGTTTCCAACATATTCCCATATAACATAACCCTTTATGCTTTAAGATATGCCATCATTTATGGATTTGAAAACATGGCTACAGTTCTCTATCAGACATGACAAACTTAGCTCAACGTTCTGTGATTCGAACTTAATCACTTTTTAAACATTCCTTCTTGGATCATATACTATGTTAAGTTATCATCATGGTTTTCTAAGATAGAACCTATGTCTCAACATAGTGGATGATGATCATCCTATTCTTTCTTTTAACCATTGATGTTAGACTTAATTCTATTCCTAATTTGAGTTATTAAGGACCAGTTCCTTAATTAACTTCTATTCTAAAACTCTTTTCAGAATCCTTTAAGGAATACTGCATAATATCGCAATACACTTATTATCAACTTCTACTCTTTATAAATCATTATTTATTGGTACTTGCGCTTTTATTCTTAATGTGTCGTATACACACTTAAGAATTACTCCTTAAGCTCCCACTCAAAATATGTTCCCAGCATATTTGGGTATGAGTCACTACTCTTACTCAACATATGTTCCTACATATTTGAATTTGAGACTCACTTTTCTCTCACTCAAAATGTGTTCCCGACACATCTGAGTTTGAGACTTACATTGCTCCCACTCAAAAATATGTCATTCACATATTGTTTTTGGAATACTTTCATAGCTCCCACAAAATTTTATGCAAATTGCATGTCCACTCATTTTTTGAACAACTTCAAAATCCTTTGATCAATTATCAAACTTGAGAGTTTTATTATGAGACACTAGTACTTTACTAGTTTTAAATCCACCAGACTTTCAGCACACTTGAATCAAATTCATTTGAATTTGTCCAATACTTGAAAAATTGTGCTTTTGTTATTCACCCCCTTTTCCACTATGGCTTTGCAGTCATTTGGGAAAATTCAAGTAACCCCTTTACTTGTTAAGATTCAGCAACAAATTGTTTTCTAATCTCAAGTGAATTTTGCCTCTAGGATTTCTCATAATTCTAGTTTACCATTATTTCCTTAGTAGTTCGTAGGTATGTCATATTCTGGTAATCATGACAAATGATTCACAGGTACCTCCATACAAGATGTGGAGTATATTTTGAATCCTACTTTGTGTAGTGAAAACACCAGTGGGGAAAACACAATGATCACTATCGTTGATTCTTTCCTTTGTGAAGAGTGTCGTTCAGGAATGATTTCCGTTGCACTTCTCAACACTCTGATGCAGGGTTTTGAATCCTTATCATGTTTTTCACTATCTTCCATTTTCTCCATAATAGAGAAAAACCACTGAATGTGAACTTTCTCGAGAATGCACCAAAATACAAGCAATACTAGCTTTGCTTTCCTTTTGGTTCTAGCTATGGCTTTCGTATTCATAATTTCCGATGAATACTCTATAAGGACTTATTTGCTATTGTTTTGGTTATATCGAATAACCCCAAAACTTCCACGACGATCCATACAATATATGGCACCGATCTCATGAATTTATATGGTTCACTATATATTCCAATTGAGTGCTAACTATTGCTTACTATTGGTCTTTACATCTACACTACAACTATTTATTTGGTGCCATCTATTCACCCGCTTTGATATCTAATATCACATTGTGACGCTTTGCATTTTGACAATTCAAACCATTGCATTCCATAATTTTCTTTATGCCAATCTTATAAAGTGGAATTTCGTTACTATTGATCAAATTGTAGCAATTGGATTCTTATTTAACTTTAATACCCTTTGTTGATGAAATACTTTGATCATATCAAATAGTTTCATACTTATGTTTCCTTTGGTAAACTTCTTTACAAAATTTAAAACATCATATAATGATAATCACCATTTTGTTAAACCACAATACATCATCTATTCTCTTTTAAAAATTCGTCAAACACTTTGTATTCAAGTAATACACGGTGTTGAAGTTATTTTGCCGAACTTAGGCATGATTCATATGTGATAAGAATACAAGTGTCTTTCACATATTATCAATATAACTTCGAATTTGAATAATGGTTTCATTCATTAATGAATATATCATTAATTTGGGTAATTTCAAGGCATTTCAATATTTTACAAATTTTCATGTATTATCAATTAGTTTCAATAACAGGGATAATTCACACATAATCGAACAAGATATGAACACGAATAGAAATCATTCAGAAAAGTGGAACAATTGTTTGTTACAAGCTCATATTAATAACCGTCTCCCGAAGTGTGAGACACACTAAAGAAGTTCACATATCTCTCGGTCATAATAACTATCCAAAAACATAAACTAAGTGATAAATGTTGAGGGAGAGTGTCAGTGGCCATCATCATCATGCTTGCCATCAATACGCAACGTCACCTCCTCTCTAGCAAGCACCTCTCATGCAGAAGGACCTGTTTTTAGTAAAATAGAACAAGTATCAAATATACTTTAACACTGCAACATGTGTTTGCAAGATTATAACATTTATAAAACTATATATCAAATATATACCTTTGTCATTGATGACCTCACCCGCAATGGGTTCAACCTTCACATTCCCAAGATGTGATATGAACCTATGGAAATCCTGTGTTTCTGCATCACCTCTCATAATGCAACTCCTGACATGTGCTTGGTAGCTTGGTGGCAGCGACCATAGCACAACGACATTTGCAAAAGAGCTCATCATCCAGCTATCCAGGAAGTATGCTGGTCTCATGTACGCATCATGCATGCGCACCAAGTGGTCGTCAAGCGAAGAGTTCTCCTCCATCTAAATGGAGAGGAAATCTCCCATCAGCTCATGCTCCCATATGCGTGCTTGTTCCACGAAATGTGCCCTCAGTTGTAGCATTAGCATAGGAGGGTCAAGATTACCCACAACTGGCCACATCTCATCCACCATCCTGAAACGCATTGTAACTGAAATGAAGGAGGCCATCTCACGACGGTAATAGCTGTCTTCCCGCTGCTCTGGGTTCTCTAAGTTACTAGGATGATCCAAATCCATCTTGTTGAGTATATAGTCGACCACGTCATTCTTGCTAAGGAGAACGTGGAGACGTGCAACCCACATAGAGAAGTTTGATCCATCTAGGCTGAGCTTCTCTCCATCTAACCAATCGTCAACAGGGAAGGTAGAATCAGGGAGAACCATTTTCTACATTTATAATTGCAAAAGGAATTTAGACTAAGTTTATAATTAAGTGAGTTAATATAATAACTCCACTAAAAAACACCTATCCCCTAAAGGGTTCTAGTGATAACATGACCCCTTTTCCCCACATCTCCCCCGATCATCACGACCATCAATGTGGGTTCTAGGGTGGACGCTAAACGTCAGTCACATCATTCATGTGACTCGTGCTTGATCTTTCGACTATCCGTGTTCTGAGGCCATGTCTGCACATGCTAGGCTCGCCAACTCAACCTTAGTGTATTTGTTGTGTAACATGGCTTACACCCACTGTATGCGAACGTAGATATGTCTGACACCTGATCATCACGGCCTGCCTCATACCGAAGAACTTTCTTGGTGGTGCACACTAAGGGGGAACACAATCATTGGTAATTTTAACAGGGATCATCTTATTAGGCTACCGTCGAGTATCTAATATTAGCACATAATAAGATATACAAACAATAATATTGAATATAAATGCGATGTGATATGGTCCTTCACCTGATCTCCATACGGTGTCACCGGATTTCGACGCCAGGGTTCCAGCACCGTAGAAACCACGGTACCGGTGTCTTTCCGGCGTGGTAGTCCGTCGCCTCTGTGACTATCTACTACTACTTTGTAACATAAGGTAAGCACTTTACCTTTGACACAACCATATCACAAAGCAACGTCCCCCTGAAAAACATAGTTAGACGCCACTACTTTATCTTTGCATGTTTTACGTGGCTGAATGGGCTTTCACACGAGAACCGTTCTTACCTACGAACTTTCGCCACAATGCTGATCAAGTAGTTGTCTGTACTATACCCCTTTTGGGGCCCTCCATTGCAAATGGCATACCAATTAATGCGAGAGAGATAGATACCCCCAAAGACACTTTATACGGTACAAGCCATATGTCAAGCGTGGACCAGTCTTGCAAATGAACACGTAAAGTCGATTGGGGGCCGCTTCATCAAGCATTACCGTGGTATACACAAGTACACATGGGAGGGTAACAACTAAAAGATCAATGCCCATGATGAGTGCATATTTGCATCATGTTCACTATTATTTTACACTGCAGATGTAGGATCTTGGTATTTTACGGCGCTCGCGTGCATATTTTATGTCTATTTTCACCAGGATCCGGCCAGATGATAGATCCAATGGATAAAATTCTTGGAGAAGTTGTACTATGGAGAAAAGGAGCCAAAAACAACGTAAATCGCTTATTTGGGAAATATTAATAATACCAGAAGAAATACAGAAGCGAATAAAGGAGACAGAAGGTTCAACGACCAACTATACGACCGAAATAAATTTTCCGGTCGTATAGTTGGCGCCGCCTCCGCCTCCTCAAATAGTTTCACCCCGTGCAACTGGATCAGGGAGACGACATATAGAACACCTAGAAATCACCGAAACCTCACCTCTGGAAGGCGTCTGGAGGGGGAACTCATCCACCGGGGATCCATCTTCACCCTGTGCAGATCCGGGAGGCTAAGGCAACGATCTTCTAGTCCACCACTACATCACCACCATCTCCATCCATCCCATCTACATCTTGTCTAGATCTTGTTGTAATTTCTGTACTCGTTGTGGATTTATACAAGTACTATTCATCTATGATAAATTCCATTTTTATTGTCATGATGTTGATTGCCTCTATATCTGAGTAGATCATTAGTTCTTAGGGAGATGGAGAAACCCTAGTATGAGACTGAAATAAGATAAAGTCTATTATGATATTCATCGTTGTGACCATGTGTTAGATTTTCTACATCTTGATGTTGAGAGAAGTCAACCTCTCAATATTTTCCTCTCATGGGGACTTGATGGAGGGAAGTACTTGTTGGTAGACGGAGTTGTGCTAACACTTATAGTGACTATAAAGTTGTTTGCACTCCTTACGTATCAACTTGGGAAACCGAGGAAACTCACAGAACACTATTCATGCCATAGGATATGTCCTACGGGATTACGTCCCTTAATAGCGTAGTAATTCAACTGATGTCGATTGGTGACTGTTGTGGTTATGAGGATGATGTGAGCAGCAGTTGCTGCCTATTTGTACAAATACGGAGTTCCTCCCACATATACATAGTTGAGAATGTTCATGATAATAATCTTTATCTTAGCTCCTTATAATGCCAGTGGTGTATCCGCTACTCCCTGAGAACGCTTTTTCCCTATTGCAGTTCCAATCTCTCTTACATACGCGATACTTACTTTCTGTATTCAGTTGTTTTACTTTACTTTATTGTTTCTCTTATACCTAAAACCCAAAAACACACTTTTACACAATACTCGCATTTTATCTTGTCACTTAGAACTTTATTTAACATTTCTATCGTAATATTTATTTCAAGAGTTATTAGACTTCTGACTCCTGCTCCCTGTGGGATCGATATCTTTATTTCGAAACTAGCTACAAATGATCTGTGCACTTGCAGTCATCATCCCACACGCTACATCTTGTGTGTTCTACCCATACTAGCATTACTACGCATAGATCTAGCTCTGATACCACTGTAGGGGTTCGCGTATGAAAACAATAAAATTTTACCCTACGCCCCTAAACTCCTGATGTTGCTAGGACCTATCTATTAGTAATGTAGCAATGGGAGGGGATTTTCACGAACTTACCCTTGAAGACCGAAAAGTGTTGTCAACGCTCAGGAGAGCATGGTTGATGTAGACGATCCGATGCCGACCTCAAGGTCATGATGAAGTCCTCGCACTCCTGCGGCTCCAACGACTCCTAGTGCCCCAAGTGTGACACCTCGCGGGGAGTTACACACGTCCGGTGCCTAGACATGATCTCGCTTCCCCGATCTAGCAATAGTTGCGGAATTAGATCTCTTGGATCCGAATCCCGCAGCGCAACGGTGCTCCGCGGTGAATATGTCTCTCATTCGTGTAGTCCGGACTTGGGACCACGGTCACAGGAGAGAGAGAGAGAGAGAGAGAGAGAGAGAGAGAGAGAGAGAAAGAGAGAGAGAGAGCTATCAATTGGATGTCTTCCCAAAAGTGAGGAAACCTTTATTGAATATTGTGTGTCTTTTTAGGTCAAAATACCCCACCATATATAGGGGGAGGGGGAGGTACTACCTCCCTCAAAGTCCCGGGGTGGGACTAAAGGAGGGGAGAGAGGGGGCACCCGTCGGCCAGCCCTAGTGGGCCCCGCGCGAGGGGGGGCTAGGCCCAGCCGGCCACCCCTGCCCCCTTCTCTCCTCTTGCCTTTGCCTCATGGCCCCTTCTCCCTCTGGAATTGGCCCATTAAGCCTTTTTAACCTTTTAATTGATTTTCTATTTATTAAATAATTATGAATAAATGATTAAATCAATATTTAACATTCATTCACATACGAAAACGCTAGAAAAAGGGCGCCCTCATGGGAGTACGCTCCGCGACGCTGCTCGTGGCAGCACGTGGATGATTTTGGTGCGTCCCGTCGATCGAGGGTGTCTTGTTTTCTCGACACGTGTAGTTCTTGTAGCGCTTCTGGATGTTCGGGGTGGGACGTTCGGCGGTTTTGTTCCGTCGTGGGACGTCGGTCGGTTTTTTCGTTGTTTTGTCGATTTTTTCTGTTTTCTGATTTGTATGAACTGTGGTTTGCGTTGCGTCAACTGCTTGTAGGAGGAGTTCTAGTTACTCGTAGATATGTCTTGGCAGTGCAGTGCTATGGTTACTCTTTTTCGGTCCTATTTTTCTCTCTGTCGGTGTTTTTTTCTCTTTTTCAGTAGTTAGTAACTTCTTTTTTTACTTTTATTTAATTCTGTTTCTTTTATTTATGGGCAATGGAGATTTTGTGGGATGTAATGGGAGGGGTCGTACTTTGAACTCCTACTTATCTATACTTTGAACAAAGTCTTTTAACATAGAGCTTGCTAAACATATGGGGTGAACTCATATTTATCTATACTTTGAACAAAGTCTTTTAAGGGTACTACTTACCGGAGGCCATGCACTTCTTACCGGAGGAGTTCGAGTGGCTTGCTGGTAGGACATGGAGGCAGTGCACCGGTTGTAGATTGAGCAGTTCATGAAGTGCACTACTCAGCACCTGCGCTGTGCTAGTCTGTGGACTGCTTAGAGTAGAAGTTCGAGTGGCTTGCTCGTAGGATATAGAGGCAGTGCATAGATTGAATCGCGAGCAGTGCGTGGCGTGCAATGCTGTGCATCCGGAGGCCATGCACTGCTTACCGGAGGAGTTCGAGTGGCTTCTGGTAGGACAGGGATGCAGTGCACAGGTTGTAGATTGAGTAGTTGATGGAGTGCACTGCACAGCATCTGCGCTGTGCTAGTCCGTGCACTGCTTAGAGTAGAAGTTTGAGTGGCTTGCTCGTAGGATATAGAGGCAGTGCATAGCTTGAATCCTGAGCAGTGTGTGGCGTTTAGTGTTGTGCATCAGGAGGCCATGCACTTCTTACAGGAGGAGTTCGAGTGGCTTGCTGGTAGGACATGGATGCAGTGTATTGTTTCTATATTGAGCAGTGCATGGCGTGTAGTGCTGGGCATCTGCGTTGTACTGATTCGTGCACTGCTTATAGGAGTCCATGCACTGCTTACCGAAGGAGTTCGAGTGGCTTGCTGGTAGGACATGGAGGCAGTGCACCGGTTGTAGATTGAGTTGTTCATGGAGTGCACTGCTCAGCATCTGCGCTGTGCTAGTCCGTGCACTGCTTAGATTAGAAGTTCGAGTGGCTTGCTCGTAGGACATAGAGGCAGTGCATAGCTTGTATCCCGAGCAGTGCGTGGCATGCAGTGCACTGCTTACCGGAGGCCATGCACTGTTTACCGGAGGAGTTCGAGTGGCTTGCTGGTAGGACAGGGAGGCAATGCACGGTTGTAGATTGAGCAGTTGATGGAGTGCACTGCTCAGCATCTGCGTTGTGCTAGTCCGTGCACTGCTTAGAGTAGAAGTTCGAGTGCCTCGCTCGTAGGATATAGATGCAGTGCATAGCTTGTATCCCGAGCAGTGCGTGGCGTGCAGTGCTGTGCATCAGGAGGCCATGCACTTCTTACAGGAGGAGTTCGAGTGGCTTGCTTGTAGGACAGGGAGGCAGTTCATTTTTTTATGTTCAGCAGTGCACGGCGTGCAGTGCTGAGCATCTGCGCTTTGCTGGACAGTGCACTGCTTACAGTAGGATTTCGAGTGGCTTGCTGGTAGCACAGGGCGGCAGTGCATTGTTTCTATCTTGAGCAGTGCATGGCGTGTAGTGCTGGGCATCTGCGTTGTACTGAGTCGTGCACTGCTTATGGGAGGCCATGCACTGCTTACAGGAGCTGTTCGAGTGGCTTGCTGGTAGGACAGGGAGGCAGTTCATTGTTTGTAGATTGAGCAGTTCATGGAGTGCACAGCTCAGCATCTGCGCTATGCTAGTCTGTGCACTGCTTAGAGTAGAAGTTCGAGTGGCTTGCTCGTAGGACATAGAGGCAGTGGATAGCTTGCATCCCGAGCAGTGCGTGGCGTGCAGTGTTGTGCATCTGCGTTGTACTGAGTCATGCACTGCTTACAGGGAGGCCATGCACTGCTTACAGGAGGAGTTCGAGTGGCTTGCTTGTAGGACAGGGAGGCAGTTCATTGTTTGTATGTTCAGCAGTGCACGGCGTGCAGTGCTGAGCATCTGCGCTTTGCTGAGCCATGCACTGCTTACAATAGGATTTCGAGTGGCTTGCTGGTAGCACAAGGCGGTAGTGCATTTTTTGTATATTGATCAGCATGGCGTGTAGTGCTTGGCATCTGCGTTGTACTGAGTCGTGCACTGCTTACAGGAGGCCATGCACTGCTTACAGGAGTGTAGTGCATTGGTTGCAGATTGGGCAGTGTATATAGTGCAGTGCTGATCATCTGCGCTTTGCTGGGTCTTGCACTGCTTATAGGATGATATCGATTGGCTTGCTCGTAGTATAGGAGGCAGTGCATTTGTTGTAGCTTGAGCAGTGCGTAGTATTCAAGGTCCAAGATTCACATATGCAATATTTAGAAGATGATTAAAGTGTTCAACTTACTGAGTACACTCATTGACATTACAGTAGATTAAATATGTTAATTTACTAAACAACACGGGTACAATACACTTCAGCACTAGATTAAACAAAAAAAGATGACTACCTGAACAGTGTTTTCCCAAGTTAACCACTAGATGACAATCTCAACAAAGTTGAGACCAAGGTGCTCCTGCATATGCTCTACTTTAATGAGAAGTAGTGATGCCCATCTAACATCAGCAGCAAATGTGAAGTCAGACCATCTTGTGGTGAAGCTGACACGTCCATTGTCCCTTTGTACAGTATATGCGCATGCAATATAATTCTCTTCTTCTCCTTCAAGATCATGTCCCTGCCTGTACATATGTGCTATGCCCTGAGTTGGGTACCTGAAACCATCTACAGCCTCAATTGGCATGAACTGCAATAAAGGAAAAAATCAGTATTTTAACAAGCATTCTAAATTAACAAGTTCACTAAATTATATGTTTAATCTGAACATAAAATATGAATAAATATGTAGAAACTAACCAGTGCATTATGGTCATGGTTATCCATATTCATCGTGTGTACCCATAAATGCTTTTCATCTTTACTTTCAAAAAACTGATGTTTTGTGACATGAAGATCTTTGTAAATGCCAAACAGGATTGAAGCCATTTGCTGCTCAGTTAGTGCATTTATGTCTGAGAAGATGGTCCTGTGCAGAATGCTTCTGATGGATGTAGGCACATCTCCCACCTCTGATGAATGAGTGGAAATACATGTTGAGTATTAAAGAATGTTATTATGATGAAATAGTAGTAGGACAAGGAAAAACTGTATGTGCAAATTATTTACAATAAATAATGGAAATACCAGTTGCTTCATGAATCTTTTTCTCCTCACCATTAGAGTAAACAGTGACATGAAATAAGTTGGTCAAGTCCAAACCAACATCATCAAGTTGGTCGTCATCATATTCAAAATGCACTACATCTCCAAGTGCTATATCATAAACCCTCATCAGGGACTTCAAGTATGGACCACAAATTATTGTCCTAACATTAGACTTCTTGAGGAACAAATCAAAATTCCTTAATGCTTCACTGTTTGCAACCATCCAATTATTTGGAGTGAAATCATTCAGTCTTTCCCTAAATGAGCATGGCACTACCTGAAGGTAAACAACATGGTTCAGTTCATGTGACAACAAGACAGTAAAAGAAACATTTCATAAAATGAAAATTTCGAACTTTTTGAATTAAACCTTCGAAAACCTTCTCCTAAATATGTAAAAACTTACCACACCATTGATGGGAAACCTTGAACAATGTTAACCTGGAAGCTGGTTGCTGTCCTCTGTGCCCTACCACAATTGTTGGCAGGTTGGCTGCACACTGTACAGTCCATTCCAAGAAACACCTGATAAAATTAACATTGCATTTAAGGAGTGAACTGTGCATTAACTCCTAATCTAGAAAGGGTCAAACAGATCATTTACACCATAGTGTTACGGGGATAAGATGATAGGAAGAAAACATAAAGGATGACAAGGAAACTAAAAAAATGGAAGTGTGATGCAAAACTCACCGTCGATTTGTACTAAGACAATGGAATGGAGATTAAAATAAAAGAACAAAGCTTCTTGAAATGAAGAAACAAATAAGGATTAGAACTCAAACCAATAAAGAAAAGGAAAGGGATACGGAATTATAGGAGAAAACTCGATTGGGAGGGGACGAAATTTTCTGAGAAACTGCTCTGCTCTGAGGAACTGTTCTCTGGAAGTGCTCTGGACGTGCGTAGTAGGAGAGTGGTGGAGAGAAGTGAACAGGGTCCCTTCGGTTTCCCTGCATTTATAAATCAACTAATTAAAACGGTTATGTGTTAACGCTTCGATGTGCTATTCCCCTGCCCACTGTCTCAGGTATCCTATCGTTTACCATCTGAGACTGACAATCCCTCTATCCCTATGCAACAAAATTGAAAGTCTGACAGACTAACAACAAATCTGAACTTGTACATCCAGGCAGTGCATAGTTGACACTTTTGGCAGTGCATAGTATCTACGAGGTATGGTTTTTATTTTTTACTTTCACGGTTATTACTATTTCCTTTATTTTTTCATTTCTTATTATGTTTTTTATTTACGGGTAATTGAAATTTTTTAGTTCATTTTACTCAAAGTAGTATACTTTTTATCAAATTTCTACATTGAGTACTGCACAGTTTATCTGTGTGCACTACCATATTATTAGCTTGTTGAAGTGCCCTAGTATTGTATTATGTTCAACTGCTCTATTTTTACTGCAGTGTCATGCGTATTGTTGTTCAGAACCTCGGTAAACTTAACTTTCGATCCGCGTGTGTTGTTTCATTCGCTAAATTGTTAATTGCGTTTATATTAGGCATAGTATTATAGCTTTGGTCAATGTTTGGTCTTGGATGATGTGTGGGGTGTGTTTTATTGTTGGTGGGTGAGACGACTGTTCAATGTGTATAAGTACATTATAAATTCAGACGTCGATGCTTAACATTTCGCATTCCAGTCCTAGTTCCTCTTCTACTAGATGGTTTGTTTTACTCTTGACAGTTCTTCTTCTAGTTGTATTTTCAGTTCTTTCTGCCATGGATCCAATGAGGAAGCCTGTGTCTAGAAAGCAGCAGACAACTGTTACGAAATGTTTGGAAGCTGCTGAGCAGAGGAGACGAGGCTCGGAGGGTGCTCCCCTGCTGCCCACCATCGTGGATTCCTTTGCCGAAGGTTCGTCGTCGTCTCGATGGAACCGTTGCAAGATTGACGAGTCCTGGTTAGTTTTGCTTTTTTATCTTTTCTTGTATTCATTTCTAAGATTTCGGATTAGGTTTTTGAAACACTTGTTGTGTCGTTGACGTTTGGAACTTACATATAGGTCTTACTCCTCTGGTGTTCATGGTTGCTCGCATTTGGCATCTACTCCGTCGCCGTCTGTTCCTGTTGTGCATCCGAGCAGGCTAATCAATGTGCGTGTATTTGTATGTTGGCTATTTTTTTACGACCAGTTCTATTTACACTAAATCTTGTTGTTGTTTTCTGTGAAAATATTAGGATTCATTGCCATTAGTTACGGGAGTTTCGGATGGCAGTAATCATGTTGATGCAGAATGTCAGAGGCTTCGTAATGAACTTGCTGCTGAGAAGGCTAAGGTATCAGAATTGTGTGTCAAGCTCTCCAAGAAGGAGGCAGATAAGATGACTATTATTGTAGAGTGTGACCGTCTTCGGCACGAGATTGTCGGAATGCAGCACGTTGTGGAAGATGCTGCTATGATGAAGGTGGAGCTCAACAAGTATAAAGTTGGCGTTGCAGCCTGGGACTTAGAGCGAGATACTCTGACGATGGATATGGCTCAGCTACTAGCTGATAGACAGAAGCTTGATGAGCAATTGGCTGACATGATAGCCAATCGTTTTGAAGACACTGAAACAACCAAAAATGCACATCTTGACAGGTTACATGCAATGCCATCTCTGAAGGACATTCTTGAGCGCCGTCGTAACTGCATAGAGTACATGGATAACATTCACAAAGAGGTCAAGGAGCTTGATAAGAAACTGTCCAAATAACTTGTGAAGCGTCTTCCATGTTTTAAATGCTAGCTAAATTTGGCCTGTCATGTTGTAAGTGTTTGTAACGGTGTTTGTAAAGAGCACTTAATGAATGTGATGGAGCAAGATTGTATGTAATTTAGTAAGTACGTATGTGCAAGTGTCTGTCTGTCAGTGAATTTTTCTATTTGCACTGCTCTGACTAGCTACAGTGCACTGCGGTGTTCTTTCCTTGTGTGCTATACAGCTTATTTGTCCTGCCTTGACTAGACTGGTTGCACTGTCTTATTTACTCGTGTACTCATGGTTCTATGGTAGTGCAAGGATATCTATTTAGGAAGTTTTTGAAATGATCATCTAGAAGCAATTTATACTCTGTTGAGTGCGCTGAAAATATAATTTTCACACATAGGGATGGAAGAGTGTTTTTAGTGGTGCATTCACTACCCAGGTAAATTTAGGTGCACTGCCTCGTACATACGTATATTCTGCCTTGTGCTGATTTTTGGCACTGCCTTCCGAAATGGATCGTATGGGCACCTAGAGGGGGAGGGGGTGAATAGGTGTGACACCAATTTTTAATTCTTTTTCAATTTTAGCCTTAGCACAAAGGGTAAATTCTCTAGATAAACTATTAGGTGGAATTTCCTTATATGCAACCCTATCTACTAGCGAGTAAAGAGCGAGTGGAAGAGGAACGGGTAAACCAAAGTGAAGCACGCGGAGACACATGATTTGTTTGACCGCAGTTCCTTCCTTGTTACGGGAAGTACGTCTGCATTGGAGGGGTGGGCGATACTAAGACCACCACACCACAAAAGGCCTCACCATGTTCTTCGATGGATCTCGCCACCAAAGGCCTGATCCACGTTTCCACTATAGGTACCCTTAGAGGTGGGCACCGGTGCCTTTACAGAACTAGCGAGGCAACAACTCCACAACAACTTGGAGGCTCCCGGAATGACAACAAGATGCCACAACAACAAAGTTATCAAATACAAAAAACAAGATCTAGGTATTGACAAGAATACTAGATCAGGGATTTCTCCAAGTGAATGGAGAGGAGTTGAAGCGTTTGATTCTTGATGATGATGATGATGAACTTCTCCTCCATCAAGTCCCCCAAAGATCCAGACCTTCGGGTGGTTAAAGTGGGAGATCGAGAATGAGAGCTCTTGCATAATGTCAGGACAATTTCGAATGAATCAAGAGTTCTGAACATTGGGGAAGAAGGGGTATTTATACCCCCTTCAGAAACCAGCTGTTGGACTCTTTGGGGGCCGGATTATCTAGCCCAAGTGAGGGCCGGATTATCCGGTCTGGGGAAAATACCGCCCCAGACTCGGAATATCCGGCAGATAATCTGCCCCCTATCAGAGCGTCGCGCCGAGCTTGCCCTTGATCAACTTCTGGTGGCCGGATTATCCGGTCCTATGCGAGGGCCGGATTATCCGGCCTGGGGAGGAAAAACCGCCCCAGTTCGGATTTTCCGGGAGAAAATCCGACCGGATACCGAGAGACGCGCCTTGGCTCCTTTTGCTCGAAAACAGGGGGCCGAATTATCCGGCCCATGCGACAGCTGGATTATCCGTCCTGGGGAGGAAAAACCGCCCCAGTTCGGATTTTCCGGGAGAAAATCCAACCAGATACCAAGCGACGCGCCTTGGCTTCCTTTGAGCGATGAGGTAGGCCAGATTATCCGGCCCTTGGTGGGGCGGATTATCCGCCCCCCTCAAAGCTTCCTGCAGACTTAGTGCACATGAATAGTCTCCATAGTATTGTTATCTAACACGCAAAACATAGGAAAACATGAAATGTTATTTCAATCTCCCCTTTTTGGTGTTAGATGACAATACCAGGATTTGCAGGAGAAAGACACAAGACAAACAGTAATTCCTTATGAAAGAGACTCCCCTCAATGTGTGCATAATAGGGTTTTGCATTGGAATACAAATGCACACAAATAGGTGAATCTATTCCATAGACATATGAGCAACAAAAACATACCACCGAGGTAGAGAGAAGGCATCCTTGACATAAGTCACAATTATTACCGGATAACCAATATGAGCGCCTTCCTTGATAAACCTCCAGCAATAGGATATGAATAAATAGATCCATAAGCATAATCCATGATATGAAATCCATAGGCATAATCCAGACAACCACATAAAGTCTCAAACAACCACACATCACAAATTTAAAGTTCAACGCTAAATGGGCATAAGCAAGAAAATGACGAATAGAAAAGTGCAAGTGCTTATGCCCGACCCATGCAAATCCACGGACAACCTAATAGAACTACTTCTCCCCCTTTGGCACCGAGACACCAAAAAGGGAGAAGAGCGATGCTAGCGCCCCACGGGATCACTCGTAGTCCTCGTCCTCGTCCTCTTCCTCATCTTCATTCTCATCCTCATCCTCATCTTCAAGCTCCTCAGTGTCACCTTCCTCATCTTCAGCATCATAATGTAGGGTGCATAGGGAATGGACAGACGGTTGAACATAGCATCACACAGCTCATGGTAAATGAAGTCCATGACATCCAGCCTGTACTGCACGGACTCGTCCTCGCAAGAGGCAACCTCATGAGAAAATTGAAGTAGCTGAACAAGGTGACCACGGATGCTGTCATTGTTGCCCCCACTCAGAGTAATGGAGTCACGGAAGAGACTCACTAAGGCAACATAGATGGGAGCAAGACCAGCCAGAGTGCCCACAGTGCAAGGAGAGAGAGCTGCATCTTTGTTGGGCTTCAGCTGGGTAATGATGCGGTGGCCACTGGCTCTATCCTTGCTGCGGAAAGAGTACCCAAGAACCTCCGCAAACACGTGAAAATCAGCAGTCATAGGTCTGTCATGAGTCATCCACTTCATAGTGCGTGCTCATCCCCACAAATAACCAAAGTGGAGAAGAACTGCTTCACGACCTCAGAGTCAAAGGAGCACTGGAGAGACATAAGATGGTGCAGCCCCATCCTCTCAGCCACATACATCGCATCCACAAGATGAGCCTTCTCCAAAGCATCAGCAAGTACCAGTGGGTGCATAGGCCTACTGTTCAACCTGGCATAAATATCTTCATAGTTCCCCTTATGTTCTGCACACCAAAAATGAGTATCTCCCAGCTCATCATCACGAGGCAGCTCAGCAAACAAGTCACGGTGACGGATGGCGGAGTAGGAGCCCGCATCCAAAGTCCTGTAGTTGATCTTGGGCTCCTTGCCCTTCCTCTTGGACACCCCCTTCCTAGTCCTCTTTGCTTGTTCAGCCATGCGCTTCTCTTTGTTCTTCCTTCTCCTCAATTCAACTTCGTCCACTAAGTTACCATGTCCGTCATCTCGAAAGTATTTGGCACGAGGACGGCGCTTGTAGGTCTTGGGAACACCGGAACCACCTGTGAGGAGAATAAGGGCGATGGCAAGGGGATAAGCATACACACAAGTCCAAGATAGAGCACGGAAAAAGTAGTCAAAAAGTTCATAGGACTAAACTACTCAATGCATACTCCATAGTAAAACTGAACCAAAATCGAATCTATCAGGCCAGATTATCCAGCCTGGCCAGGGGCGGATAATCCGGCCCTGGCAGAAATTTTCGATTTCACCTAGATTGAATGCAAAAAAGTAGATCGGGCCTAGAAACTGTAAGACTACAATTTCTATGCGAAAACACATCCTTCTAGACAACGTTCCACCCAATAAGTTACACATCTAGCCAAAGATGGAGAGAGAGGGAGTTACCCTCACTCATTGGAGGAAGAACGCGGAGGAGAAGGTACCCGGAGGCACGGAGAAGAAGATCCGGGGAGGCCTGGAAAATCTGGTGGCCGGAGAGGCTCCGAGGAGGGTGGGGGATGGCAGGCGGCGGCTGAGGAGGAGGAGAGGGTTGGGGGAGAAGTGCTGCTCGTTATGAGCCCTTCCCCCTGAGCCCTGCCCTTTAAGATGAAATCCGCCAGGGCCGGATTATCCGGCCTATACTTGGGCCGGATTATCCGGCCTCAAATCTGGGACTCTGTTACACACAGAACCAGGCCCGCGCATCCCCAAACAACACCCCCACAAGGTGTACAAGGGACTTGTGTGCTAGAATAGATGGCTTAGGGGTAGGGGAAGGCTTAGGATTAAGAGAGCCAAACTGAGATGGTACTAGACACTGAAACTTGCAAAATCCAAATCAAATAAAAGCCAAGATTGAGTGTGATTCCCATAAGAACATGAGAGAGCAAATAACAGCCAAAAAGAGCCAATTCTCCTCAAGGGGGAGGACGGTGGCCGAGGCCACCTTTTTGGAGTGTATGGTGTGACACCGCGAAGATATATCTTGGGTTCACGACCAATACTCATCAATAAGCTCACATATCACAAAATGTTATTAAGAGAAATGATTTATCTTGCTTTTGGAATTATGGGGGAGGGTTAGCCCAATGAGTTAGGAACACACTCTCCCTATATCCATGCCCACACCTAGACCAAAGAAGGATTGAGATGTACGAGTGAGTGCATGGGTAATCAAGACAAGCTCCTGGAATCAATGATATTTAGCTCATTCCTCAAATAGCAGAAACTTGCTTCATCAAGTGGCGTTGTAAAAATATCCGCAAGTTGGTTCTTCGTGCTCACAAAGGATAGATCAATATTGCCACGAGCAACATGGTCTCGAATAAAATGATTCCGACTCTCTATATGCTTCTTCCTTGTGTGCTGAACAAGATTGTACACAATTTTGATTGCACTTTTATTATCACATAAAAGAGGCACTTTGTCACAATTGACACCGTATTCCTTTAAAGTTTGCCTCATCCACAATAATTGGGTGCAAGCGCTGGCAGCAGCAACATATTCAGCTTCGGTGGTGGAGAGAGATATACAATTCTGCTTTTTAGAGGACCAACAAACGAGAAATCTTCCCAAGAATTGACAAGCTCCAGAAGTGGATTTCCGATCATCCTTATCACCAGCCCAATCTGAGTCAGTATAACCACATAATGAGAAATTGGAGCCCTTGGGATACCAGAGACCAAAGTTAGGGGAATGAACCAAATATCGAAAGATCCTCTTGACCGCCACTAAGTGGCTTTCTTTAGGAGCTGCTTGATACCTTGCACACACCCCCACACTCAACACTATATTGGTCTAGATGCGCAGAGGTAAAGAAGAGAACCAATCATGGACCGGTATACCTTTTGGTCCACATCTTTACCATGTGGGTTAAGTTCAAGATGACATTTTTTTTGCATCGGAGTGGCAACACCATTTAGATCCTTCATCTTGAATCTCTTGAGCATGTCTTGGACGTACTTTGCTTGATTAATAAAGGTTCCTTCTCTAAGTTGCTTGATCTCGAATCCAAGAAAGAACCGTAATTCCTCCATCATAGACATCTCAAACCTGTCAGTCATAAGCTTTGAAAATTCATCATTAAAAGATTTATTAGTAGAACCAAAGATGATATCGTCTACATATAGTTGGCATATGAAGAGCTCCCCCTTAACCTTCTTAGTAAAAGAGTGGGATCGATTTGCCCAACTTCGAAGCCACGATCTAACAAAAGCTCTTTAAGGTGCTCATACCACGCACGTGGGGCTTGTTTAAGGCCATAGAGTGCCTTATCGAGTTTGTAGACATGGTTTAGAAAGTTAGGATCCTCAAACCCCGGGGGTTGCTTGACGTATAGCAACTCATGTAGAGGACCGTTAAGGAAGGCACTCTTGACGTCCATTTGCTGCAACTTAAATTTGTTATGGGGAGCATAAGCAAGAAGGATACGGATGGACTCAAGGTGAGCCACTGGAGCATAGGTCTCGCCGAAGTTAATGCCCTCAAATTGGGAGTAACCTTGTGCCACAAGGCTTGCCTTGTTCCTCACAACAATGCCATTCTCGTCTTGCTTGTTTTTGAAAATCCACTTGGTGCCGATAACATTGCGACACTCTTTGGGTTTCTCCATGAGTTTCCAGACTTTGTTGTGCTCAAAACTATTCAATTCTTCATGCATAGCAACAACCCAGTCTGGGTCTTCAAGAGCTTCATAGACCTTCTTAGGTTCCACCATAGAGATATGAGCTTGATGCTCACCAAAACTGGCCAATTCTCTTCTTGTAGAAACCCTTCGTCGAAGATCACCAACAACCTTGTCGAGAGTGTGACCCCTCAACTCAAGGTTTCGATCAGCTCGAGCCTTGCGACGAAGTTCAATAAGTTTGTTGTCTCTTGGAGGAGTAGACTCATCACGTGAGTCTTCATTGGAAGCATTTACTCGACCTTGATCAGGAACTGGAATATCAGCAGCAGGTGGTGATGACGCGTGCCCTTGAGGTGAGTCAGTAGCCGTAACAGGAGGCTGCTAAACTGGAGAGTCAGGGCCGGATAATCCGGCCGATGGAGAGGCCGGATAATCCGGCCTGGGAGTATTTGTGGCAGCATCATCAGGAAACCTGGGACAAGCTTGAACTGGCGAGGGGCCGTATATTCCGGGGCTTGCCGGAAAATCCGGCCTGGAGCTTGCGTTGATATCTTCACCATCAGGAGAAAAATGGTCAGCTGGAGCGGGGTGGCCGGATAATCTGGTGTCCACCGGATAATCCGGCCTGGAGTTTTCTGGAATAGCTTGACCTTCAGCAGTTGATGGAGATGGTGCAGAATTTGCTCCCGTGGTGGGAACTTGTTGGGCATGTGTAGATGAGGGCTCTTCATGGGAAGAGCATTGTCCTTCCCGATCCGCCACAAGGGGTTCCTCGATGGGGCAGAAAAATCCCACACCCATTCTTCTTATGGCATCTTGGGGTATTTCAACATCTGCATCACAAACACCAACTTGCTCCGCACGGGAACCGTCATTTTCCTCGAACACCACACTACAAGATTCTACAACAATTCCAGAGAGCTTATTGTAAACTCTATAAGTGTGGGATTTGGCACCATAACTAACAAAAATACCTTCTAAAGCCTTAGATTCAAACTTAGATAAACGAACTCCTTTGATAAGAAAGAAACACTTACACCCGAATACCCGAAAGTATGAGATGTTTGGCTTGTTACCGGTAAGTATTTCATACGAAGTCTTGTCCAAGATCTTGCGGAGGTATAATCGGTTGGATGAATGACAAGCAGTAGAGATTGCTTCAACCTAGAAGTTATATGGAGAGTTAAATTCGGCTAACATTGATCTTGCCATATCCATTAGAGTTCGATTCTTCCTCTCGGCTACACCATTTTGTTGAGGGGTGTACCCAGCGAAATATTGTTGTCTTATCCCCTCTTCACTTAGGAACTCATTTAAGGTGTAGTTCTTGAATTCAGAGCCGTTATCACTTCTTATAGCCAGAATTGGGACGTTGTGTTGACGTTGAACCTCGTTGGCGAAGTCGATGATAGTTTGTTGAGTCTCGCTCTTCAACTTGAAGAAATAAACCCAAGTGTATCTTGAGTAATCATCAACAATCACTAGACAATACTTCTTCCCACCGAGGCTTGCATGAGATGGAGGTCCGAAGAGGTCCACATGAAGGAGCTCTAAAACCCTTTTTGAAGAGATAATAGTTTTCCTTTGATGAGGTGAGTCATGCATTTTCCCTTCAACACACGCCCTGCAAACACGATCTTTGGGAAAGGAGACATTTTATTTTAGTCCAAGAATGTGGCCACCCTTGTGGAGACTTTGCAAAGTTCTCATATAGACGTGGGCTAGTCGGCGATGCCATAGCCAACCCGCGTCAGCCTTTCCAAAAAGACACATCGGGCCTGTAGTGGTTTTCCCCGAAAAGTCCACCACGTACAGGTCGTTTTCGACATATCCCACGAAAGCGACTTTTAGAGACTTGCTCCACAAGAGTACCACCAAATCAGCATCAATATAAAGTACAAAGCCCATCTTACCAAGGGCGTGAACTAAAAGTAAGTTATAACCGAGGGTCTCAACAAGCATGACATCCACGAGAGAGATATCGTGAGCCACCACAACTTTGCTGAGACCCAATACCTCAGATTTTGACTTGTCACCATAGGAGACGGTTATGTGAGCATGTTTTGGCCGCATCTCCATGATGATCTCCTTGCTTCCGGTCATATGACTCATGCAACCGCTATCGAGTACCCATTTAGAACCACCGGAAGCATAGCCCTCGGACCCTCTTGCCATTAGGCAAGTGGCGTTGTTGTTGATGACGTTCTCGTTTGGCGAGTCGAAGAGAGATGATGGAGTCAATGTGGTGGCTATAGCAGCCAACTCGCGGGAACTATCATCATCCTCTTCATCTTCACTTGCGGAGGAGTATTCCTCTTGAGCTACCAAGAAAATCTTGGGTTGCTTCTTGAAAGGGTCATTCTTCTTAATAAATGGCTTCTTCTTAGGTGCTTTAGATTTCTCTTTAAGAATTAGCCTGCCACCATTGTCTTCTCTATTTTGATATGGACACTCGGCTACAAAGTGCATTCTATCTCCACAGTTGAAGCAAGTTCTCAATCTTGGGCCACTTTCTCTTCTTCCATTTGACCCGTTCTTGCGCTCAAGTTCAGACTTGGCTTTGGCAGGGTCCTTCTAAAACTTCCTTGCATAAAATGCCATGTACTCACCATGAGCACGTTTGACCTCATCGGGGCAGTCCATGGATACCCCCTTAAAAGCTCCTTCATCTTCCTCTTGCTCAACAACATTGGCTTTGAGAGCCACATTGACACCCTTTTGCATTCCAATGGCCCGAGCACGGGCATATTCAGCATTCTTTGCTACCACTTTGAATGACGCCATTTCTTGCATGACTTCGTTGGATGTCATTTGATGATAGTTATGTCTACCTTGCAGGCTCTTCAAGTTCGTTGGCTCGAAAGGCATTAAGGCACTCACATATTTCCTTTTTATCCATGCATCATCAATGTGAGTGGCCCCATGCTTTCGAAATGTTGTTGCGATGCCCTTGAGTCTTCTATACATGTCCTCATGGTTTTCACCATCCAACATGTAGAATCCCTCAGCTTCATTACTAAGGGCATCATACCTGTTTCTTCTCATGCTTTCATTTCCAACGAAGAGATCCCTAAGAGCATCCCAAGCTTCTTTAGCTGTGTTGAGATGTTCAATGTGTGGCATGTCCTTGGGACCCACACCCAGCTGTATCATGTGGAGAGCGGTGGAATTCAACTGGCTGTCCACAACTTCTCTTCTCGTTAGGTTGGTTTGATCTCCAATATGAAGACCCTCTTTAATAATCCTCCACAATTCAATAGAGGAGCTGCAAACATGTGATTTCATTAGGAATTGCCATTGATTAAAGGAGGATGCAGTGAGCTTGGGTGGATCACTCCTATTGTTTATATGAGGATGAGGGGTAGGTGGGTCAGGGGAATATACGTGGCAAACCTCACTATATTCCTCCTTACCACTTCCCTTCTTGGAGGTGGAACCATTAAGTTTTTCACCTTCCACATCATCATCCTTGGATCCGGTGTTACCCTTTTCCTTAGATGATGGTGTGGCAGCCTCAGGGGAGGATGGAGATGGGGCTATGGATGATGTAAGGCGAGCAATCATTTGATTCATCTCCTCCATCTTGGCCTCAAAGGATTTCAACAAGGTTGTTTCCAACGACTTGAGATCATCCATTGTGACCTTATCCACAGCCTCATTTCCATCATCCTTGGTACCCATACTACTCTTAGGCGGTTAAGCCTGAATTAAGAGCCCGAGCTCTGATACCAATTGAAATGGATCGTATGGGCACCTATAGGGGGGGTGAATAGCTGCTACACCGATTTTTAATTCTTTTTCAATTTTAGGCTTAGCACAAAGGGTAAATTCTCTAGATAAACTATTAGGTGGAATTTCCCTATATGCAACCCTATCTACTAGCGAGTAAAGAGCGAGTGGAAGAGGAACGGGTAAACCGAAGTGACGCACGTGGAGACATAGGATTTGTTTGACCCCAGTTCCTTCCTTGATAAGGGAAGTACGTCTGCGTTGGAGGGGTGGGCGGTACTAAGACCTCCATGCCACAAAAGGCCTCACCCTGTTCTCCAATGGATCTTGCCACCAAAGGCCTGATCCACCTTTCCACTATATGTACCCTTCGAGGCGGGCACCGGCGCCTTTACACAACTAGCGGGGTAACAACTCCACAACAACTTGGAGGCTCCTGGAATGACAACAAGCTGCCACAACAACAAAGTTATCAAATACAAAAAACAAGATCTAGGTATTGACAAGAATACTAGATCAGGGATTTCTCCAAGTGAATGGAGAGGAGTTGAAGCGCTTGATTCTTGATGATGATGAACTTCTCCTCCTTCAATTCCCCCAAAGATCAAGACCTTCGGGTGGTTGAAGTGGGAGATCGAGAATGAGAGCTCTTGCACAATGTCTAGACAATTTCGAATGAAGCAAGAGTTCTGAACGTTGGGTTAGAAGGGGTATTTATACCCCCTTCAGAAACCAGCCGTTGGACACTTTGGGGGCCGGATTATCCGGCCCAAGTGAGGGCCGGATTATCCGGTCTGTGGAAAACACCGCCCCAGACTCAGAATATCCGGCAGATAATCCACCCCCTATCAGAGCGTCGCGCCGAGCTTGCCCTTGATCAACTTCTGGGGGCCGGATTATCCGGTCCTATGCGAGGGCCGGATTATCTGGCCCGGGGAGGAAAAACCGCCCCAGTTCGGATTTTCTGGGAGAAAATCCGACCGGATACCGAGCGACGCGCCTTGGCTCCTTTTGCTCGAAAACAGGGGGCCGGATTATCCGGCCCATGCGACAGCATTATCCGGCCTGGGGAGGAGAAACCGCCCCAGTTCGGATTTTGCGGGAGAAAATCTGACCAGATACCGAGCGGTGTGCCTTGGCTTCCTTTGAGCGATGAGGTAGGCCGGATTATCCGGCCCTTGGTGGGGCAGATTATCTGGCCCCCCTCAAAGCTTCCTGCACACTTAGCGCACATGAATAGTCTCCATAGTATTGTTATGTAACACGCAAAACATAGGAAAACATGAAATGTTGTTTCACCTTCTTTACTTATGTATGCAATTTGTCCATGGTAGTGCAAGGATACCTATGTAAGCAGTTTGTTTAAAGACTACTTAGAGGAAGTTTATACTAGGTTGATTATTATCGTCATGTGGAAGTAGTTTATACTTGGTTCAGTGTGATAAAAATATAATTTTTACACATAGCTATGCAATTGTTTTTATCGCTGTATGTGTTTGTGATATGCACTGCTCACATAGATGCCAGTTATTATTTGGTTCATTGTGATGAAATTATAATTTTTACACATAGCTTTGCAAGAGTGTATGCAGATGCACTGGCCCATAGATGACGATACACTGCAAGTAGATATTGCACTACCAACTTAAAATTAGAAAACAAGTTATTTTTTACTGATTAAGAAGCGTGTACTTACACCACAGATATTGTTATTTCCTTTGCCTCTGTCTAGTTAGATGCAATATGCGCATGCAATCAGGTTTGACGAAATAATGTACATGTTTCAGAATCTTCTTCTAATCACTTAATGTTATTGCAATTTGTGGCATCTCCATGTCTGGGCCCAACTCCCTAAGATCTGCTGGTAGGTTCTTCAGTGCTTGGTTAGATCTGTGGAACAACATTGTGTACAGTTGTTCATCTCTGATACTGGAGCTTGTGTCCTGATAAGTATTGTAAATTCTTGTTAGTTTTCAAGTATATGTAATCAACATTTTTGAAAAATTTCTATCTAACTACTGCTTACACTTGACGTCTTTTCTTTTTCTATATTTTCGCCATTGTATCTCTGCAGGTAATATAATGTCGACAGTCCACATGCGTCTTCATCTTGTTTTTTAGTTCTGACGTAGCATGCACTTTTGAATGATGCACTCCATCTTGGCAATGTGTCATCTTTGTAAATGCACTCTAGCACTTGTTCGAACCTGCTTAGCTGTATATTGAAACATTATAGTGACATTGTTAGATAAAAAGGCTAGTAAGTTCTGATATGTTTTTTTTTGAAATAACACTCTTACTCTAGTAAAAGTTTTCTAGTAATGTCTACATTTTGGTAGGAGTCTTACCATAGTTTGTCCTATGTTACTGTGGTAATCCTGCATCTCTGTACTGTTATTGTATGCGAAGGAGTCTATGATCTCAACCTTTGGATTCCGAGCAGAACCATTGAAGACATAAACTGAAAAATGTTTCTTGCAATGAACCGGTAGTGGTTTCTGTGTATGGAAGTAGATATAATACTCAAGTAAGTTTTAAACATGTGGTAATTTTTAGTTTTATGAGGTGTCTTAATACTAAATATAAAAATTTATGCTTATTTATAAAATAACTCACCGTGCCTGCTTTTGTAAGGTCGTCTGTTCCTATGAGGTAATCAATTGTGTGTGCAATATCTTCAGGTTTGAAATTTTAGTTTTTGTCCATAAAATCTAATACTGATGTTACCTACATGGGTAGGATTACCCTTTTACCTTCCTGGAAAAGATATTTGAACTCATCATTACTTCTCCATGTACGGATGAAGGCATCTAAAAATTCATTGTCTATCCATCCATTCTCTTTGAAACTGTCTGCTAGTTTACGTGCAGTATATGTCAGATTAAAATCTCTTGATTCATTGGATCTAGTTGTCTTGATAAAAACTCTCTTGTTGTATTACAAAAAACTAGATTAGTATTACAGGGGTGTTAGTTTAGATTAGATCAAAAAATATCTAGGCTAATTAAAAGAGATCTAGCTGTATCAAGTTAAGCTTTACACTTACTCTCCGTAATCTGGTTTTGATGCATATTCGATTAGTTTTTTCCGTACTTTCCTTGCATTCTTGTTTCTTTAAATTCTGCTGGAATGAAAACAAGTCTTTCTTCTAGATTTCAATTTTTCTATTCTTCCATGGAAACCTTGCACCTTTTTGGATTTCTTCTATATCTTTCTCTGAAGATCTCTTTCTCCTTAGTTTCTTTCAGTTGTATCGTTGATTTGTTTGACATCTTGTTTTCTTTCTCTTGAATTCCTAGCAATATATCTCTCTTCAAGTCCTGGAAATCTCTTCTTGTGAATAGCTCTTGATATTCGGAATGGCCTATAGATGCAGCAAATTTGTAAATACTTGTGTTGCACTTGATAGTAACAATGTTATGAAACAACAGACTGTAGTATGAACAATACTAGTCAAAAAACGGTGTAAAGGATTACCTAATATTCTATCATTTAATGTTTCGATGTTTACGTTGAAGATGTCTGATATCAGCATCCTCATGAGAAGCATTTCCTTGTAACCCGGAATATCTTTTTTTGTGAATTCCAGAACGTGATCTCTGGTGCAGTTCTCGATCATATAGAGCATGAAGAACCCACAGTCACATCTACATAACGTTTTTCATTTTAGTTGTTGTTAGATGGTTAAAAGTTGACAAAGATAAGTAGTTCAATGCAAGACTATATTTTATGTTATGTATGAACATCTAGCCGTTATCGTGTAGAGGCATGTGTTGATATACTACCTCAAAATCATCCAGCGTTTGGACTTTTGTTTCTGTTGTTCCAAAACCTTCGCTCCACGATGTCTTTATTTTCCTGATCAATTTTGAGCATACTTTTTCAAGATCAATATCCCCTAGCTCTCTCAACGAATCAGAAATTCTGAACTTCTTCTCCAAAATATCAACTGTCAATTTGAACCGGTGACCTACTGAACCTGAAGTTCCCTTAGGAGGTCGCTCGAGAAAAGTAAACATTATCTCCATGAGCAATTATTTAAAATTTGTTAACATATTTTTTCTGTTTAAAAAATGAATATACAAGCTTGTATTTTCGCAGTATGGTGTTCTTCAAGTTGTCAAAAAATATACTATAATGAACATTATTGTTCTACTTACTAGTTCGTATTTGTCTAGACGGTCAGCTGCGTCTGGTTTAAACAAGTCCTCTACCCAACACATACTTCTTTTATCGTCTTTCACTGCTCTAATGTTAATAAGTTTTTGCTGCAAAACAACCGTTAGTTTGTTTGCTCTTAATATATAAAACCTTTGTTTATTATTTATAGTTGCTTTTTCTGTAGTACTTACAGTTGCTCTGTAATGAATAATTTTCTTCTTCGACTTGGTTCTCCTAAGTTGTTATTCAAGATAGGTAAACACAAATTCACCCTCTGTATCGCCTAGCAGTCCTTCGTTTCTGAAAGCACTTGATATGTAATACAGTGGCACCTTCATATTGGTTTTCTTGTGCTTCAAGATATACCGAGATCTGCAGAGTGGAGTAATTTTTATTATAACACAGTATGGTTCTGAAAAAATATGCAAAGTGCAAAATGATAATTTTTAAAATCATCTCACTTTAATATAGCTGTATCTTCTTTTGAAAGTTTTTTGTCTGTGAACTTGCATATCAGGTTATACAATTTTGTCCATTCTGATTGTATTTGCCTGCAGTCCTTGTTTGCTTGGTCTCCACTATCTGTATCTGTGGAAAGAAAAAATTGTTAGTGTGTGAAAAAATGAAGTGCAGAAAAATCAGTGCAATGACTTATGTTAGGCAGTGCATCAGAATGGTAGTTCGATGACAGTTCATTTACAGTAGTTGAGGCAGTTTACTGGTTCAACTGTCGTGTATGACAAGTGCAAATGGTGGACTGGCTAGTACTTGTAACCATAATCGTTCATACAAATCTCTTCATGGTCATTACAGCCAGATTTTTTGATATGTTTAGCAAGCTCTATTTTGCAAGTGTATCTTTAATTTATTTACACCAGTAGAAACATGGTATGTTTACAAATGAATCAAATTGTTCAACAAATTAATTTTCATAGAGACCTTCTGCTGTCAGATTGGTACTGACTAGCAGTAAATCTTCTGCTTTGTGTCCAACTTCACTGTCTTTAACTTTGATCTTCTATTTTTCTTTATCTTCTGTCTGATGTTCCTCTTGTTTATCCTGTTCTTGCCTGTTCGCTGTGTCAGATGAGCGTATGCTTGTTTCTGCTGCTGCTGCTGCTTCATCGGAGCGGGTTTGGTTGTTTGTATCTCCTCCTGCGTCCTCCTACAATCAGAAGTTTATATTAGTTCTTTGTTGAATTGATATGAATGTTATAACCACCATCAGATTTTTCTTTTTGCTTTATATTATAGCAAATTGTCCCCTTTCTACTAAATGAGCATCTACCTTTAGAGATTTGTCTTTTGTTATTGTTGATGTTGCATGCTCCTGTCCTTCTGCTGCATTTCCATTATTGGTATCATCTGCCTAATTGTCCAATCCATTTAGAAATAAAAATACAGCACAGTTAAACTAGGAGCAATCATTCTTATTATATCGTGCAATAACTTGCAATAGGTATATAAATTACCTTTGTAGCTTCGATCGTTGTGTCTTCTGTTTTTTTAGACGTATCAACACTGCCAGAGTTGTTTTTCTCAGTTTCATTCTGCGGCAATGAACATGATGCAGGATCTTCCATTCTGACAGGTCTTCTTTTTGCTGTTAATCTAACTGCTATATCTTTCGCCGACTCCATGTATAACTTAAGTTTATCCATTGAGTCTAGAATCTCAAGTCCTGCTCTGTTGACATCTTGTCTGTAGTTACTGATGAGGCCTAGTTCGTTGTTAGTTTCTAAATTTTGACATATGTTTTCTGGGTTGTCTGCAATCTGTCTCAGGAGATCCATTGCTTGTTGCATCTTCTCAACATCTGTCATGAGACCTCTGATTGTATTTGGCTGGACAGAAGGTTCTTCAGTTGGAATGTCTGAGTTGTCTCCGACAAGAACTATTGCATACTTGTTCTTCCGGTTCTCCTGGTCATTATCCACCACCGTATTTGAGGAACTGTTTTTCTTTGTATGAAAACCTTTGTTGTACTGCTGCAGCTCGGAACTAGTCTTAACCTGTTTCATGGGAAGAGGACAATTTAGATATTTTTATGCTCAATCTTATTATGTTATGGAATTAAGTCAGATATGCAATAAGGAAATACAAAGATACATATTACCAGTATGTGTACTTACATATTTCAATGCTCCGAATTCCTCAATGTTATGTTTCCGTCTGTCCTTCACAATGGATGACAATAATTCATTGCCAAGAACATGCAGTCGTGGTGTTTCAATCATGTTGATTGAATCCTCACACCTTTTAGTGTCCAGATAGACTATTAAACGCAGAATTGTGCATCCCTCAGCTCCTTTGGTATTTGTTTTTTTAACAGGACCCTTACCCCTTTTCTTGTTTCTGTTTTTCTTTTCTGCAAAAAAATTCTGAACTCCTCTCTTCAGTTCATCCACTACTACGCGGCAGATATCCATTTTTGAAGCTTCTTGTAGTCTACATTGTGTATTATTCCAGCCTCTCGGCCTATCCTTGCGTGTAGAGTGGGGCAGACAATACTCTTGAAAATGACTAGAAATATGCATTGCATTGTGAAAGGACCTGTGCCACCTTTCTTTATTTGCTTATACAAATCATTAAGTTGAACTTGTTTTGTCGCTGTTATTCCAAGTTCTTTCCTTAGCCATTTTAGAGCTCCTGTGTTACCATCCACTAACGGTAATGGAGCTGCCTTAGGTCCGTCAGGGAAGCCGAACGCTGATTTCACAACTTCTGGTGTTATTTCAATGTCCACGCCGGCTCCAAGTTCCATTACCATTGTAACTCTATCAATTTTCTCGTATAACCACAAGATCATTGGCCATGACAGGTTTGATGTTACTCTGTAATTAAACAGGGATCCCCACCCAACATTTGATAGCTCGGTTTTTTGATCTTCGCTAAGGACCTCTGTAAGCAATTTGTTGAGCTCTTTGAGTGAACACCTTACTATGTAGTTTGTGCATGTGTCCTTGCGTAGCTTTTTGTCACCTATTGTCAAGGTTCCTTGAATCATATTCTTGCTCTGATCCTTGCGTTTGCGTTTTCTCCCAGCTTGCTGCATGTAAGATTTTATGCTGTCAGTTCATGCTATGTATTTTCCAAAATGAATGTCATATGGTTAATTTATTTATGTAAATCTTTACTAACCTGATTATAAAATTCTCCTTCATTTTCTTCCGTATCACCTGCAGCATCATCATCTTCTGTTTCAGATTATGTTCCTTCTAGAAGAATGTTGTAGTCTTCATCGTCGTCGTCACTGCTCTCATCCTCATCTATGTTGTTCTCTTGCTCTTTCAGATGTCCTTTTTCTTCCTTTGATATTCTAGATGCTCTCCTCTTTTTTTCCTGAGGGTTATCTTGCTCTTCTGGTACTATGGCTTTCCTCTTCTTCAATCTTCTTGTACTGGACTGTAAATCTATTGTGGTACTGCTGTCTAGAAGCTGAACACTCAGTGGGATTGGGTCATCTGGGGTATGTTTTGTTCATTTTTTCATCGTCCACACTTTCTTCAGAGGTTGATTCAAGAGGTATTTTCTTCTTAACTTTATCCAGGTTCAATTTCCTTTTTTTACTGCTTTCTTATTCTTTTTCTTCTCTTCCTCTTCTACTAGTTGATCTTCCACTTGCCATTCCTGTGTGGCTGTTTCTGTGCAGTCCACACTTTGTGATGGTGTTATTGATAGCTGGCTGGTGTGGACCTGACTGCTGTCCTGGTTATCTGTTTTGGGGCAATATTTTTCCTTACTACATGAAGAAGAAACAGTAATAATATGTACTTTTACTTTCTTTTACAACATTACCTTGGGTCAGCAATGACTTTTTTTCGTCAGCATCCGTATTATCAGGTATGCTCTGCAAAGAAGTTGTATTAAATAAATGTTATTTCTATATTTATGTTAGTGATGACTACAATGTATGTTGTATATTGCTCTATACCTTCCTAGGACTAGGACTTCTGTTGTCCTCCATTTCACCTAATAATTAAATAATATTTTTTAACATAAGACAATTCTTAATAAGTGTGGCAGAAAATTAGTAATTCTTTATGCAATCTTCTAATCCTTAGTAATTATTTTCACTAATTCGATGTTTTAATATATTTGTCTATCCTTTCTATATACGAATTCTATTTCCCTATTTTTCTCAATAATTACTTATGAAAAACAACTGTAGATATGTAATCTCTAAACTGTTAGTCACATATGCTTTGTATGGCGATAAGGAACTAAAATGAATGAATTAAAAGTGGAGTTAGATAGTATGTACTATAAATTTTACTTTCTGCTACAGATTTGTGAAGAATCTAGTGTTAAACCGGAATTATATGATTTTGATTGATATGAATTCGGCGTACCTCTTGTTGTAGGTTCGTACTCTTACTTGTTTCTTGAATAAGAGGAAGCAAGGGCCTTCCGCCGTGCTCTCGCCTTCCGCCCTTTACCAGGAGTTCCGTTCCAAATCGGTGCAGGTTGCTGAGGATGAACTTGCTACCGTCAGAGGATTGTTTGGTGTGGGCGGTGGTGGGTTGGATTTGAAGGGTTGGACTAGATTCCATTGGGGTGGTTCGGTGGGGGCGGGGTGATCTAGGGTGGTTGCTGTTGGCGGAGCGTGGTGTGTGTTGTTAATGTTGGGGGTGTGGGAAGGTGGTTGTTTTCATGGTTGCCAGCGTTGGGCGGTTTGCTCCTGGTCGACGGTGATGACGGTAGCAGAATGACTCTGTTTTCCGTGGGTTTTGTTTCTTTGGACTACCTTTCTGTGGGTTGGATACTAGAGGGAACACTAAATCGTGTATGGGGTGATAGTTTCTTTTGCTCTGCCTTCTTTAGAAGCAATGCATTACCTTGTGTCTGCTTAATTTTGATGCCTCGGGTGATCATGAGTGATCTGCCATAATTTTATTTGACTAACTGCCTTATTAGATTTCATTGATGCACTACACCAGTTGTATCTAAGTTGTACGGAGTGTACTGCCTAAGTTGTAATTCGTGCACTGCTTTCTTATTGACCAATATATGTTTACTTCTCTTTGCTTGCACATAGTTTGTATTTGATGTAAGTCCTATTTACTTAAGTGTTGGGGGAGTGACATTGTATTCTCTTGGTCCGGTGCACTGCCTAAGTTGTACGGGTGCACTGCCTAAGTCCTATTTACTTTAGTTCTCCCATTTGCACTGTCTAGGTTTTAAAGGGTGCACTGCCTAATTTATGCGCAGTTTTGTGTTAACTTCTTCTAGGTTGGCGTAAGCACTACCATAGCCGGTAATGTCAAAACATGTGTTTTCATAAGTTTTGCATTGTCGGTCATACAGTTTATGTACTGCCCTATTAATTTTTTTTTCACTGTGTTTTCGGCTTTCGAGTTCTCAGGTTTTGATGCACTGCACAAGTTCTGCCATTTGCACTGCCTAGGTTTTAAAGGTGCACTGCCTAATTTGTGCACAGTTTTGTGTTAACTGCTTCTAGGTTGGAATAAGCACTGCCGTAGCCGGTAAGGTCAGAATGTGTGTTTAGATAAGTTTTGCACTGCCGGTCATACAGCTTATGTACTGCCCTAATAAGTTATTTTTTTCACTACGTTTTTGGCTTTCGAGTTCCCAGATTTTGATGTACTGCACAAGTTCTGCCATTTGCACTGCCTAGGTTTTAAAGGGTGGACTGCCTAACTTATGCGCAGTTATGCACTGCTGATCATACGGTTTATGAGCTGCCTGAATATTTATTTGTTTTTGTCCACTATGTTTTCCAGTTTCTGAGTTTTTATGTGTGGAGTCATACTGACTGATCTGCCTTAACTAGTAAATATGCACTGCCATTGAGTGTCCGTGTATGCACTGCATTTTTACTTGTATTTGCATCTTTATTTATTTTTGTATTCTATACAGTTAAATGATGAGAATAACCATCATAATCCTACACAAACTACAATATTGTATTTAAAATGGATATATGATTTGTTTTACTGGAATAAAACATTCAGAATGCACAGACTATATATAATTACACATTGTTCAAAGTATTACACGCACTAAGCAGGGTTTCAAGCTTTTTAAAATGACATTGTTCGGAAAACATCAAACGCTAAATCAAATCCACATTTTATATGTGGTTATCAACTAAAATCACCAAACTGATATAATATCGTAGCCACGCTACGAAAGTCTTTACTGAATTCACATTTCCTTCTAGCCATCTTCTTGCTTCTCCGATCTATCGACATCTTCTTCCGGACTGATGCTGTATTGCTCCTTCTGCCATATCTTCTTGGTATCCTCTGATGGACCTGCTTGTTTATGTCATTTGTATGGTTTATAACCTCCATGACATCTGATGCAGAGCTTGTCATCCAAGATTGGTTTATCTAAACCGAGGAGATTCCTGATGAATGCTATCCTCCTGTACAACTCGTATGTGACATATCCATCTATTGCTGAGTAACGCAGATTCTCTGGCGGCATTGGCTTCCACTCCCATATGTCATGCATGTTTGAGTTACGGGCTAGTATCTTCATCTGAATGTATGACCTATCAATGAGTGTTGCTACAATATTGGACATGCATCCATGTGATTATCTCGTGGCTCTGACTTGAATATATCCTGTATGTCGACGTGGTACTCGTCAGGGATATCAAATTTCTCTTTCTGCATCATCTTTATGTCTGTCCTCTTGTCCACACTAACGAACGTGATCTATTTTTGTTTTAGAAAATCCCATAGCCCCTGGCATTCCTTAGTGCTCATGGCGTAATGATACACTAGGACGTGCTCCCTCATGGCGAGTTGTACTACGGCGGTGGTTTGTTGTTTGCCTCTAGGAGTGTATTCGAGGTCGAGTCCTATGTACCTGCTGTTGTCGTCATGTCAAGTAAAATTTGATCATTTAGTAAGTAGCAGAATCTAGTGAAACATGTTTGATTCTTACGGCGTGAAGAATAGGAGTAGGGGAAAATGTAGGATCGCATTTTCCATGCCCACGCTAAGGCTCCGTTTGGCTTCTTGGCTTTTGTCAAACGAAAATATTCTAAAACCATAGTATATCAACGTCGGGCAATCAATACTATAGTTTGCGCAAAAACATAGTATTTGTAAAAAAATAGGTCCAGACCTCTTTCTTAAAACGTGCAAAAAAACCTCAGTTTTTGGAATACCACAGTTTTAAAACTTTTGTGTTTTACTGTGGCCAAACTCCCAAACTATTGAAAACTACAGTATTTTTAGATACTATGTTATCTTCCGAATACTGAGAAAAAACAGCATGTGCCAAACAGGAAAAAACGTATGTATGGGGTTACATTAATTCGTATTACAAATAGTTTGCTTGATCATAGGAAATAAAAAATGGATTCTGAAAAAGGATGTATGGGGTAAATGTTTGATTCGAATGAAAACTGGTTCAAAGTACTGGTTAGGAAAAGGTACTGCAAATGTTCTGCATAATTGGATCAGTACTAACCTCGTCAAGCCAATCTTCGTACATTGCGAGTATTTTTTGAACAGTGGATTCCTCATTGGTATACACCACAGTAAGAACCGTCGTTCCATGAGCAGGAATGTGATGAATCTCCGTTGTCTGAAGCCTGTCGTCCATGGGAGGAAGACGTCTGGTACCATGGCTTGAATCTGTTTATTTCTACAGTAGCAAAAAATGATGGATCTAATAAGAACAAGTATGTGATGGACTACAAAATTATATATAATTATGCGCTAGATAGACACCTTGTTCTTCTGAGTTTCGTCGCTGCAAATGATGAACTGGTGCGTCGTTGTTGCAACTTCTGCCTTTACCGCTTCCATGACTCCTCGTATCCTTATAACCAACCGATCGTGCAAATCATGCTAGTAGTTATAAAAAAAGGCCCACTACGAAATTGTCCATACAAGACCTCAAAACTTTGCAACCATGTAACTGTTCCTTATATACATTAAAGGCCCACTGATATAGTTCACAGGCCCATTGGTAGTTGCAGCATAGCACTGCTTTTGTAAAGTATTATGCACTGCCCCATATTACATAAAATACAAAAAACTAATTAAAAACACTACATTTTAGACCTTAAAAGTACGTAACCACAGGTCCGCTTCTTAAACACACGCCTAATATGCATAGGCCCATTTGATTTGGTAACAAACTTAAGGATCCGACAGTTTGTTAGCCGATGGACTTTTAACTAAAAGAGCCCCATCGTTAGACAAACATCGCAAAGACTTCTTTGATTCTTCCATACAATGTTGATGAGGAGATGGCAATTTTAAAGCAGGCAGCCCATGAAAAGGAGCACTGCCTTTAACTACTGCATTTCAAACCTGCTATACATTGCCTGGTTTGTAAGATCGGGATGTATATTAATAAAGGTCATGCACTGCCTGGTACGATGACTATGGACCGGATTTCTTCCATGGTTACTGCTGAATCGATGGCATTTTGCGAAATTAAGATAAATTAATAGTCCATCCAAATTAGGAGATATTTTACAAGATTTGAATGACATTTATGGATATATAAAGAAAAACCTAATATAAAGCTAGATCCCCTAATCATCTTCGTCGTTGTATATGTGGATGCCTTATGATGGACCTGCCTCGTCGTCGTTCGCCGCCACCGCTGGAGCCACAGCCGCTTGCGCTGCTGCTGCCGCTGCCGCGCGTTGGTTCCTCCTCGCCTCCGCTGCCTATCGAAACTGATTGGTCATCTCTAGAACTGCTATGTTGTTGGCCTCATGAACGGCGGCCCTATGCACCGTATAGGCAGTGACCCTCTCGCGGTTCCGGGCATCTTCCCTCCTCTTTTTTCCCTTTCCAATGAGTCGACCTCGTCCTTCTCCTTCTTGACCTCCTCCTTCCCCTTCTCCGGCGCCTCTGGAGCAGAGACTCTCGCTCCCCACGGAAGCGAGGAACGCGGTCTGTTCCTCGCGGTTCCTTGCATCCTCCCGCCTCTTCTTCTCCTTACCGAACGATTTGAATTTTGTTGAGGTTGGCGGCAGCATCAGGTCGTAGGATTGGTTGCTGTCGGCAGAGGAAGAGGCGTATTCATGTAGGTTCTTGTAGCTTTGCTCCTTCTCCGCAGCGGCTACCACACCTTGAGCCATGACCGACTCCTGCGACGAGACCTCCTCTTTCTCTTTTTCGTCGTCGGAGCTAGGCGGCGTTGGAAGTGGTATGCGAGCACCAAGAGGGAACTTGGCCAACAGGTGGGTAGGCGGTGAGGCATTATGAAGCCGGTGGTAGGTATGTGAGATCGAATAGTTATCCCTAGTACTGATGCTGTTTAGAAGTGTGAAGAGGTGCCGACACTATTTATAAGCCTGAGAGGAGTACAGCTCACACCAAATCAATAATGCCTCGCCGCTTGGGTGCTGCGCTATCTTTAATAACGCTGAACCTGCCATGCAGCCGCATATGCACTACCTGTGGAAATCTTGTGCACTGCATGCGTAGGCAGGAGTGAACCGCCCTTTCTTACAATATGCACTGCCCCTGTGGAGTGCATGTCGTGTTCTACAATATAGTGATGTGCGGTATACGCACTGCCTATGTGGACTGCATGTCGTGTGCTACAAATAATTGCACGCTTATACAGCTCACACTAAATCCATAATGCCTCGCCGTTTGGGTGCTGCGCTATCTTTAATAACGCTGACCGACCGTTTTTAACACATGCGCAGGCAGTGAAGTGACCGTGGAATGGACTACACCTACCATGCACACCAAGATACATTACGTCTCTTCGCCATCCAGGAAGGCATTGCTATTGACATCTATATGCACTGCCTGTGTTGACTGCATGTCGTGTGGTGCCCTGATAAGTTATGGTTGCACTGCATGTGCGGTCTGTGCAGTGTGTTCTCCACCCGCGATGAACGTATGGTTGTGCAGATCGTATGCACTGTATCCTTATGCTGGAATGCACTGGACCTGCCATGCATCCTCATATGCACTGCCTGTGGAAATCTTGTGCACTACATCCGTAGGCAGGAGTGGACCGCCCTTTCTTACAATATGCACTGCCCATGTGGAGTGCATGTCGTGTTCTACAATATAGTGTTGTGCGGTATACGCACTGCCTATATGGACTACATGTCATGTGCTACAAATAATTGCACGCTTATACAACTCACACCAAATCCATAATGCCTCGCCGCTTGGGTGCTGCGCTATCTTTAATAACACTGACCGACCATTTTTAACGTATGGTTGTGCGGAGCATATGCACTGCATCCTTATGCTGGAATGCACTGAACCTGCCATGCAGCCGCATATGCACTGCCTGTGGAAATCTTGTGCACTGCATCCGTAGGCAGGAGTGAACCGCCCTTTCTTACAATATGCACTGCCCCTGTGGAGTGCATGTCGTGTTCTACAATATAGTGTTGTGCGGTATATGCACTGCCTATGTGGACTTCATGTCGTGTGCTAAATTGTACGCTTATATAGCTCACACCAAATCCATAATGCCTCGCCGCTTCGGTGCTGCACTATCTTTAATAATGCTGACCGACCGTTTTTAACGCGTGCGCAGGCAGTGCAGTGACCGTGGAATGGACTACACCTACCATGCACACCAAGATACACTGCGTCTCTTTGCCATCCAGGAAGGCACTGCTATTCACATCTATATGCACTGCCTGTGTTGACTGCATGTCGTGTGCTGCCCTGATAAGTTATGGTTGCACTACCTGTGTGGTCTGTGCAATGTGTTCTCCACCCGCGAAGAACGTATTGTTGTGCAGGGCGTATGCACTTCATCTTTATACCGGAATGCACTGAACCTGTCATGCAGCCGCATATGCACTGCCTCTGGAAATCTTGTGCACTGCATCCGTAGGCAGGAGTGAACCACCCTTTCTTACAATATGCACTGCCCCTGTGAAGTGCATGTCGTGTTCTACAATATAGTCCTGTGCGGTATACGCACTGCCTATGTGGACTGTATGTCGTGTGCTACAAATAATTGCACACTTATACAGCACACACTATTTCCATAATGCCTCGCCGCTTGGTGCTGCACTATCTTTAATAACGCTGACCGACCGTTTTTAACGCGTGCGCGGGCAGCGCAGTGACAATGGAATGGACTATACCTACCATGCACACCAAGATACACTGCGTCCCTTCGCCATCCAGGAAGGCACTGCTATTGACATCTATATGCACTACCTATGTTGACTACATGTCGTGTGCTGCCCTGATAAGTTATGGTTGCATTGCCTGTGCGGTCTGTGTAGTGTGTTCTCCACCCGCGATGAACGTATGGTTGTGTAGAGCGTATGCACTGCATTCTTATGCTGGAATGCACTGAACCTGCCATGCAGCCGCAAATGCACTGCCTGTGGAAATTTTGTGCACTCCATCCGTAGGCAGGAGTGAACCACCCTTTCTTACAATATGCACTGCCCCTGTGGAGTGCATGTCGTGTTCTACAATATAGTGATGTGCGGTATACGCACTGCCTATGTGGACTGCATGTTGTGTGCTACAAATAATTGCACACTTATACAGCACACACTATTTCCATAATGCCTCACCGCTTGGGTGCTGCACTATCTTTAATAACGCTGAGCGACCGTTTTTAACGCGTGCGCGGGCAGCGCAGTGATAGTGGAATGGACTACACCTACCATGCACACCAAGATACACTACGTCTCTTCGCCATCCAGGAAGGCACTGCTATTGACATCTATATGCACTGCCTATGTTGACTGCATGTCGTGTGCTGCCCTGATAAGTTATGGTTGCATTGCCTGTGCGGTCTGTGTAGTGTGTTCTCCACCCGCGATGAACGTATGGTTGTGCAGAGCGTATGCACTGCATTCTTATGCTAGAATGCACTGAGCCTGCCATGCAGCCGCATATGCACTGCCTGTGGAAATTTTGTGCACTGCATCCGTAGGCAGGAGTGAACCACCCTTTCTTACCATATGCACTGCCTCTGTGGAGTGCATGTCGTGTTCTACAATATAGTGTTGTGCGGTATATGGACTTCCTATGTGGACTGCATGTCGTGTGCTACAATATAGTGTTGTGCCAAGTGTGCAAGACTTTCAGCATGTGCGGTGGACACGGACACGTACTATTCATTTAGAGCGGATGCACTGCCTGTGGAAATCTTGTGCACTGCTCTTTAAGTCTTTGATATAGTGATGTGTGGACGACGTAAGATAACGTGCAACGGCAGTGCATTCACCGTGGTATGTAATCGACTTTCGATGCAAACGGGCATATGCAATATGTATCCACTGCATACAGAGTACTGCCCGTATAATTTAGATTGTACTGCTGAGGGAGTTGTGCAATACAACGTGGTTTGGCAGTGTATCGCCTAGCATAAAGGTTATACACTTATAAATGTAGCATCAGGCGCGTGGTTGCCCTTCCCATCCTGACCTAGTCGTCCCAGCCGCCAGGACTAACAGAGAGAGCTCGCCTCCTATTCCCATATCCCCTCCCTCTCAATTGCTCCCCTAAAAACCATCAGATCTGAAGGATTTCGCCGTTGTTCAGCTCCCCAATCTCCCTCTCAAGGTATGCTCAACTTATTCCCTCGTTTTTATCCTATAAATCTTGCACATTTTAGTCTTGTTTGTTTTGAACCATAGTTCTAGATAAGATGTATCCATATTTTTGGCCGATTCATATTATAAATTGTACAGATAAAAAAAATTCGACAGCGTTTTAGATATTAAGTTTTTTGTTCAATTTGTATATATATGGAGATATTTAGTTTTTTAGTTAGCATTCAATGTGATGATGCAATGAGGATACACTTTTAGGTTGATTATGCTTTTGTACTTTCATTTTCCTATTGATTAGTTACAATATGATTATGAAATGAAGGGTTGGGGTGGTGTGATTTAGCCTTCTGGTATATGGAAAAAAAATATTTGTGCTTCCTACTTGGCTCACTTACTCCGTCCCTAAAATTACTTTATGTTCATTCTAAATATGATGCCCTTTTTTTATCTTAGCTAGCTTTATCAAAAATTCAAGAGTGCTTTTCATTTTTTTAGGACATCGCATTGTGTCAGGTTTGTTTCACAGACTGTAGTGATGAAACAAAATCAGCCTCGCTATTCCTTGTCCGTCTTGTAGATGGTCGATTTGAGCGTTCATTGGTATGCATATAATTCTTGCTTTTTACATTTATTGAATTTTCTTTCCATACAATTGTCATTTATTTAATTATTTTATTCAATTTAGACTATCCCATGCAATATAAGGAGAGAATTCAATAGAATAACAGGACAAAGCATTGGGTTTCAAGCTCTTGGGCGAATTTATGTTGTGGACGTGCGCAAAGAGCGAGCAATGACTCGCCTTGCAGGTTCTTCATGGAGAAGGTTTATTGCTGAAAACCAAATTGACTCTGGTGTGTATCTGGTATTTTCAATGGGAGCTCCTTGTCCAAGTATCACTTTTATGCATATGAACGATGGGGGGATGAGGACGAGGATGATGAGACCGAGGATGACGAGTGTGATGACGAGGATGATGGCGAAGAGGGTGAGTTTGATGAGGAGGAAGAAGGACCATTAGATAATACAATTGTTGCTCAGAGATGCAAGCTTACCAGGAGTGAAAAGTGCTATCTTCTCCACATCATTCCTTCCAAAGAATTGTACGTTGGCCTAGCACTTGTTACTCGCTTGACTAGGACGCATGTTCGCCGTCATGATATGGTATGTTATTAGTTATCATTATTTTTCTACTTGCTTAATTTTTAATGCTTGTTAGTTATTAGATTTCTAACTTCTGCAACTTAATTAGAAACTACCTTCGAGAATGGTTTTTTCTCTTGAAATTGCCGAAGAAGGCGTGGCTGGAGTACGGCTTGGTGCAAATGGTGCCGTGAGCTTCGTTTCGTACAAGACAGAGAGTGATGGTCGAATTATCTTCAGCACCCCTGAGTGGAAGACCTTTGTTGAATGTCATCATGAATGTCTTGAAGTTGGGCAAGCAATTCTCGTCACTGGCAGGACCACTTCAAACCGAAACATTAAGAAAATGTTTGTCATTGATATCATCTTATATGATGACTACAGTTCCTTCTGATTGTTTTTAGTGTAGATGTAAGTTGTGTTGAACCGCTTGTCGTTATGAACTGCTTGATGTATGTTTTGAACTGCTTATTATGTGGTAATGCATTTCGTTATTTCTATTGATTTTGTTTGATGTGTTGTGAATATTCAGCTGGATGCATCAGAATTCGTTTCAATTGTCAAATGTTCAATTAATTTTTTAGGAAATTTTAACTTGTTAATGGGATTTTGCTTATTTATTTGCAATTAACTTGCCTGCCTTCGAGACTAAATTAGGAATGCACATATGAAATACAAGTATACATTCATATGCTGTAATTACAAACATTACAGAATAATGATAAAAAGTAGTTTAATTTATACACACACACATTAATTACATTGTACTCCTAATATAATATACTAGATCATAACCACTTTTGTGTAACTGAATTATAAGATTGCTAGCAGACCGTACTCACATAATCACAGTCTTTAGCTAAATTCAGTCTTCTTCATCGTCGTCTCTCTTCGTCCACCATTCATCGTTCTTCATCCACCTGTCGATATCTGCTGCCACACACATCGTGTATTCGTCATCCCACTTATTATTGTTATCAGCTGATGGACCTGCCTCCAAAAAACATTTGTATGATTTATATCCTTTACCTCCTTTACACTCGGTGCACAGCCTATCATTGAGAATTTGTCTTCCTAAACTGAGGCAGTAGCTGCTGAATATTATTCTCTTGTACAACTCGTATTTTACATACCCATCTTTTGCTGAGTAATGAAGATTCTCCATTTGCATTGGCTTCCACTCCCATTTGTTATGCATTTCTGAGTCACTTGCTGCTATCTTCATCTCACTGTATGATGAATCAATGAGTACTGCTGCAATACTAGCCATGCGATACCTGTAATTGTCACCTTGGAATGTATTGAATATTCCCTGTATGTCTACATGGTACTCTTCAGGGATGAAACTTTTCTTTCATCAACATCTTTGAATCAGTCCTCTTGTCGACGCTAATGAAGGTGATCTGTTTTTCCTTGAAAAAATTACGGAGTGCCTGACATTTTTTCGTGGCCCTAGCATAATGATAAACTAGGACGTGCTCTCTCACGGTGAGTTGTACGACGGCGATGGTTTTTTCACTTCCTTGAGAAGTATATTCAATGTCTAGTCCAACGTACCTGGTCTTATCCTGGTGTCAAATGAAATGTGATTATTAGTACGAGAGTCTGGTGAAATGAACACTAGAAGGATACAGTTTAGAACTTGTATTATTGATTCTTGTGACATGAAAGACGTAGGAGTATTGATAATGTAGGATTGCATTTCCTATATCCACTCTAATCCTGTAGAGATTCATATGATACACAATATATTTATTTCTACCGTTGGAAAATCAAGGAATTCTGATAAAATATGTATGGGTTGATGTTTGATTCGTATCTAAACTAGTGAAAAGGACTTGTTAGGAAAAACTAGTTCAAATTAATATGGTAAACTATTTTATACGAATCAAACTACCTTGAATTTATTTGTGTTGTAGTCATGCATAATTCATATGACAATCGTTTTCATAGAATCAGACGGTAAGTTGGATGGGTACAAACCTGTTCAAGCCAAGCCTCGTACATGGAGAGGATTCTGTTCAGCGTTGATTCCTCGTTGGTGTACTCCAAAGTAAGAACCGTCATTCTGTGAACAGTAGTGCTATGAGTCTCTGTGGTCTGAAGCCCGTCGTCCATCATGTCTGGGACGAAGACGTCTGGTACCACGGATTGAATCTGTTTATTTCTGCAGTAGTAAACAAGGATGGATCTAATAAGAACAAGTATGTGATGGACTACAAAATAATATATAATTATGCGCTAGATAGACACCTTGTTCTTCTGACTTTCGTCGCTGCAAATGATGAACTGGTGCGCCGTTGTTGCAACTTACACCTTTACCGCTTCCAGGACTCCTCGTATCCTTATAACCAACCGATCGTGCAAATCGTGCTAGTAGTTATAAAAATTAAGGCCCACTACAAAATTTTCCATACGATACCTCAAGAGTTCGCAACCATAAAACTTCTGCTTCCATACAAGAAAGTCCCACTAATACAATTCACAGGCCCATTGTTGTTTGAAGCATAGCACTGCTTCTCTAAAGGATTATGCACTGCTTTATTTTATTTTATCCTGATGTATTTTAATGCAGTTCATGTACTGCCAGCGATGTTAGTTATGTACTGCCCTGGTTCCTTTTTTATTTTTTAATTCCCTGATTCATCTGTTATATTTTGATTGCATAGATGTATGAGTGGTCTATTTTATAGTCTGTAAGAATAATATGTAAATTATTTCAAAACAAAACAAAATATGTAAATGTTCTACTTTTTTTGTTAAATAAAATATTTCTAGTTGTTAAGTTTGTATGATATATATATAGTGTAATTCTTTTTTTAAAGCATTGTCCCATTGAATATCCGGTACAAAACTATTCTTTCGAACTACAGTAGATTGTTCTAGAGTTTCATGGCTATTGTGTCTAATGTTTTTATCTTATTTGCAAAACCAGTGTAATGGTATGTATGGTTGTAGTCAATTTATCATTTTTATACCAGTAACTAACAAGTGATGCCATGATACAAAAAACTTTCCTCTATAACTTTATGATAAGTTGATAAGAATACAAAATCTGCTCTATAATTTCTTACATTTATTATGAGTGAATTTTTAATTCTGAGTCTGTCTGCTACAAAACAATATTTGTATCATGACCTGATCCTACTGCTTCTCATGCATAAAATAAAGAAACATTGTTAGCAATCATTTTTTATAACATGTATGTAGAGCAAACTATTTGGGCAATCCTAATTGTAATGTTTTAAATATTATGAAATTTGAAACTTGCCTTGGCTCTTGAACTTGTCCAGTCAAATACCATTGTAGATGGCCATGTTCTTTTCTGGGGATTTCTGAACTTCTTGTGCCTTCCTTTTTATTATTTCTTATGGACCGATCACTGTCGAGATCTTCATCTTGAATGGTTCTTTGTCTTGTTCTGACTGTTCTTATCACCGGACTTTTCGTACCGTTACTTTTATGTACATTGAATTGTACTGAATTCACAGGGCTGCTTCTTGTTTGTACATTCCTCTCAACTGATGCTTGAGTCTTTCGTGGCTTGACATGGATGTCTGCACTGGACTACTCCTTGTAATCACTGTTCTTTTTATTTGTATTTTTGTACTACACTTCCTCTTTTGATTGTTCACTGCTTCTGCCATTCTGCAGCTTCGTTCTGAATGACCATAACTTGGAGAAATATTTTCATCATTTCCACTGAAGTTAGCATCTGTCTGAGGGATTTCATACATATTCACAACATTCCGTGTGGGATATGGATGAGATCTTTTTTTTTATGTCAGACTTTTGTCCATCAATCCCTCGTGTACAATTTCTTTCTTCTCTTGATTTTCGTGTTGTTCCTACTGAACTTCTCCTCTGCTTATGTGGTTTTGATATCATCTGCATCACATGTATCAAGCGTTTTATTTTCACGACTTAACAAATATCATGTCCAATAATTTTCCTATTGTCAAAGTCACCAGCTATAAATTTCATATAATACTTACTCTATCTGAATCACTTGAGTTGCTATCACTTGATGTTGCTGATGGAGTTTGTTGATCCTTCTCTTTCCATACTCTTCTTCTTTTCTGTGGAGTCAAATTTTTCTTTAGAAAAAGCAGACAAAATGTTAGTCTTGCATGGTTACAATCAGGTTCAAGATATGTTGTAATAGGTATCATTGTGTAAAATTAGCTTACTTCATCTATACTAGTGTTGTCAACATAACTGCGTCCACGTTTTGATTTACTTTTCTGGCTTGTATTTTTCTCAAAAAATCTTCTCTTTGGTGGTGTCAGGTCGTCGTGAAGATTATTTGTTAAAATATTAGTTCGACTTAATGCATCGATTATTATTATTATTTTACAAGAACACTTACACCAGTAGTATTAGTCGTCTCGTAATCACTGCTTGAAGTTGGACTTTTCTCTGTTGTAGCTTTTGATCTTATCTTGCGCTTCTTCTGGATCATTCTTCCCTGCAAACAAAAGTTTATATATAGTTCAATAACCTCAATCTGCAATAGTAAAAACTACATAGATATAATTTGTCGCTAGGTATGATACTTTGTAAAATATAAGAAAAAATATTCATGTGTATATATATACCTCTCTCTCTTTAAGCCAGAATTCACACCTCTCTTTCCGCAGGTATCATATTTTCTTTTCGTCTGCTCTGGCCCTGGTTTTAGTCTCTGTCCTTTTTTCCTACCCTTTGTTTTTATGATTGGAGGATCTCTCAACGCAGTACAAATTGTTTCATGTAAGTTATCGATGCCATCTGCCATGCCCTATGTGTTGCTTTGCTCATCCTGGTCTACTAAGGCATTCACTTTCTTCTCAATTTCATCGATGCACTCTACCAGAACTTGGTATGATTTGTTTGTACTTCATGCTTTTGAGCAGATCTTAGCAAAATGAGTCAACTCAATCACATAATGTATTGGACCTACTGCGTTGCTCTTGTTACCGTCAGGAAGACGAAAAACATAGTTGGATGGCTGATGTGGGTTGCATCTTTTCCATCTAGGGTTCACAAAACTATCTGGCATCTTATGTACTAAACCAAGACTTACCACAACCCTGAGGACGTGACAGCACTAGATTCTATCCCTTGATATTTTTTTGCAGTTGCATGAGAAAATCTTATTCTCATTATCCACTTCAACTATAAAAACATTTATGTTGAAATCTGGATGTGTGACATGACTTCTTTTGGTCAGTTCGTTTTTCATTCCTCTATCAGTTGTTTTTTTCCCTTGTTATTTCGAAAGTTGTGTTATCTGCTAGTTGCTTCTGAAACTTGAGAAATGTGCCTGTAGTGTAAATGTTTACTACATCTGTCTCAAGTCCATATCTGCTCCATGTTGGTGATGTCTTCTCTAAAGTCCTGTTCCTTTTCCTTTCGAGCGCACTCAAGCTTTTCTCCTGAATTGCCTCATATGAATCTAGGAATTTTAGTATTGTGTCTGTGTGGTCGACATAGTCTTTACACATGGAGTTGGTGCTCTCCCCTCTTGTAGTTGACGAGGAAAAGGGATAGAAGCAGTCCATGAAGTAGGCTGGTACCCAGTGATCTCTAATATCCCATAAATCTAGCAGATGCTTGTTGTTTGCAATTCCATATTTTTCCAATACTTGCCTCCAGCATTTTTCAAACTCTTCTACAGTCAATGAGTTCTTTATCACATGTCTTAGTTCTTCCGACAGGCCTTCATTTCTTGCCAAAATGCTAGCAAGCTTTTCTAGCATATTTTTGATGATGTGCCACAGGCAAAACCTGTGGATTGTGTCAAGCATTATATCCAGTTCATCAATTGCTTTCTTCATTGCTCTGCACTGGTCAGTGATTATGTACTTTGGTGCTTTACCACCCATTTCCAAGACAAAAGTTTTGAACAGCCACTTGAACATTTCAGCTGACTCGTCCTGCAGGAGACCAATCCCAAACAAAACAGAGTTTCCATGGTTGTTCATGTCAATGATTGGTGCAAAAGGCATGTTGTATACGTTCTTATGGAACGTTGTGTCGAATGACACGTATTCACCGTATAGTTCGTAGTTCATCCTGCACATTGCGTCTGTCCAGAAGATGCTACGAACGGCGTTTGTGTGGTCAGTGTCGAATTGATATGAGAACCCAGGAACCTTTGATTGAAGACGGGTAAACCTCTTCAAGCATTCCTCTATATCTTTATTTCTACTGTCTTTCTTGTCAGCATACTTAAGGTTTGACACGTCTTTGCCGTCGAAACCAACTCCTCTGGTTAGAAGTTTCATTCCACTGTATATTTGCATCACTCTCCTCGGTGGAATCTTTCCAAGGTGTAGTATACGTATGAATTCCTTGTCTTGCTATGTCATTGACGTGTGGCATTTTGAAAACCTGATGAGCCAATCTGTTGGGTGCAAAGGGTGATTGTGGTCCAGTTTTACTGTTTTGTACATCCATCCTTTCTCTGTTTTCTTTACCACAATGGATACAGGGCAAGAGCACCTGATAGTAGAACTTGTTTTCCTTTTTTTACAACTTTCTCACTTATTTGAGTCTGACCTTGTTTTGTACAAACAAATGTCTGTTTAATCATTTCACTTGTTTTCTTGGAGTTCAGGCTGGTGTGTTTTCTTATAGAAAACTGGTTTTCCTTGCATACAGTGCAAAGAATTGGAAAGCATTTTCCCTTGACTGAAATTCCATTCCTTCTTTCGGTGTCGTGGCATCACTAATTTCATCCACAGCTGGGTACTCATTCTTAAACATTCTGTCCATCTTTAACTCTTCTTCTGTAGGATCTCCTGGATTAATCTCTTTTTCAGGAATAGTGTCATCGCACTGGGGCACAGACTGCTCATTGCTCATTGCTTCCTAGTTGGTGTTAGTGCATACAGTTTCTGCCGGTTCCTCTGAACAATTGACATTCTGATGACTTGTATTCTCTTCTCTTTGTGTGTTCAGCATGCTGGTTGAATCTCTCTTGCATGCATTAGAACAATTAGGTCTATCAATGCTTCCAGCTTGTGACTCTACTATACTTGTAGCGATGGTTGTTGGCTGCACTGGAAAAAAAATGTTGCTGACTGGTTCACTTGCAACACTCTGCTCATCTGTAATCTGTTCATGTGTGATCTTCTCTTCTGAATTTGTTATGCTACTCTCGTATCCAGGATATACTGTCTTGCTTTCGATTTTTTTCTCATCGTTGCTCAGCACTCTCCTATCATGGCAATTTTGAACAATCATGCTTGTTTTGAGTACGTTCGTTGTGATGATTGTTTTTGTTTTGTCTTCTGTAGAGCTACCAGCATACCTTACTAAAGCTTCTCCTTCTGTGCAACTCATTGCCATTCCGACAGCTATTAGTTCGATGTTTGCGTGTGTCTGACCATTCTGTGTTGAAGTATTCGTGAGGATTCTTTGGCTATGGGAGCTGCTTGCAGTGTATCTGATTTTTTCTCGATGTACCTGAACTGAATGTTGGTTACTTCATCTGTGTCCTTTTATGTCCTTGTCTGTGCAGAGGATGCTGCAGTAGTACCACAGTTTTGTTGCATTGAGACCATCACATCAACTTGCACCTGACAAAACAGAAATAGAATAAAATAATTGTTAGCAGTACTCATTCAAAATTATTTTATTTTTTAAATGTTTTACTGATTGCAAGAGCAAACTCACCAAACTATTCTCATTACACTTTGCATCTTTCAATTTACAACTAATCTTGACTGCGTTGTTGCCTTTCACTAAAACACCTGATTCATCTTGGCATCGTAGCTTTGTTATACCACTAGGGTCTCTGGAAATTACTTGTGAAGTTAAACTTTTTCTAGCTTTGGCTTCAAGTTTGCGCGTGCTGCGTTACATCTTCGTACAATTTCTGTTGACACCGCGAGAGCTATCAGTGTCTGCTCACGCTCTTTATCCCACTTATTATGTAGTGCTCTAAGACGTCTCTGCCATGATATAATTAATATAGTAGCACGTAATTATTCAAGGTCAATCTTTTGATTTTTTAAAGCATTTAAATAAAAAAATCATATATTATTCTTAAAAGTATATATACCATCCTGAATTGACGTGCGATACGTTCTGTTACGCCTAGAGCTTGTAATTTCGTACCTTTTATCATTTCTATTTCAGCCAATGTACGATCATTCAAATGAGATAATCTGGGTCCCTGCTGAATTTTTCAATTTGGTGTAATGCAGCATATATCGCATTCTCTAGATTTAGTGAAAAAAATAACTCACAGATAAAGAATCAACACTCTGCTTGCGTATCTGTAACATCAACAATAATAATCTATCTGCTATATAACTTATATAGGTAGGCTTCGATGCAAAAACAATCTATTAAAATATGTATGCCAAAATATTTTGAAATTTACTGTGGTATTATTTCCTCCTTTTACCTTTTTTGCAACAACCACCAACAACCTTGCTGATTATATACATAATAATAAATACTATTTGTCAAGAATAGCTGAACTATATTTAGAGCATAGTTTTATTGTACATCGATTGAACTTCTCAATGTATTGTATAATCTCTTGCTATTAAGTACACAGAGTAATACATTACTTTGATAGAAAATGAACGAATTGGTGTAGCCTACAATTGAAGTGATAGATCCACTGTGAAAAAGTTTTTGTGATTACACATAGTGTTATCTGCTGCTCAAACTACATGCATAGCAAATGGTCATGCAGTTTCGTATATAACTATTTCTACTATATCAATTGTACTACACTATGATGGTTATTAAACTGTTCCCATCACTGTAGAAACTATGCTCCGTGCTTTAAAACTAGGAAGTTATATCTCCGTTGAATCCCAAGATAAAAATCAGCTACGTTGTTGGCAAAAAAAAATTCCAAAAAACTGTTGCGTTATTGCTACAATGTAGTTGTCGGCCATGTCTACCATGTAGAGATGAAGTACAAGCTGAATCGCCTCATCACATATATCCCTAGAATTTCAATCGTTTGAGCAGGTTCGATATCTGGTTACCTGATTTGTGGCGCATGTGATGACGACGTCTCTCTCCATTGCCTTTCCTTGGTGAGATGGAGATATCTTACTGCTTGTTTTGAAGCGTGGTTGAAACTTTCCTTAGATCGACATGCGGGCAGCGGCGGCGGCTGAGAAAGTTATGGGTTATTCCAGCATTAGCTGGTTATAATAGTTTGCACAAGATACGTTTTCCTACCTTCCATTCCTTCTTTAAACACCAACGATGGCTGGGAAGGTTTTATCTCCTGAAAACAAGTTGTCTGACAGGTGGGTCATAATTCAGTACGAAAATGCATTGCCCCTTTTCCAAGAAGAACACTTCAGTATTGATAGCGACATATATGCGGGGTCTACTGTCTAACCAGTCCTTCGTCAGGGGAGAGACAGTACATTTGTGCTGGGTTTCGTGGCTCTGTTTATCCGTTTTGCACTGCTCATATACAACCAGCAATGTGCACCGAGATGCACAGCTCGTATACAACGGATGCACTAGCCGTGAGTGCTTTGTGATACTGCTTTTATAATGCCATGGACAACAAGATGCAGTGCCCGTGAACTATATATGAAGTCCCTTACAAGTGCTTCATAATGCACTGATCATCAAATAAAAAATGAGCTACCTATGTGCTGTATGCATGGTACAAGATCACAATCTTTGGCAGTGCACTCACCTTGCAATACAACCCACCAGTTTTGTGAAACTCCTTTTAAAGGAGTTCAAAGTAGCATTTATTATATGTTATAAATAAAAATACGGAGTATTTCTGTATGTTATTAATGAGTTATGTATTAAAAAACGTACCATCTTAGCTTTGTGATACTGCTTTTATATGCAGATGCACTGCTTGAATATAAATCATGCACTGCTCGTTGAGTACTTTGTGATGCTGTCATTACAATGTCATACACACGAGATGCATTGTCCTAAAGATATAGATGAACTGCTTTAGAAATGCTTTGTAAACTGTTGTGCGCAAAGGTGCAAGATAATATGCAAGAGCAGTGCACTTAGCGTGCAATGCACCCCGCGTGCTACGCACACTCATATGCACTGCAGGTAAACAAAGCATGCACTACCCACGAAGCGCTTCAGGATACTACTACAATAATAAGGTTAAAAACAGGTATGCACTGTCATTGGAATACGTATAAACTGTCTTCCAAATGCTTCTTAAAGCGTTGTACGCACGGTGCAAGACAAGTTTCTATGGCAGTTCAATGACCATGCAATGCACCCCACCTGCTATGCACAGCGATGTGCACTGCCGGTGTACGTAGTATGCACTGCGTAACGTTATCTATATCGACGTAGACTTTTGACGCGTGGGGTATTGTTTCAATAACGAGGACCTTTTCGTTTTCCCCTACTATGCACTGCTCGGTGAAAGATAATATGAAATGGCAGTGCACTAGCCGTGCAATTCAATCCCACCTGCTATATACACTGAGATGCACTGCTCGTTGATTGCATCGTCATACTGTCATTATAATGCCATGCACACGAGATGCACTGCACTGAAGCTCTGTATGATCTATCTTAGAAATGCTTTGTAAACTACTGTGCGCAAAGGTCCAAGATAACATGCGAGGGCAGTGCACTTAACATACAATGCACCCCGCATGCTACGCACACTCATATGCACTGCAGGTAAACAAAGCATGCACTGCCCACGGAGCGCTTCAGGATACTACTACAATAATAAGGTTTAAAAAAGGTATGCACTGCCATTGGAATACGTATGAACTGCCTTCCAAATGCTTCGTAAAGCACTATACGCTCGGTGCAAGACAAGTTTCTATGGTATTTCAATGACCGTGCAATGCACCCCACCTGCTATGCACAACGATGTGCACTGCCGGTGTACGTAGTATGCACTGCGTAATGTTATCTGTATCAACGTAGACTTTTGATGCGTGGGGTATTGTTTCAATAACGAGGACCTTTTTGTTTTTCTCCTACTGTGCACTGCTCGGTGAAAGATAATATGAAATGGCAGTACACTAGCCGTGCAATTCAATCCCACCTGCTATATACACTGAGATGCATTGCTCGTTGATTGCATCATCATACTGTCATTATAATGCCATGCACACGAGATGCACTGCGATGAAGCTCTGTATGATCTGCCTGAGAAATGCTTTGTAAACTACTGTGCGCAAATGTCCAAGATAACATGTGAGGGCAGTGCACTTACCGTGCAATGCACCCCCATGCTACGCACACTCATATGCACTGCAGGTAAACAAAGCATGCACTGCCCATGGAGCACTTCAGGATACTATTACAATAATAAGGTTAAAAACAGGTATGCACTATCATTGGGATACGTATGAACTGCCTTTCAAATGCTTCGTAAAGTGCTATACGCATGGCGCAACACAAGTTTCTATGGCAGTTCAATGACCGTGCAATGCACCCCACCTGCTATGCACAGCGATGTGCACTGCCGGTGTACGTAGTATGCACTACGTAACGTTATCTGTATCGACGTAGACTTTTGACGCGTGGGGTATTGTTTCAATAATGAGGACCTTTTCGTTTTTCTCCTATTGTGCACTGCTCGAATATCAATCATGCACTACTCGTTGGGTGCATCGTGGTACTGACATTATAATGCCATACACACTAAGATGCACTGCCCATGAATCATTGTTCTGCCAACTAGTTTACTATTGAACTGCCCTTTAAAAAAAAGATTAACACTTCCCTGGAAAAATCTTAATAAAATCGGGTATTACAATAGTTATTATGGACGACGGAGACACGGTTCTCCGTTATTGTATCTAATTAGCCTTCATCTGCTTTCTCTATTATCCATCATCAGAAGATAAACAACTATTCCGCAGATTGCGGAAAATCTGCAACAGGAGGAACCGGCGGCGCCGTCCTCTTTCCAAGGTAAGGATTCTCTATAGCAACTTAACAAAACATCCTTATTGATAAGGATTCGAGATCATCCCTGCTACTACTAAGTTGCGAAGAACTTACCGCTCTTACTTGGTCCTATCCCCAGAAGAGAAGCAACGCTTACGCAGATTGTGGAAAATCTGCAGCAGAAGGAACCGTCGGTGCCGTCCTCTTTCCGAGGTAAGGATTCTCTATAGTAACTTAACAAAACATCCCTATTGATAAGGATTCGAGATCATCCCTGCTACTACTAAGTTGCGAAGAACTTACCGCTCTTACTTGATAGCAAAGATTTCCTTGTAGAATCAATGATTCGTCGTCCATACTATGGAAACCTTGGTATTGACATCCAGTCCACGATAAATTGAAAGACTATTATAGTCTAAATTAGTTTTTCAAATTTGTTTCAGCGAAATACGATTGTAGATAGTATTTAGTACTCCCTCCGATCCAAATTAATTGACTTGGATTTGTCTATATTCGGATGAACCTAGACATGTTTTAGTACTAGATACAACCGAATCTATATAAATCCAAGTCAATTAATTTGGATCGGAGGGAGTATATAGATACATCCAAATTCAAACAGACTTTTGATATCCTTTTTAGGACAGAGGGAATAGGTTAGTAAAATTTAAATATCGAAATCCTAGCTTTCTATATCTAATACTTTCTCCGTTTTAAAATATAAGATGTTTTAGCTTTGTGAATGAAGTGTATCTAGACTTCTTTTAGTGTGTAGGTTCATCAAGGTGTGGAGTGAACATGGATACTAAAAGGGGTCTAGATACACTCATGTCACAAAGCCAAAACATCTTATATTTGGAAACGGAGGGAGCATTTCGTTACTACATCATATTTTTTCTATGAGAAATCTTGTTGCATAAATCGTACGGTAAGTAAAAAATATATGTATTATGCACTCGGACAACATACACAATATTTTTCACAAGTAGGATCAGCTTCAGTAAATTATATTTTACTGTTACTTCAAGTCAATTCCGATATTCAATGAATGATTAGTAATGCGTTCTAGTTAGTTTAATTTTTTTCTCAGTTTTTATTGCATGCATAATTTTATAACTACTTGCACCTACATGTCCTATTCTGCAACTTGATGTTACACTGTACAGCTAGGTGTAGTTATAATTTAAAGTTTAAATTAAGCACGTCGAATTGAAGTGCTTCAGATGGTCGGTTCAAAAATTATAACGTGAAATAAGATTGGTATGTCTCTTCCACCAGGGAAAAATGAGCTCTTGCAATGCTAGCGATGGAGAATCTTCCGACGGTATGGCATAGATTGACGATGAGTTTGATGTGTCAGAAAATAAACTTAATAGGAAGATTGAGAATTACAAAATAAAGCTGGAGCTGAAAAAGAAACGCAAAATAGGTTCAAACATCAAAGGTGGTGTACGTAAGAAGAAACAAAAGATTGGTGGAGAACAACATGGCAGTCCGAACAACCAGAATAATGTTGTCATGGTAAGCTTACGTAATGTTAATGCATGTCATATTCCTTAATCGAGACTACAGTCTGCACTAAGAAATTTAGAAATAAGTTTATCAATATTTGATACGTTTTTTCTGTAAACTACCAGGATATGTTCAAGAATCAACTGATGGCAATTGAAAAATATACAAGGGACAAGAAGCCCTGTAGTAGGACTGGATCAAATTACACTGTAAGGTGCTCTCTCAAAGAGCTCAACAGATTGATTAAACATGATCTGAACGATCTCCAAAAAGTAGAGATCGTGAAGATTGGCTAGGGTTTCATCCTGGAATACAAGCTGGATTCAAACATTAGTAGGCCCCTGATTATTAAGCCATACAAGAACATTGATGTAAACTCTGAAAATGGAGTTTGCCGGTGGTAGGACTATAGCTCTGATAGCAGATGAAGTGCATTCTGCCCTTGGTCTTCCCAACGGCATTATAAAGGCGCCTCGGCATTCAGAAGCTGGCGATACCTTTGTTTTACTGTGGCTTAAGATTAAATTGGGTTTGGGAGAGAGGGACACTGCAACGGTGCAACACCTGACCCGTCATATCAAAAAGGGTGCAACGGAAAAGTTTACAATGAAATGCATAATACTTGTAATGTGCACAAAGCTTTTATGTCCAGGTTTAAACAACCACATCAGTCGGGAAGTTAGGGTAGTGAAAAGCCTTGATATCGAGAATTCTGGAAACATGGACTTTTGCCAGCTTGTAATTGACAAGATCAAGAGGGCAGCAATAAAGTTTCATGTTGATGATATGAATCAAAGTGTTGCCGAAGGTTGCGCAGTCCTTCCTCTAATAATATACCTGGATTCGCTCAAGTGCAGAAAATCACTTATGACAAAAGAAACACCAAGGATCAAATATCTAGACAAATCAGATCTGCTTGCTGTATTGAAAGCGGATGTCATTGACAAAGAGAGGTGGGGACGACTGAATGTAAGTATTCTACTTGACCTCATCTTGTTTCACATAAAGAATCATTCTATCAAATGAACTATTTTAAAATTACCTCTTCTGACAGTTATTCACGATCCATGGAAATAATATTTGATTACTTTTTGAAGTGGAAAAGTTGTGACGAAAGAAGCTATTATTTGAAACCTCCTGTGGCAGAAACGACTTATAACAAGATAACCTCAACCTCTAATAGAGAATTAGAGGGTTCAGGAACAAAGTCCCAGAGGCTAGATCAATGCATGGACAAGTATATAGATATACTGCTAGAGGAGGAAGCAAGTGATGAAATCATAAGTGATGATGCAAATGCTGCAACGATATATAAAGAACTTACCATGAAGCACAGGGACCTGAAAAGAAGTAAACTGGAAGCAATGGCTAACTGCTTTCGAGCATCCATCAGTGTGCAACTGACGTGCTGAGATGTTTTGATAGATGCGAGAATGACCTGAGCAACGTTGCAAACATTTAAGGCACCATTCGAATCAAGCAATCAAAGCATACAGCCGAGGTAGCAACTCATGACCTTAATGTTGGGAACGAATGCTCTACTACAGGCAAGTAAGCAGCGGTAACAGTGAATAAAATGGATTCAGCTGACAACAACACGCCCTGGAATTTTGACGATAGAGGAATCATGTACATGGACAGAATAAAAAATATAGCAGCACCAGAAGAGGAGCACGACATTGTCATCGCAAGAGCATTGGATGAACAGGTTTGTATATCTTAGACGTGTATTTAGCTACTTCGATCACACGAGCACATACAAATAACAATCTATGAAATAAAAGTGTAGCGTAACAACTTGTCCATTTTTTATATTTTTTTACTGATATATTTGATGTGTTATTCAGAGTTGTGCTGCATGCATGGCAGCACCGACACCAGTAACAACGCATACTACGGGAGAAGGAGAAGACAACTCCAAGCAATTTGAAACTGACCAACAGCCATCAACGACACAGCTTAGTAATGGTATTGTTGTATTCTGTAGATATGCTGCTAATAGCAAAATTACTAGTGGGCTTGACATGAAAACTACTTGTAATAATGATGCAGGAGGAAACTCATCTAAACAAGTACAAGGATGTAACAAAGACGTTGTAGGAGCCGAGGAAGATAGGTTAACCACACAGTTCAACAACGGTACTGTCACATTATGTCAAGATGCTTGGTTTTTACATTAGACGATGGTTTTTACATTAATAACATGTAAGAGGAAATAACACAATTTTTTACAAATATTACTGCAGGTATGACCATGTTGTTACCAGAAATTTCTCACAAAGAAGGTTCCTCTAACCACGAGGTCGCTGTTGTTGAAAAAGCAATTTAGAAAGGACATCCGCATGACACAGCTGATGTAAGAACATAGATTAACAACGCAGACACCTCGTGTATCGGATCAAAACGCCACAAAGAAGATGCAACTAAAACATTTTCGTTGCCAGAGCAAGGATTAAGAACACCTGTTACAAGGAGCAAGGCTCTTGGTCATAATTCCCCAGATAATATCAAATCTTACAAGAGGCCTCTACAAAACATCTTAAAACTTAAGTTGCCTGTGTACGTTCCCCCCACATTTAAGTACAAGGGAGACGCCGCAGTTGCTCGTAGACTGGTACTAAGCAAGGATTTTCTGAAGAAGAATAAAGAGTAAGCACCAAACTATGCTTTGTGGATTCCTTTAGTAAAATATATGTGTACCTTGTCACATAATCATGGATCCCGGTTTTTATATTTGATCCTTTTTCTTTTGTCTGTGGAAAATCTCAGGCTGGTTACGGTGAAATATTCGTCAACTCTGGAACAAGGCCTGGAAATACCAAAATATTGGACTCCAGCAAGGCTTGCAGCATGTTTCAATGGAAAAGGCAAGCTAGATGATGACATGATAGACTTCATAATTTCAAGTTGGCGCAGTATCCTGGAGTACAAATGTCTGTTCAGGAATCGAAGGATAGTACTGCCACTAGGGGTTGCTCGTTTATGTGACATTGGGTCAAAGGAGAATTGCACAAATTCTGGAGGAAAAGATGAAATTTATCAGTTTGAAGCCGTCTCCAGGATTGAACAGTTCAAACTTCTAATTGGAAATGCAGATTTGAGCAAAGCTAAGATGGTACGTTTTTTAATACATAACTCATTAATAACATACACAAATATTCCGTATTTTCATTTAGAATATATAATCAATGTGACTATTTTCCTTACCCATCACAGATATTTCTGCCTGTGTCATTTGACAATCACGTGTCTACTTACATCCTAAACAACTACCCCCAAGGTGGTCGCGTTGAAGTTATTGACACACGGGATTACAGAACACAGAGAAAAGGATTGTCTAAAACAGCTTACCACAATCAAATTGGGGAAAAATGGTGTGGTTTTTTTACATTTATATCTTTATAATACAGATAAAGACAATCTGCATAATTTGAAAAAAATTATGTCACTAACTATGCTCTACATACTGGTTTTTCAAGATAAAGAGAGTTGACAAGTTCGTTGACGAACTCTACCCGAAGAACAAGCTTCCAAAGTGGGGAAATATTGTATCTAGATCAAAACATGTGAAGGTACAAAAAGGAATTGAAGACATGAATGGTTTTTGGATTCTAAAGAGCATTGAGAACTACAACGGCATTCAAATTGTACATGATCTTAAATATGTAAGTAATGCCAGCTTTGAATCAATAGTTTTACCAAATACAAATTTTTGATTGACATTAACAATATATCTTGTTGATTTGTTTAAACCATTTGACCAGATGGACGCGAGCTCGGTCATGGAGGAGTATATGTTCTGGGCACTGTTCTCCGAGGCCAACGAAGCAAAAGATGAACTACCGGAAGAACTGAGAGCTTTGGCACCTAAGTCGAGCTGAAAATAAACAACGATGTTGTATACAGTGGTGTTATAAAAAACGATGAATTAATTTGTTTATTATGTAGCAGTAGAGTTGCTATTTTTCAAGCAGTGCAGTTCTCTATGGTACAGAAAAACAACGTATCCCCGTGTATTACATAGGCACCGTCGTGCCAGATGCAGATATATATGCACTATCTGCGCTTCCGTGTTTATAATAAGAGTTTTGTATATAACTAACCTACCTGAGTTCGACATGCAGAACTGATTGATGTTCAGACCATGAACTAGTAAATGGTTTTCGAAATGAAATTGTTTACAGTAAAAGACATTTGATATTCCGTTTGAATCTTATGGATGAACCACCATTAGATATACTACTTGATTTGCTGTATGCTTCCTTTTCTTGGATGTCACGGAGAGCTAGCGCATCACGTCATTCTCCATAAGTTCATCAATCTTTCCCGCCGTCTTTCTCGATTAGTTCATCAATCTTTCCCGCCACTAACATGTATTTATCCCGCCATGCAGGAAATTTAGCAACATTGGATTTCTATTTATAGCCCTCAACATTTTCCAGCTGCACCTTACAACCACACCTATCTAGAATGTTTTGCTGTCGCCAACAACGCCACCCACCTTCGCCCTTGTCACCAGACCCAAACGGAGCAAACTCCGCCAGCTTTACACCTTTCAGATCAACCAAGAGATGCTATGCGCATAGATCTGAGTTGCCCGCACCAGTAGTACCAAAAATAGAGGAGAAGATCCAGGAGGAAGGAGTCGCCGAAGAAGCGGTGGAGCCCGAAGCGGAGATAGCACAAAATCAACAAGGACCTCAAGTACAAGAAGAAGAAGAAGAAGAAGAAGAAGAAGAAGAAGAAGAAGAAGAAGAAGACGATGAGGAAAAGGATCAGGAAGAGCCTGGTTCAGAAAATCTAGGTTCAGAAGATGATCCTGGCATGGTTGAACCAACCACTGGAGAAGAACAAATTGCCAATCTAGAAATTTCTGCAGAAAAGGATCATACAATTTCCTCATAGATTCAACAATGCAAGGAAAAAGAAGTTGTTCAACAGTATCCTCTTCTAAGCATAAGTTCGTGGAATGTATTAATTAGGATGCTTATTTGCAATACAATATTGTTTCCATGCGTGTGTATATGAATATTACTGCCAGATAAATTCCATCTTACCTTTGTGTTTATCATGTGGCTTGAAATCATCGACATAACAATGATATTATTCAAGTCTATACCTATACACTTCCTTGTAAACATATACGTAAGGATGCTTCTCTATTCGTTCTTTACATTCCTTGTGGCAATTATATCGCACTGCCGAGACTATAGGTGTAGCTGATTGCGTTAAAGCTGAGAGGGTGATTTCTTGACACATAGTGTTATGCTCTTGTCTGCTCTTGTGCGTGTGCACTGCCTTGTGAACAAATAATGCACTGCTCTTTACATTGAAGTATGCTTTCTTCTCTAGTCGGTGGTTGCACTGCCTTCGAAAGGTATATTACACTGCCTGTGCTATGGACGTAGCGATATATGACTTACCTCGGGCAGTGCAAAGGGTCCATTTTGCGTCGGATGGGCTGCTTAATACATTTTTTTGATGGAAACGTATTACTGCCTCGTTAAATCATAGTGCACTGCTTTTGTACATGTGCACTGCTTCGGACCAATAATTGCACTTCTTATTTTATTTTTTCATAAAGTTGCTTCCTATAGACGTAGCTGACTGCGAACCTAAGCACTGCCTTGTGAACAAATATAAGACTGCCTATACTCTTGATGTAACCATATATATTACTTTGGTCACGCGGTGCAAAGGGTCTATAATGCATCGAATGAGGTGATTAATAAATTTCTATACTGAAAAATGCTACTTCTTTCAAAACACATAGTGCACTGCTCTTATAGATGTGCACTGCCTTCTGTCCGAGTACTTCTTTTTTTGCATTTTTAATGGTTTCTTCTCTAATCGTTATTTGCACTGCCCGTGGTTATTCCATCCAACTGCCTATAGAAATGTAACTGTGCTCACGGAGTGCACAATGTCCAGTTTGCTTACGATGAGCTGCTAAAGGGCATTCTTTTCTTCTGCACCATATAACTGCCTTATTAACTGACAATGCACTGCTATTGTTATAATACTTTACTTTGTTAGCGTATAGTTATTTGCACTGCTTATGAACGTTCTATCGCACTGCGTTTAATATTGCTACAATATTCACGTGCAATATATTGTTTTCTCCAACAATTAGGCTAACTGAACTTCTGTCCGAGCACGAATTTCAATGTTTTTTTGATATTCTAATATAGTTGGTTCTCTTATGGCTTTATGCGCTGCCAGTTTCAGATATATCCTCCTGCCTATAATATGGACTAAAAGATATATTTCTTATTATATTTCTGTCAGACACAAAACAATGCAGTGGAATTATTAAGATTGAAGTTCGCTTAATTTTGTTTGCACTGCTCTGAAATAGTACAATAGGTCTGCGTTCAGTCCTGACAATTTTGATCAGGTAGAATCTATCTATTTTGCTGGCAATTACAAAACATTGCACGGCCATTTTTAAAAGTATTGTTTCCTAGTAATCTTGTATAACTGATAAAGATAATAACAAAACTTAGGTGTCCTACAACACTAGTCACATAACGTAAAAACACAAAAAAAACAAGCGACTGCGGTGAAATTCAGTTTCCAAGTGGCTAGTAATTATTCAACGTGGGTGAACTGCAATGTGAGCACTAATTGCCCTGCCTATTTTGTTTTAATATAGTTGTTTCGCTGTAGTTTGTTTGCACTGCCTCTAGTACTACTATTGCACTGCCGTGAATATCGATAAAATAAATTGATATACGTGCCTCTGTTACACATCGCTAAATTTCCATAGATCATGAAGAACTATATGTTGCATTTGTCAAGTGTGAGAATATATTCTATTACTTAGCAATCTCCAAGCAGTGCACCTTCGCATCTAGAGGCAGTGATCCTTAGTTGGGCTCATATGTAAACTACGTGGCGTCAACCCGCTGACGGTTAACACGCGTGCATACAGCAATACATCCCAACGGACGGCTATGATTACACTGTTACTCTTTTTTCCTCTTCTTCTCCGACACTGCTCCACTTTCTCTCTCTTCATCCACCCTGACTGCATGGGGGCAAGCAACGGCGGCAAATCCTTGGCGGCGAAAAGCTTCACCAGCGCTAAGGACTACTGCTACTCCAGATTCTCGACTGGCGGTACGGTGACAAGACATGTATCATAGATTCTCCATTCTCATCCCAGATTCGGCATGGTGTTGTCTGAAATTCCATGAAGTATTTTTCTCTCGTTCTCCATTTAGTTTGGACACGATTTTACGAGCACTAATTGAAGTTTTATTAGGCTTTTCTCGGGGGGAAAAAGGATAGATATAACGCGGATCAAAATCGCCCACAGAAGGTTCCTGGAATTTTCATCCCCAAAACACTTATTCATCGATTTCATGGCTGACGAAAATCGCGGTCACGAAGGTTCAATGCAGGTATTTTGATTATTTCTAGCCATAGTTTAGAGTGAAGCATATATTAAAAAATGGCCAGCGCACATGGTTTGAACAATTTTGAGAATAACAAACCACGAGCCAGAAAACCACTAATCAAACTAATCGAGGGTTGCTTTCGATTTATTGTTTTTAATGTTCATAGTGAAGTAACATTTTTCTCAACAACATGGTTGAAATTCAAAACAATGACATAGTTTTCAGATAAGAACTGCCAATTATAACTTCAATGAACTACTCCTCTACCGAGTACACAGATTAACAGTTCAAATTTTGGTGGGAAAGTTTGCACCTTTGCTGCACCAATTTAGTAACTGAAATGCACTGCCAGGAATTTTGTTTACCTGTGTTCATTTTGTACTAGTTGATTCTTCTTGATTCATGAGCTCTTTGCTGACTATACATCTTTTAGTTTATTCACTTGATTCTAGTAATTTAAATTACGTATGTGTTTAACTGTTGCTCTGTTATTAAATTTTTTTTAAATAACATCATAGTGTAAAATATAAACTATAATGCATGATTTAATTTCTTCAACATAAACTTCTGCAGTTGAGTATTTGTTCATCTCATGGAACACGATGATTAACCAAGAGGAAACACAATAGTATGGATGAAAACATAGAAGCTAGGTCTGGTACTCAAGAAAACCCTAATGCTGCTCAAGCTTTCATAGATAAACCTGGTTTCAAGAAGCAAAAACGTGACACGGTTCAAAAAGAACTAGCAGACATGAAGGATGGTGAGATCATAGTGAGAGGATCACTTTCAGAATTACACAATTTCCTGGAAAACTATGTAACAAATGAACAGAAGATTTACTTGAGGAATCATGGCTGTGGTTTCGTAGTTGGTTTCAAATTGAATGGCAACATTTCCAGGAAGATGATGCTATGGCTATACAGTAAATTTAGACCTGGTTCTCTAACAATTGTTCTTGAACAAGGGGAAGAGCTTGAAATAACAGAAGATGTGGTGCAAACAATTTACGGTTTCCCAAAGAAGAATATGTTTGATGCTCCACGACCTTCAAGTGACCGCGATACAAAAGCTTTGCGATGGCTGAAACGGCAGCTCAGTTTAAGTGAGTCAGATAACATTATACCGAGTAAGCTTTACGATCATGTGAAGAATGGTGGAACGTCATATCTGGCAATAAAGCTCATATTTCTTGTGTTCTTCATCAAGACAGCGTGCGCTACAAGTAATGCACGTATAGGACGGGAGGCTGGTATGGTCATGGATCTCGATATCAAGAAAATTCAACAGATGAACCTCTGTAAAGTTCTCCTTGATGAGCTAAGGAGGGGGCTGAAAAAATACCAAGATAAGAAGGAAAATAAAAACATAGCTGACGGTCCAGCAGCATTGCCACTGATCTATTATTTGGACACGCGTGCACATAAGAAAGTAAACTTGACTAACCTTGCACCAAGAGTTGGTCATCTCAAATTGGAATATTTAGAGGAAATTAGATCACATGACTAGAGCAGTGACACTAGAAGCTACGGAAGCCTTAGGGTAAGTTGTATTTATTATAAAAATCATGTTTATATCTTCATCTAAGAATTTTTCCGGTTCGTTTTGAGTCAAATAAATTTAAACTGTGTTAATTATCCAAGTCAACAAAAATTAATCACTACTACGAAAAAATCTACACTAATGCAACAAAACACCTACGATAAAGAACATACCGTCTGACTGTGTTTATTTAATTATTTTATACTGCAGGCAAAAAGTGATTATCAACTTTCAGACTTAATTAGATGTGTCAACACTACTTGCCTAACGGTTTCTCAAATCTCAGATGCTGCCGCAGGTTCTGAAACAGCAAATATCGTTTTAACCAAAACCATAAATACAATTGGTAACATCACTCCATTGATACAAAACATAGATGATGAAGCATCTAACCAAGAGGAGATTGGTAAGCTCAATGAGATTGTTCGGTCAAGAAAGGAGGATCTGGAAGTATCTCTGGCTAGATTAAGGATTGTGAAGGTTGACCTCGTGGAAAAGAACAATATTATGGCCAAGGAGAAGGAAATGGCCATATCAAACATCATCATACACAATGCAGAGTATGAACAAGTTCTGGCAAACATGGACCAAATGGAGGAAGTGGACGAAGCAGATAAACCAGAGAAGGTGGTGCTAAAAGAATCTACTAAACCCTCTTCATCTAAACCAGAAGCAGATTCAAGTGAGGAGCACCCCGTCATACATGCTGAAGACACCGCCATACCATTATTGAGTACACCTGGCACAGACGTCAATGAACTGATCAATGACCAGACAACGGAATTAAGCAAAGAAGCTACAGAAGTTGTGGACGATGGAAAAAAAGAATATAGCAACCAGAGAATGAATGATGCTAGTACAACTCAAATTACACATGAGATTGCGGCAGACAACATGCCTTGTTCTGGTACAACAGATACAAATGTATATGATACAGATCTGGCAGACAACAAGGAGGTTGTTAACAACAAAATACAACTTGAATATGGTAATGATAAAGTTGATGTCTGCGTGCCTCAGTTATGCACAGTTTCAGTTACAACCACAAGGAACCAGGATCATAATGTGGAACACGATGAAACAGGAGTAGAGAAGCGGGCAGGACAAGTAGAAGACAAAACCAATATCAACGCTGAATATTCAATGACAAGTGATCATCTGGAAGAACTATCGGATGCATCAAATGTTATTGAAACAACTCAAATACCAGTAACTGCAAACACTGCGGCGTCTGCAGTTACAACACTTGTTGGGTCTGTCGAGCAAAACACTGAAGATAATTCCACCTCACATGCTGAAGACACCACCATACCATCATCAAGTACACCTAGCACAGAAGTTGCTGAACTTATCAGTGAGCAGTCAAAAGCACTTTTTGACAAAGGAATGAAAGAAGACAGTGACCAGAGAATGAATGATCCCAGTGATACAATAATTACACCTGAGATTATGATAGAAAAAATGCTTGTTATGGTAAAGCAGATACAAATGCATGTCATGATGATTTAACAGAGGGGATTACTGATATTCAGATTGAAGATTACAATGATGAGCTTCAACGCGCTAAAGATGAAGTTCATTAATTTGTGACTAAGGTACAAATTGATTCAGAGAGCACACGGGACCAGGAGCAGGATGTTGAAGTTAATGAAACAGAAACTGAGCAGCCGGCAGAACAAGGAGAAAACCAAACATCAATTGATGATGAGTATTCAACGAAGGGTGATGTTTTGGACGAATTGACGCATGCACAAATTGTTATTAACACATTGCAAATACCAGCACCTGCAAACACTGCGTCAAATGCAGTTGTAACACCTGTTACATTTGTGGAGCAAAAGATTGACAACAACACGGATGGTAATCTGGCTAAGCAGGAAAGACACAATGAAGAAAAAGAAGATGACTTATGCAACATGGATAATAATATTATACAAGATGAAGCAATGAGGATTTTTGATGATGAAAAGAATCCCACACCTGAACATCAAGCAGAACCAGAAGCACCTTCTTTTGATAATAACTCAATGCCAGATGAAGAAATGATAATTATCGATGGCATGAAAGATTTCAACGCCATTGATAATATGGATCAATTGAATTGGCAGGGAGTTCAATTAAACGAAACCATGCCATACCAACAGGTTATCTATCTTTCAGATCTTACCAACGATATTTATTCTTTTTATTTCTACGTATATTTATAAACATTATATTATGCTATCTGATGACTTTTAAATGTATAATTTAACCAGGAAAGCTACATAGACGACGGTAAGAACATAGCAAACTCAGACCTTGATGCCGAAGTAGATAGCTGGATTACTGACGGCAATGCTTCTACAGATTTACATGGTTGTAATCTCCAAGAAGGTAAGTACAGTTATAGTGAAAAGATATTTTGTCAAAAAAAAGGTTTACCTGTGAATAACTGAACAAATTTTTTTTTAAATGAATGGCTGTGAAGATTGTTATTACAAGTAACCATGATGATATCAATATGTTTCTACTCATGGAACGGGCAAACAGCAGTCCGAACAACCTGGTGCTATAGTACCTGTTCGCGATGAGGCGCCTTTCAACCAAGGTGATTTTTACACACAAAAACAGTAATAAGGAAAAAATTCTAATCCTACGTTAACGAAATAACACAGCTTATCACAAAGTTGCAGAAGAGGAAGCACACGAATACTGGCGGATTACTAGTCAAAAGTTTCACAGTGTGATGTTGAGATTCCACACTGCAGGAAAACCGCAAAAGCAATTTTTCAAGAAAAAATTATATATAGTAATCTAACATATATTAGTATTGCTATAATATAATGAAATTTATTATTAAACTAACTTATTCACAATAATTCATGTAGGTCATACATTTTGATAAAAATAAAAGGAGGAAATATAGTAACTGCAGGAGAAATTGCAGATTCATTCCGTGATAGAGGAACTATAGAAAAAATGTTCTTGATTTTGCTGTAGATTATCTTGCAATTTCTAAAGCAGAACAAGGAAAAAAATGTTTTGGTCCTAACATAGGGGTAAGCTCACAAAACTAGTATATCATATATAATGTTAATAAATATGTTTACATATATTTCAACATAACCTTGTTGTTCATGCAAAAAAAGTAAAAAAAAACTTTTTTCCAATTCTTTAAATGATATTAAACAATGTAAGCTTGTTACAGGTATTTTTGACTACTGATATCAACCAAATCCCACAAAGGACAAGGAATCTATTTTCGGCTCAAGCAGAAGACACGTTACCTGCATATAATTTTGTAAGTTGAATTTTTCCAAACAATAGTGAATAATCATCAAGTAATATATTTCTGAAATTTTACATTTAATTGTTTACATATTACATAATTAGTAATGATACCTATCATTTTTATAGGTAATGATTAATATACCAGACGCCACATATGCATATAGGAATCGAGTGAAAAATCACTACTTCTTATTTATAATTGATTTCGTATCAAGGAAGATGAGAATATTAGACTCAGGAAGAAATCCAGATGATGAGAGTTGGCAAACAATAGCTATCAAAGTCGCAAACAATGTTAAAAATTTATGGCTACATGGGTTCAGTCAAGAGCATCAAGAATCAATGAGCTTCGACATTGAGTTTGGTGATATGCCAAAACATATCAATGTGTAAGCACAAACTGCTCCCCTTGTTTTTAAATTTAGATATATCAATTTCTGTTTTAGATTTAATTGATAATTTATTATTACATTTTATTCAATTCCCAGTGAAGACAGTACCTTCATGATGCTACAAGCTATGGAAACCACAGTAATGGATTTTTTTACAGAATTTATAGCAGAAGATATGCCTATTATTCGCAACCTGTGGTTCTATAGAATGTTCAACGAAACGGAAAACACATATATACTGTTGAGTGGATTGACTACAAATATCGAAGGTACGATGCGTTACAATGTAAGAATAATATAATAATAATTAGAAGTTCAATTTATACAATTAGAATCATAATGTATGCAGATTAACAACATGCTTTTGATTTTGTTTTGTAGGAATTCCTGAACTTGATTTGAGTACATATGCAAAACAAAACACTGTCATGCAGTCTCTTGAGTCGGCGGCTAAAGAAACAAAGAGATTGCTGATTGACGAAAGGAGTCCAGCTCAACTCCATTTCACAGACATGGAAATACTCATATTGGCTAAGGACATTGAAAATGAACCCAGCCAGGACAGTGGGAAAAAAGATCAAGAAGAGGAGAAAGCCAAAAACCTTGGCTATGATATGAAAAATGTCTCCAGAAAAGGGTGGAACATCCGGAAGAGTAACCAAAAACAAAAATACCAGGGATGAAATACTTGTGGTGAAAATGTCGCAATTTGAATCTATTATAGCACTACCAGAAACATCGAGCATGCCATCAAGGCCGGCTCGGCAAGGTCAAAATAGCTTTCCAGTTTTCAAGCATGTCCCTTTTAAATACAAGAAGCACGCAGCCGCTGCTCGAAAGGCAATCTTGGATGAAAATTTTCAAGATAAATATGCTGAGTAAGACATAATATAGAGTTGTGTTTACATACTAATGTTGTTCTAAAAAATACATATTTCAGATCTTTCATTTAAAACACTCTCGCGAGGGCACCCTTTTTCTAGCGTTTTCGTTTAAAACATGCACATATAAAAGTAATAGATAGTATGCTAACTTATCACTGTTTCGTGGATAAAAGCTTAAATGCATCAAGATTTGTTAAATTTTATAATAAAAGGTTAAAAACAATTACAATTTTGGAAAATAAGTATCGGTACTTGCTTTACCATAATAATTTGGAGTAATGACAACAAACTTTTCTGATCTGTTATAGCAAAATCATTATTCAGATTCGAAGAATAGAATCTGGAGTAATGATAGAAGCAGAATGGACAGGCCGAGATCTGAAAAAAAATCTTAAACAAGGAGGGATGGCTGACAATCAATTGGTTCAGCATTACATAGACATATTTATGATAAGTAATTCCTACAAAGGCTTTGTGGACGGAGGCAAAATATTCATATGCAACCTTTCAGTCTCTGCGCTGACGGAATTCGAGAAGGAAAACTGGATCTACACAGAACAACGTGTGAAGCAATTCAAATCATTGATGAAATTTTTTTAAACCAGACATGGCAAAACTGGTAAATTTCTCTAAATTTTCAAAACATCTATTTCGAAGAGGATTATACAATAAATTTCGAGAGCTTACTATTAATGAAATAAACTTTTATGTTAATGGTCTTACTATTATGTATTCATTGCAGATTGAAATACCTGTTGTCTACAGCTCTCACTTTACAGTTTACTCCCTCAACATGTATATCAGTGGATGTCGACTTGACATAATTGACTCAAGGAAATACACCAAGGATTACTTGTTTAAAAAAAGAGCAGAATATCATAGCAACATTGGACCAATCATGGTTAGAACATTACTTTTATATTAATCTTCCAACTGCACTATTTAGAATACTGATCAATAAATGTTGCATTTCATGAAAACAGCTTAAAATAATAGATGAACTTCTTAAAGCGGCATATCCTAGTCACAATTTTCCAGAATTCGCAGAGAAGTTCAACGAAGCAAAGTTCCCTAGGTGTCCAAAGCAAACAGAGAATGAGTGTGCTTACTCGATCCTAAGAAGTATACAGTGGTACAATGGAGACACGATAAAATGCAACCAAGAAGAGGTAAATCGCGTTGTTTATGTTACAATATAATCTGCTTCCTATTTTTTCTATTGGCAACATACGTTCAAAACATACCAATTTCCTGATTGTTGAACAGTTCTCCCCTTCCGCAGTGAGAGAAGAATTTAACTACAAGATGATATACGGGATAGAAAATGATCTACTTGATGAACTTCCTGAAGATTTGAGAGCATTCAGACCTACTGTCAATGAGAAGGACATCCCCGACTGAAGATGGTCATTAGATTGATACTTGTAATAATATTAATACACTAGGTTGTTCAGTAAATCTATGTAAATAAAATATTTCTTATATTTAAGATGTTTGTATGTATCAATATGCTAATAATACAGACAACTAATATATGCACTTTGAATGTACATGGACATGCTCTGCGTGTGTATGGCGTATGCACTGCTATCCTATTTTCATAAAATACATGTGCGCACGGTGCAACGTAAGGTGCCACGACACTGCACGGAACATGCATTACACTGCACCTACAGTACAAACACAAATGAACTGCCTGTGAAGGAGGTATGCACTGCCTTACTATGGTTCGTAAAATTACTGTGCGTACGGTGCCAGTTAACGTGTCGAGGCAGTACACTGGCCGTGCAATGCATTGCTCACCCAATGCACATTGAATTGAAACTGCCTGTGCAACACGTATGCACTACGTTATTATGGTCATCGACTAAAGTTGTTGTGAGAAACGTTCAGCAAAAGGTGCCACGGCAATGCATTGATCATGAACTGCACACCAACTACAACGCACAGTGACACGCACAGCCTGTGAAGCCGATAGTACACTGCGATCCTAATATGCAAAATAAGGTGCCACAATAGAGCAATAAACGTGCAATGCACTGCACCTGTAACAAATAGTGATACGCACTGCCTCCAACATAAATATGCACTAAGGTCCTATGCTTCTTAAAGCTGCTTTGCAAATGGGAAAAGATAAGGTGCCGCGGTAGTGCAGTGACCGTGCAATACACTTCACCTGTAGCACACTACACCTGTACCTGCAATACACTGCACATAATAAATAAGTATGCACTGCGTTCCTATGGTTCGTAAAGGTACCGTGCGTACGGTTCAAAATAAGGTGCCAAGGCAGAGCAATAACCCTACAATGTGCACTGCACCTAAAATTTAAAGTACCACGCACTGCACCTGTAACAAATTCTGACACCCACTGCCTTCGAAATAACTATGCACTAAGGTGATATGCTTCTTAAAGCAGCTTGCGGTCGGTGTAAGATAAGGACCCGCGGCTGTGCAATACACTGCACCTGCAGCACACTACACCTGTAACTGCAATACACTACACCTGACAAATAAGTATGCAATGTGTTCTTATGCTTAGTAAAATTACCGTGAGTATGGAGCAAAATAAGGGGCCAAGGCAGAGATATAATCGTGTATTGAACTGCAATTAAAATTTACAGTACCACGCATTACTTGTTAATCACGTACGCACTGCATTGACATCATCGATGAAACTGCTGCGCAAACGGTTCAAAATATTGAAATTGTTGTGCACCAGGCGCACTACATTCCCTCTTTCTGCACTGCATATCCTATCTACCGATAACTACATAAAACGGAAGTACACAAAGGGTTTTTTTGAAATAATTAGCATTAGTATCTTTCTATAAAATGAAGCGACGCAACCTATCCATTTAAGTACTCCTTTTTCAAATTCCTCTAAAGCTCGTTCTCGTTTCTGCTGCGGCCAAGAAACCAACTCCTAGCCAAACTTCTGCCGCCGCCTTCAACGAAAGATGATCGATTCACCACTCCCGCGTCTTCGGTAAGCAACCAACATCGTTTAATTTTTTAGCAAATCGTTTACATTGTACAAACATTAGCAAAAATGTTTGCGTGCTTATATTCCTCCAGATCTAAATCAATGTACTGAGATTTATATTGTCCAGATTTTCACAAATATGAGTCCATTAGTATGAGTTAAAGATAGAACACGATATATCTATATGATGTTGAACTAACACTAAAGTTCTTATACTTTTTTTAAAGGTATGATGAGAATGTTCATTTGTTTAATTTGACAAACATCAATAGTAGTTTAATTACTAGATTAACCCTACTTATTAGTTCCAGTCTAAACGAACCATATCTACAGAATCATATTATTAGAAGCAGCATAATTACAAAATATAAGAAAAATTCTAGGCACAAATTATAAATTATTTTATATATGTATAGAGATTTAATAACACACAACTATTTTTATTGCAGAAGAAATGGCGCCATGTCAAGTTTGTTTCTGTCATTGTGGTAAAAATTTAGGACATTCAGGCTTGGAATTCATTGTTCGTCTCATAGAAGGCCGGTTCGAGCATTCACTGGTATGTATACACTACATTTCAATATATATAAATTCATTTCTTAATATTGGTTAACATAATAGTCCTCTCCTTTACTAAATCATTCCACAAACTATATCATGCAATCTAAGGTTGCAATTCAATGACATAACTGAACTTGGAGTGGAATTCCAAGCTCTTGGAAAAACAAATTATGTTGAATTCCACAAACAATGGACAATTACTCGCATTACCGGTCTAGGTTGGACAAGGTTCGTCACAGAGAACAGGATCGGTGCAGGAGCACACATATTCTTTTCATTGGGAGCTCTAGGTCCAAAGATCATTGTGATATATTTTGATTCTGAAGAAGATAACAGCAGCAGTGATGATGAAAACAGCAATGTCCAAGTGCTTAATTCTACAATTTTTTCCAAGACATGCACCCTTACAGATTCTGAGGAAAATTACTTATTCGATATCTTCCCCTCGGCCAATTCATTTGTAGGGTTGCCATTTGTGACTCCTTTGACAAAAACAAACATTAAACCACACAATCTGGTATGTTTCTAAATTTAACTTTATTTATTTGTTTATTGATTTCACATTGGTTTAATACATTCATAATGTTATTCCTAAAAAATGTCTTCCTTCTATTGCAACTCAAAAACTACCATTGAAGTTCATTTCTACACTTGAAATTGCTAAATAAGGTCTTGTTGGAGTATTCTTAGGAGCAAGTGGTAATGTCAAGACCATGGCGTACAAAACAACAAAAGATGGCCGCATCTCATTCAACAAATACGCATGGAAGAACTTCGTTGAAACTACAAATCTCAGTGTTGGACAAGCAATACTGATTACAGTGAAAAAATATTCACAGCTTAATCCTGAAATGATGTTTGTCATGAACATCATTATTCATAGTAGCCAGGCATTAGCAGAGTCGTCGGAATCAAACTCCGATTGATAATTTTCTTATTTCTTATGTCTGTTAAGAATATGTACTTGTTTATCTCTTATGTCTATTTAGAATTTGCAATGTACTGAAACGAAATGTTTGTGTCCTGCTGTTATCTCGTAATACTATTATCGGTGCTTTAACTATGCACTGACTGTTATAAATTCTATGTGGAATCAAATTACCGGAATAGAAACAATAGACATTGTGCTCCTAAATATTTTGTTAGTGCACAATATACATATTTAACATGAACCTATTGTAATTACAATGGAAAAATAATATTAGATTAAATCATGATTATCTGCTATAAGTGTATAGCCATACAATGGAAAAATATATAACTCAAGCGGTATATGTACAAACCAAGTTTTCAAAGAACTGCAACATATGCACTGATAGTTTAGCCCAACAAGGCCCACCAGACGGAAACCCTAGAACAACCAAGGAATTGTATATAAAGACATACAATGACCACACCTAGTCTCATACAGCTCAGAAGCCGCCACCTTCCATTTTGCAGCATGCTAAGCGGGTCGATGAAAATATACATGCTTGTAGATGGAATCATAGGTCCAAGAAATATTAGATATAAATCAAATTGTTCACTACCGGTGAAGCCAACCAGAGAATTACATATAGGAAGGGATCTACCAATTCAAGAGCAAATCAATATCGTCAAGTGCATCTGCCATGCCCAAGTCGTTTTACACACCTAAGGTACTACTTTATGTATAAGTTTACTGTACAATAGCGATATACAGAAGTTAATATGCTATAGATTTATACTAATCTTGGTGTATGAGACAAACACCTAACACTGCTAAAAAATCTAAAATAGGTATATTATTTCGGTCAGGTCACACTGTATAAGAAATCCTTTGTACGAGAGGGATATCAGCATGCTTGCAAACCCAGACCTTGAATATCGAGGTGAGAGTTTTACCTGGTAAGAACAAATAACTGAACACTCAAAAATATAACTCATATGCTTAAACTAATATATTTGTTTTCTACATTTGTCTCTACAGGGTGCAGCATATTACAGCATGTCACAATTTGTTCTGCAATCCGTTGCTGCTGTGATGTTTTGGTGCACTGCATAAGATACATTTTTAATGAAGAGTGTATTATACAGTGTGACCGAAATATCACATGAAGGTGACGACGATTGGACTACATTATGTACAAATCAAGAATATTAGTCTGTAATACATCGACCGCAATAGAAACAACGAACTAATGTGCTACGACTGTGTATTATAACTGCACTACCATTATATTCATATATGCCATGCTCTCTGTAATGCTAAGCGCAGCCTAGTTTAATTTTGAAGCACTTTAACTGCACTTGTTAGCCCGTGTGTACTACATTATAAATAAATTACTTGCAGTCATATAGAAAACTGCTTTCGCTTATCCTGCAGGAACACCTCTTTACTTTCGAAGAACTGCCCTATTTTTTCAGAGTGCACTTCATTACCTAAAAGTTACAGTGCACTACAAGTGTACACTGGTTTAGATAAGAACCACTGCGCTTCTATACTACATGCACTACCTATGAAACCAATTAACCGTGGTGTTCTACCAACACAAACAAATATGCAACGACCGTGTACTCTTCCTGCACTGCCATTATTTAAATATATGCACTGCTCTGCGAGTTGATCCAGCCAAATTAGTTTACTATGAGGCACTGCCATATTTAACCCTCGCGTGCACTGCCCTGTACTGCTCAGACTACTTGCATTGCCTTTAATTCGACAATTGCACTGCTCTATGTAATGCTGCAGGTACACTGATTTTTTTCGAAGCACTGCGCTTCCTCAGCCACGTGCACTGCCTAACCTAGAAACTATACTAACCCCTAATGAATGCAGGATGACCCTGCACTCTAAGTGCACTGCCCGTATAGTCATATAGAAAACTGCTTTCTACACGGATAGACACCTATGTACTTTCGAAGAACTGCCCTATTTATCCTGCGTGCACTGCACTTATTTCGACCATTGCACTGCTCTATGTAACGTTGCAGGTACACTGGTTTCTGTTCGAAGCACTGCGCTTCTTCAGCCACATGCACTGCCTTACCTAGAAACTATACTAGCCCCTAACGAATGCGAGACGACACTGCACTCTAAGTGCACGGCCCGTATAGTCATATAGAAAACTGCTTTTTACACGGATACAAACCTATGTACTTTTGAAGAACTGACCTGTTTATCCTGCATGCACTGCCCTTATGTCGACAATTGCACTGCTCTATGTAATGCTGCAGGTACACTGGTTTCTGTTCGAAGCACTGCGCTTCCCCAGCCACGTGCACTGCCTTACCTAGAAACTATACTAGCCCCTAACGAATGCGGGACGACCCCGCACTCTAAGTGCACTGCCCGTATAGTCATATAGAAAACTGCTTTCTACACGGATACAAACCTATGTACTTTCGAAAAACTGCCCTATTTATCCGGCGTGCACTGCCCTTATTTCGACAATTGCACTGCTCTATGTAATGCTGCAGGTACATTGGTTTCTGTTCAAAGCACTGCGCTTCCTCAGCCACATGCACTGTCTTATCTAGAAACTATACTAGCCCCTAACGAATGCGGGACGACACTTCACTCTAAGTGCACTGCCCGTATAGTCATATAGAAAACTGCTTTCTACACGGATACAAACCTATGTACTTTCGAAGAACTGCCCTATTTATCCTACGTGCACAGCCCTTATTTCGACAATTGCACTGCTCTATGTAATACTGCAGGTACACTGGTTTCTGTTCGAAGCACTGCGCTTCCTCAGCCACATGCACTGTCTTACCTAGAAACTATACTAGCCCCTAACGAATGCGGGACGACCCCTCACTCTAAGTACACTGCCCTTATAGTCATATAGAAAACTGCTTTCTACACGGATACAAACCTACATACTTTCGAAGAACTGCCATATTTATCCTTTGTGCACTGCCCTTATGTCGACAATTGCACTGCTCTATGTAATGCTGCAGGTACACTGGTTTCTATTCGAAGCACTGCGCTTCCTCAGCCACGTACACTTCTTAACCTATAAACTATACTAATCCCTAACGAATGCGGGATGACCTTGCACTCTAAGTGAACTGCCCGTATAGTCATATAGAAAACTGCTTTCTACACGGATACAAACCTATGTACTTTTGAAGAACTTCCCTATTTATCCTGCCTGCACTGCCCTTATTTCGATAATTGCACTGCTCTATGTAATGCTGCAGGTACACTGGTTTCTGTTCGAAGCACTCGCTTCCTCAGCCACGTGCACTGCTTAACCTAGAAACTATACTAGCCCCTAACGAATGCGGGATGACCCTGCACTCTAAGTGCACTGCCCGTATACTCATATAGAAAACTGCTTTCTACACGGATACAAACAGATGGTGTGGGCACATTGGAAAAAATACAGCATGAAGCTACGAAGCTTCTCATTCTTCCCTTGGGCAATGGCATGGAACTACATCATGGTTGGGGCGCTTGTAACCGCCCTGGAATGCGCTAACGAAGTGTGTGCGAAGCTCGGGCCATGACCCGATGGGCTCCTTTGGTAGATTCATGAACCATGACATGGTCGACCCCTTCATAGAGCATGGGGAACCAGTTGGCTAGGATCTTCTCATCTGCGCTCGCAGTGACCATGGCAGTGGGGCAGATCTCGAGGAACTCCCGCAGGGAAGGCTTGTAGGCGAGATAGCCATCGCTATACTCCTGGGCCGCCACCCTAGGCTCTAAAGCCATCCGAGGGCTGGCCTCGTCAGCTTCGTTGTCTCGCCGGTGGTGTCAACGACGCTCTCCCAACACGTGGGCTCCATCCGCTGCGGCATCATCGCGGGCTTCATGGGTGAGGCGTCGTGGGAGAAACGAAGAGGAGCCCATGGAAACGTGGTCCCGGTACACAGCCACGCGCGCCAGCCCCTGGGCCACTAGTTGTGGGTGGCACCTGCTGGTGGTAAGCGGGCGGCGCTGCATGATTGTACTCAGCTTCCTGAGATGGCCCTTATGGGGACTAGAGTGCATTTTCGCCAGCTTAGGATGCTGTCGGATGTACTCCAAGTGATCTGCCATGTCAGATTTCCACTTCTCATAGGCGGGAGTGTCGGGCGTCAGCGCACACTGGATCAGGGCGTTGCAGGTCAAGATGGCTTCTCCTCGCATGCACGGTGTTGGAGCATCTGCGGCTAGTTGTTAGTGCTTGGGGGTTGTTCCTGTGCCTCGTGGATACCACTGCCACTTCGCGTGTCGGCGGTGTGCTACGCTAGCGAGGAGGGTCTCCCTCTCTTCGGACTCCATCAGTCGTGGTGCCTCCTGCACTACCAGCTGACTAGTCCCTTGTGGCTCTGGTGTCAATGCCCTGCTGCACAGCAGCCCCACCCATCTGCAGGGGTTGCGCCCACGGAGGCATCTCCTGTTGTGGAGGCAATCATGGCTCTTCCATAGCATCGCCCTGTCGGGCCTGCTATCTGATGGCTGTGAAATATATCCATCTACATCCACATTTAAACTGGATATTATTCATATTTTTGATGAAATATCCCTCTAAACCCTGCCACTAATGCCTAATGATCAAAGGGGTATGCAATCCTTTATTTTTATTTCCCCCTGTGCAGATAATGACGTTTGATGATGGGAATCACAACATTAAAGTCAAAGATACGAGATTTCCAACAACCCAAAGAAACCAGGGGCCGTGAAGTGGATACTGAAGCTTTAACGACCAACTATACAACCAGAATTTTATTCCCACCATATAGTTCCGGCCGTATAGTTGCCATCAGTGCCGCTAGGTCAAACAGAACAACTTTTGTGAAGGGACCCCTATATAAAGAGGCTTCGGGCGACGAGAAAAGGGCTGCCCCCGAACCCCAGAAACCTGCATCCACAACACCAAAGAGCCGCTGGAGGAATAGACTTAGATCTAATCTCCAAACCCTTGTCCACCACCATAGCCATATTCCACCACTTTTAATAGTAGACCTCATCTTCGATTGGCGACATTGTAAGACTATTTGCTATCAATCTCATGATTTCCATTGCAATGTTTATGATTGTTGATTTCATCTCTATGCATGATTAATTCTCTTTGGGCTAAGGGCTTCGGCCTAGCCATGTAGCTTGTGTGCATGTTATTTATCATAGATGGGATCATATATTAGCTTGTATGACATGATGATTATTGTATCCTCTCTTGCCTCAATTCAAGGACTTGTCAGGTACCCAAGACCCCGAGGATTGAGCCAGGTATAGGGAGTATGAGTAATGACTAATCTGCAGGTTGGGAACCCCAGTGACAGAAGGGGTAGTACGGTTGTACGTGAGGGATTTACTTGGGATTAATGGTGACATCACTATCCATATCATTAGTTCTCGTTCTTCTATGGATGAGACTAGTAGGTTATTGCTATAAGAGGTTGCGGAGGTAATAGCAATTATGGATGCACTGCTCACATATAATTATCTTGCTCTAACAATTACATGCATACTTTATTATTATCTTTTATTCCCATCAGATGTTTTGCATAGCTACAGGTGAAACCGAAAGCCCTAGGCCCTCTCTCTCCATCGTCGACAACAACAAAAGACAGCAAACTCTTGGTCTGGTAAAACACAAAAAGAATTCTATGTAACACCCTAGTTTGTAGTTAATCCTTCATTAGGGTTGTTTGTGTATTCTTGAGGATCATCTTTTAAATTACATGCAAAATAAATAATGCCAAACCCTAAACCCTAATTCCCCTCCCTCTCTGAAAATGAATTCAAAAGGTTTTGAATATTTTGAAAACTCAAAAAGTTGTGCAGCCCAAATGGACTAAATGGGCCCCAACTATTTCACAAGTTTTACAAACCCTCTGGTAATTTTGAATTGCCAAAAAAATAGAAAAATATTTGAAATACAAAGAGGGAAAGAAAATATGCAGATTTGGAAAAGGTTTTTCAGAAAAAAAGAGCAGCAGTCATAGCAGGCCGGCCCAGCTCCCTTCCCTCTCTCCCTGCCGCTCACATGCAACTTCTGTGGCCCACCTTCGGACCAACTAGCCTAGTCCTAGCCTGGTACCTCTTCGGTGTTCTTTTTCTTTTCTTCCTCCTTCAGGCAGAAGGACGACAATGAAGCTCCTCCGTCTCTGTGCCCTCGCTGTTGATCCCCTGTGCGTCGTGATGCTCGCGGTCGCCCCTGGGTGCGAGGATAAGATGCCCCGAGCCCCATCTCTACCCCCCTCGTCTTATCCCTCTCTCTTGCACTCTCTCCTGGCCTCTCTCCCTCGCGGCCGGAACCCTAGCCAGCCAGAGCCGCCCGTTGCCGCCACTCTGGACCACCTCGAGCCTATCTGAGTGCATTGCAATGATCCACTGATCCTCCTCGGTTGTTTTCCCCAACTCGAGCAAGCCGGGGAAGTCCCAGATGCCGCAATCAAAGCCTCCGTCCCTGACTCCGGCCATCGCAGCAGCCATCGATTCTGGCCGTGTCCAAGCTCGCCTGGCCGAGATTACCCCTGCCTTGTGTTTATGGTGAGCAAGTGGTGCTCTGGCACCTCTCCGTTGCCTCTCTCTCCCTTTGTGTTGTTTACACGTTGTGTGCCACCAACTGCGTCTTCTCCGAGCCCGATGAGCGCTATCGTCGCCATTACTGCTTCTTCCGGCCTCCCCACTCCTCACTGACGCCTCTGTCCAAACCTAGGTGAGCTGGTGGTCCCCTAGGGCCTCTCCTCTGACCCCCTCCCGCTTTGTTGCTTGCTCGTGCCGAAGCTCACCATCCGTTGTTGTCGGACGCCATCACAGACGATGCTCCGATGACCAATAAGGGGCAGTGCGACCACGGTTAGCTTCCCCGTGTCGTGCTATTTCTAACCATCGCATCTGTGCTAGCCTGCTTGCCCCCTTGTGCCGCCAACCACTGCCGTTTGGCTGTCTGCCGGCGAGCCGACGTGGCGCCAATGTGGCGTCAACGTGGCCCTGGCCAATAGGTCAGCCATAATGGGTAGCCTCGGACCTAGTGATAAACAACCTAGTCCCCCTGGTAATGTCAGCCATGTGTCATCTTGATGCATTAAACCCTTTTAAATAGTTTAATAATTTCAGAAAAAGGATAAATCTTATAAAATTAATAAGTATTTATTTATATTTCAGAAAAATATGTATAATATATCAAAATGTTCAGAAAAATGAGATCTACACTTTAGCATCACAATCATACATTGTTCAACAAATTTAATCACAATTTTAATTAGAAGAACAAATCAGCCCCCATAGGTGATTCCAGGGTCTCTCCTTTATTAGGGTTTGCACCCCTAGGATGCTGCTTAAATTGCCAAGCATGCTTTAGGGTTTCATTTCAATACAATTTAACTTGTCATATCATCATCCTTGCTTGAGCATTGCATCGATGCCATGTGTTGATTGTTGTTTTCCCCTTTCTTTCCGGTGTTTGCTTCTTTCGGTAGAATATGATATCGAGATCGAAGACCAAGATCAACACCATCAAAGATTGACGAAAAATGCTTGGCCAACTATAACCAAGTCAAGTACAAGGATTCCGAAGATCTATATCTGGGTATCAACAGGAAAAGGCAAGAATAGCCCCACCATTATACAATCCTATGATTTAGAAATTATTTCATTCTTGCCATGATGCATACGATTCCACTATGGTCTTTTATCGATAGATAGAGTATCCTATCTATTTCATTACTCCCTCTGAGCTTATATTACCTGATCCACTACTCCTAGCATAACTAGGTTGGCTTGTGTGCACTCCTACAGCTTTTATCTGTGTCTTGCTTAGCCATGCATAGCTGTCAGTTCTGGATTATATAGATGATGTATCAGATGCAGAGAATCTAGTATGATAGGAGAACGAGGTATACTGATGAGGTAAGATCAGTGGTAAAGGTTAAACATGCTAATGCTTGTATGGGAGGCCATGGTGGGATGTGGTTTTTGTAGTCCCATGCTCGCCACCACTAAGAACTGAGTTCTTGCCTCTAGAACCAAGACAAACGTACACCCACATGGGGCCTGGAAAATCCCTCGGCTGACTAACTTGCCTAGTAGATTCCATGAGTCACCTAGTTCGAGCATTCCATTCGACATATGCATATTTGGTTGTTCTCAAAAGTTGTGAAGGAGGTGCATAATAACAGGTAGGTAGGCATGGCCGGGGTTGCTTGAGGCGGTTCCTCTAGTAAACCAACCTCGCCCACATCTCTAGGGACCGGCTTTGGGATTTGACCCGTTACGGCGAAACCCTCCTTAGGGCGTGACTCATGCTTCAGCGAAAGCAAGGTAAAGGTCATGGCCAACCACCCTCTGCTGGCCTTCCAAGGAAGAGGGCTGATCTAGTGGCATTAAGAGTCAGTTGGTACGTGTGGGTAAAGTTGTACACCCCTGCAGGGTGATACATTGCAAATGTATTTATAATTTTTGATGTTCCATGCTTTGATTTATCTACTTTCTTGTGTTTTGTCCACACTTTGGAGTACTTTTCATATGATTTCTTGGACTAACCTATTAACAAGACCCACAGTGCCAGGTGCCTGTTTTCTGCTGTTTTTGGTTCCAAGAAGTCAGAAAATGAATATTCTCGGAATTGGACGGGACAAAAGCCGAAGTTGATATTTTACCGGAAGACTCACAGAGCTAGAAGACAAGACGGAGAGGGGCCACAGGGTGGCCACACCACCCCTACGCGCGGGTCCCCCTGGCCATGCCACCAGGTGGTGTGGGCCCCCTGGCTGCCCATCGACCTTGCCTCTTCACCTATAAGAAGCCTCCCAATGCGAAAACCCTAAATCGCCAAGCCTCTAGCCACGAAAAGTTCCGCAGCGCCGCCACCACCAAAGGGGAGATTCGGGGGACAGAAAGTCTCTGTTCCAGCACCCTGCCGGGACGGGGAATTTCCCCTGGAGCCATCTCCATCGATCTCCACCGCCATCTCCATCACCATTGCTGATTCCCATGATGAGGAGGGAGTAGTTCTCTCTCGAGGCAAGGGTTCTACCAGTAGCTATGTGTTCATCTCTCTCTATGCATGATCATATTGTGATCATGAGCTTTGTAATCAATTAGATCTACCTTGCTACTCAAGTGCTTTAATAGATCTCTACTCTCCCCATTGGTGTGAAAGTGACAGCGTGCACACCATGGTGGCACTTAGGCTAGAGATTACAAATACTTGTTATGAGTTATATTTAGAGTTGGATGTCTTTATGAAATTGTGGTGTTTGTTGGACTCATCTAGTGCTCAAGGTGACAGTGTGGGGTTTTCGAGATGGGAAAGATGAACTTTGAGGTGTGCTGTTATAGCCCTACCATCGATTAGAGTGTCCAACCGGAGAGTAGTTAAGAGTAGTATCATAAAGAGAAGATATTTATATGAGAGTTTTCACTAGTGAAAGTATGATCCTTAGGCCTTGTTTCTAAGCATTGATACACCGTTTGCTACTAGATCTGTTACATGTTTGCTTGCTTCTATCTTTATTTCAGTTTGCCTTTAGTCTCTTCCACACCAGCAAGCTATTTTCTAGCATCGTTATCTTATATCCATACCGCTTGTATTTCACTATCTCTTCACCAAACTAGTGCACCTATACACCTGACAAGTGTATTGGGTGTGTTGGGGACACAAGAGACTTCTTGTATCTTGATTGCAGGGTTGCTTGAGAGGGAATACCTTTGACCACTTCCTCCCTGAGTTCGATAAACCTTGGGTGATCCACTTAAGGAAAACTTGATGTTGTTCTACAAACCTCTACACTTGGAGGCCCAACAACTGTCTACAAGAATAGAAGTGCGTAGACATCAAGCTATTTTCTAGCGCTTTTGCCGGGGAGGTAAGGTAAAAGGTACTCACATCTTCAGGCTACTAGGCTATCTTCTAGTACTGTAGCTGGTGTGTGAGTGCTCGAAATTATTTCCTTTAGATTCTACAAATTTGTCTTTTTGTTTCTTGTTTTTATTTTCACTAGTTAGGCTTAATGGAAAACAACAACAAAATTAGAGAGCTTTATAGTATTTATCTTGAGTTAGGACATGAAGTGTTTGAAGAGAAAATTAAAAAACCTTTGAAACTTTATTTGCATGCTAATAGTAATGTTATTAGTATGAATTCTTTGAACACCATTATTGCTAATGCTATGGAAAAGTCTAAGCTTGGGGAAGCTAGTTTTTATGAAGATGATCTTTTTAGTCCCCCAAGCATGGAGGAGAAAATTTACTTTGATGATACTATACCTCCAATATATGATGATTACAATGATGAATATGATATTTTCAGTCCACCTACTATTGAGGAGAAAATTAATTATGATTATAATATGCCTCCTATATTTGATGATTATGGTGATGAGAATAATAATGATAGCTATTTTGTTGATTTTGCTCCCACTACAATTAATAAGAATGACTATGTTCATGTGGAGAGTGTTAATTCTTTTATGCATGTGGCTCATGATAAGAATGTTTTATGTGATAGTTATATTGTTAATTTTATTCATGATGCTACTGAAAGTTATTATGAGAGAGGGAAACATGGTTTTATGTATCTCAACAATATTAAGTTTCCCCTCTTTATGTTGAAAATTCTGAAGTTGCACTTCTTTTGCTTTCCTATGCTTGTTGCTTTGTGCTTTCATGACTTGTTTCTTTACAAGATTCATATGCATAGGAAGTGGTTTAGACTTAAATGTGCTTTGAATTTGCTTCTTGATGCTCTCTTTTACTTCAATTCATATTTCTTATGTGAGAATCTTCTCAAAATATCATACCTAACTTAAAGGCATTAAAGAAAAGTACTTATTGGGAGATAACCCAAAAGTTTTAGACGAGTCTTGGAAGTTATTACCTCTGTAATAACCGTTCCTTATCTTTTTTATTTGCTTTTTTTTGCCAAGAGTAACCTCTAACGAGAGAGAAGTAATGATTGGGAAAGTTGCTGTCCCGAAACAGATTTTTGTGCTTCACCGTAAAAATTCGCGTAAAATCTCTGTACGTCCTTTTGAGGCGTGAATTTTTGTGCTTCTGACCTAGGTTGTTATCTAACTTTCGTTAGTTCAACACTGTTTCATTTGAGCAATAGAAGGTCTTCGAAAAAAATCGTCTTTACCTGCTGGTTTGTTTCGACAGATTTCTGCCATTATTTGCATTTGCTTCTTGTTGGTTCCTTTTTGAGTTCTTTTGGGGAATTGAGCTTTTTGAGGGAAGTGCTACAGTAGCTTGTGTCTTAATGGAAGTTTTATTGGTGTTGAAACTGAACCTAAAGACTTATTATCTTGAGTGCACTAATGTTGCTAATAAAGATTGTGTGAAGTTTTGTAAGAAGGAAAAATTTCAGCTATATGGAAGGAGTGATGTAATGAGATGAAGAATGGACTAAAGCTCAAGCTTGGGGATGCCACGCGTGTCACCCCAAGAAATATCCAAGAAGTACAAGCGTCAAAGCTTGGGGATGCCCAAGGCATCCCCTTCTTCATCAATAAAAATCTCACGTCTTTCTAGATACTTCGTTTTTATTGTTTCATGCATAGTCGTGTTGTTCTTGGAGCGTCTTCGTTTTTTGTTTTTGGTTTTCGTTTTCTTGGTTTTCTTAGTTTGCTTGAATAAATTGGTTGGACCCCCTCTTTCATGCATTGGTTTTCAAATAGTTTGGTTTGGATTGGAAAAGAGTAGGAAAGTTCATGCTTAAGTGGTAAAGAGAGCTTGTTTTTGACTGTGTCCTATGCTTTGTCATGCCATGCTTGATATTGTTTTGGCTTTATGCTTAGTATTCTTTGTTGTAGCATGACTTGTTATAAACAATTGAGATTGCTTAATGTGCCTTGGATGAATCATGCGTTGTTTTAGCATATTAAAGCATAGTATTGTGGTATTCTCCTTTGATGCTTTATTTGGGTTCACTTGGCACATGCTCACACCATGTTATGACTATCCAAATTCACCGTAGCCTTTATGATCCTTTAGTTTTCAACTTGTAGTATCACTTTATGCTTTGATCAATGATGTTTTGTCGCTCTGCATGATTATGGCCATTATTGCTCTCTTAGTTTGTCGCTCCCAGTCTTTTGCTAGCCTCCACAACCAAGTATGAGTTCCACTCATGCATCCAACTCCTAAAACCAAGTTATTCCAAAGAGTCCACCATACCTACCTACTAGCATATGCTATTCCAAGTATATTCATGTTTTTGTTTACCTTCCAAATTAAACTTGTTATGAGAAAACTAGTGATTAAAGCTCTCACGAACTTGATGGCACACTTTACTTTTCTTGCCCTTAATAAACTTGAACCATTGTGTCGTCTATGTTGTATATGCTTGCACTTATTTGTTGGGGATTAGCAGAACCATGTTGTCATGGGGAACGCTTTCAACATTGCACTGGTACTTTGTACCTAATTGATATCATGCTCTTTTTTCTTTGGATGTTGTCGGTGTGAAATGAAAGGGGAGCTTGTAAGTCCATGGAGTTATGTATATGTGTTAGAGAAACGCCTGGGCCGCTGGTCTAATCCATGCTGACATGGTGGAAACCTGCAGCGTAACCATAATGAGCTGTCTATGAAGCATTCTTCTTATTAAAAAAAGAGTCCTATATTGAGAAAAAAAGAGAAAAAGAAAAAAAAAAGATTATGAAAAGAGGAAAGAGAGAAAAAAGCACCATATTCCCATGGTAAATAAGAAGATTGCTGAGATGCTCGTTGTCTGCTTGCCTTGTCATTTTGATATGGGGATTCTTCCGTATCATCGGGCAAGGGTTACCCCGTTGGCGGTTCTCTATGGTACACATGTACTTACGATGACAAGAATTTACCGGTGACTAAACTTGAGCAGCATGAGGAGCGGCCCTCGTATTCAAGGGACATGAGATTTCTAACTTATACTTCGTCAAGCATGTACACCATAGTTTGTTCACTTTAACCTTAATCACTTCAAGATGCTTATGATAGGGGCAATGAGAGCTGAAAGCTATAAGTACCATAATTTTTGGAAGCTCTTTATGAAACTTGAATCCCTACTTCCTTCTATGAAAGCTTTCCTGTTACCTTTTTATTGAGTATCCACCTTCTATCTTTATGCACCTACTTTGAGAGCATAGTGGTCATTCTTAGTTCTATGTGCATTATCCCAAGACTTGTTGATTGATGCATAACTTTGATATTGCTTGTTTTAAACTATTTGTATCTAGTCACCCTTATGAACTTTCAAGGTGTCCTATGCATTTATATTTGCTACTCTATGAGGGACAAGTTGAATGCTACTATGCTATGTTTTCTTTATGTGAAACAAAGAAACGTCTTGCAAAGCATTGTTATTCATGAATCTTTTGTTTATGCTTTTTCATGTTGCAACATAGTTTTTTGCCTTATTGCTAGAACTTTGTCTTTCATGTTATGATTGAAGTACTTTGATCCCAGCTATCCATGTTTTACAAAATACTTTGATCAAGTTTATGATGGTGCATGTCACCTCAAAATTATTCTTTCTTTTTATCACTTACCTACTCGAGGACGAGCAGGAGTTAAGCTTGAGGATGTTGATACATTGCAAATGTATCTATAATTTTTGATGTTTCATGCTTGGTTTTATCTATTTTCTTGTGTTTTGTCCACACTTTGGAGTACTTTTCATATGATTTCTTGGACTAACCTATTAACAAGAGCCACAATGCCAGCTGCATGTTTTCTGCTGTTTTTGGTTCTAGGAAGTCAGAAAATGAATATTCTCGGAATTGTACGGGATAAAAGCCGAAGTTGATATTTTACCGGAAGACTCATGGAGCCAGAAGACGAGACGGAGAGGGGCCACAGGGTGGCCACACCACCCCTAGGTGCGGGTCCCCCAGGCCGCGCCACCAGGTGGTGTGGGCCCCCTGGCTACCCACCGACCTTGCCTCTTCGCCTATAAGAAGCCTCCCGATGCGAAAACCCTAAATCGCCAAGCCTACAGCCACAAATAGTTCCACAGCGCTGCCACCACCAAAGGGGAGATTTGAGGGACAGAAAGTCTCTATTCCGGCACCCTGCCGGGATGGGGAATTGCCCTCGGAGCGATCTCCATTGATCTCCATCACCATTGCCGATTCCCATGATGAGGAGGGAGTAGTTCTCTCTCGAGGCTAAGGGTTCTACCGGTAGCTATGTGTTCATATCTCTCTCTATGCATGATCATATTGTGATCATGAGCTTTATAATCAAGTAGATCTACCTTGCTACTCAAGTGCTTTAATAGATCTCTGCTCTCCCCATTGGTGTGAAAGTGACAGCGTGCACACCATGGTGGCACTTAGGCTAGAGACTACAAATACTTGTTATGAGTTATATTTGGAGTTGGATGTCATTGTGGTGTTTGTTGGACTCATCTAGTGCTCAAGGTGATAGTGTGGGGTTTTTTAGATGGGAAAGATGAACTTTGAGGTGTGCTGTTATAGCCCTACCATCGATTAGAGTGTCCAATCGGCGAGTAGTTAAGAGTAGTATCATAAAGAGAAGATATTTATATGAGAGAGTTCACTAGTGAAAGTATGATCCTTAGGCCTTGTTTCTAAGCATTGATACAACGTTTGCTACTAGATCTGTTACATGTTTGCTTGCTTCTATCTTTATTTCAGTTTGCTTTTAAACTCTTCCACACCAACAAGCTATTTTTTAGCATCGTTATCTTATATCCATACCACTTGTATTTCACTATCTCTTCGCCGAACTAGTGCACCTATACACCTGACAAGTGTATTGGGTGTATTGGGGACACAAGAGACTTCTTGTATCTGGATTGCAGGGTTGCTTGAGAGGGAATACCTTTGACCACTTCCTCACTGAGTTCGATAAACCTTGGGTGATCCACTTAAGGGAAAACTTGCTGCTGTTCTACAAACCTCTGCACTTGGAGGCCCAACAACTGTCTACAATAATAGAAGTGCGTAGACATCACAGGGTAATAATCTTTTAGAAAAACCGTGTCCATGGTTATGGACGACTTGGGAACAAACGTGATGATCATAGAGAACTATAACCTAACCGTAAAATTTGGCAAGTTAGTAAAGTGTGTTCTAAGGATGCTTCCTTGGGGATCGAGGGGGTGATCCTAGTTAGTAGGTTCAACTAATAAAGATTCGGTCGATATCAAAGGAAGATCAAAGCTAGTGATATCGTTTTCTTATCCCCTTTTAAATATTCTACTTACACGAGCTTCTCCTACCTCTTTTACAAAGAAAGATAGCTTTACACAAAATAACCCCACCAGCCATAAGTCTTGCCGAGTACACCCTGTACTCAGCCTTGCTTTGTTGATACTTTTGTAGCAGGTAAGTGTTACCATAGAAGATGAGTTTGTTACGACATCGACATCGACGAGTAGTTTGGGGTTCCCGGTTGGCAGCCTAGAATCTATGGATTGGGACGTTTGGGCAGCCTAGAATCATTATGCTTCAGGCCTCTTATGCCATTTGTTAAGTTTGTTTTACTTAATAGTATAATTTTCCTTCCGTTGTTTGACGTTTGTGGTCAGTGACCTATGCTTGTGATAATTTGGTTCTCTGCTTAGGTATGAGCTTGCTGTAATAACTTTTGTGTCATATGATCACTGCAATGTAATCGATTCTTTCTCGGTATGCTTCCGACGTTTAGCTTAGCCTTATATCAGACGGAGGTCTGAGATTTGTCTAGCCCTAATCCCGGGGGTGTCACAGGTCTTAGTATCAGAGCAGTACCATCCGTAGGAAAACCTTTCTACTAGTCGATGTCGATTCTAGTGTTTGTGAAAACTATTTCAAAGATGAAAAGTATTTGCGAAAACTCGGGTATGCTTCATTTTCTCCTTATCCACTTTCGCTCTAACTCTGGTCATCTTATCTTGTGTTGACTTTGAAAATTTTTGCTATCTCGTCTCATCTTTCAAAGCTTAGGTGCCTTTTCGGCATGTTGTTTCTCAACCAGTTGACCTAGTGTTCAGTTCTCTAGAGTATGGTGTGTGTGTTCTTTGTTTCCCTTTGTTCTTCTTCAGGTGACAGATTCCTTTCCATCATGATCTCTCTATCTTATGGGCCCACAACATCATATTGATGGTTCCACAGTGATATGTTCTAGGCCTCAAAGTTTCCTTTTGCCTCGTGTGCCTCCTATTTATTTGTTTGGGTTCTTCCAAAGTCGTTTCTTCTTTTGGAAGCTACCTCTCGGTTACTACCTTGCAGTGTACGTTGTGTCACTCAAGTAGTAGTTCATAATTTCTTAGGTTTTACCCTTGTACTTGAACCGAAGGTCCCGGATTGTGCTAGATTCTGGTGTTCTGAATATGGTACAAGAAGCTGATCTTTAACCCAAGGTCCATTACATTGACCCCAGCTGTTAATGTTCGAGCATTACCCCAGGATGGCTAGTACTACAATTCTAACCTTCAAGCTTGTGGTTATTATCGCAATTAAATTTTGACAACTAAGGACTTCCCCTACCACTAGCTATGGCACATGTTCTTTAATGGAACCAAATAGATCACGACAAGAGTACTTCTCGTGAATCTCGCATCTATATTCGTCACTCTGCCACATCTCATCCCTTCTATGCATGGGTTTTCGGAAGATTGATAATCTATGCATCTACATCTCAGGATTCAATCCTGACCATGTTTCCTTCTCCTTATTGTTTCTGACCTTTATCTGACAATTGGTAGCTAAGAAGTAATGTGCATTGGTGTCTTCCGATGCAAGATACTCTTGTGGTTCGTCAATACAAACCATTTCGGGATGTTGATGACTAGATTCCGATGCAAGAACTTTTGACAAGAACAAAATAAACTAAGACAGAAAGTAAATAGGAATATGAACTGAATTAAAGAGATTGTAGTTGTAGGATTGAATGGAATGAGAGAGGGCTTCTAGGCTTCGGTCTCACTAGTACTAGAAGGCTAAATATATGTGTGATCTATAAGGTATTTCTCAGACAAATAAACGTTCCCCAATTGATTACTGGGCTGTCACACTGTGTGCACTATGCATGGTTCTCGCGCGTCACCACAAGGCAAAGGGCACTTCCGGACCAAAGGATCACATAAACTCATCTTAGATCACAATAAATTCTAACTTAGCGCACTAGATCATACCTGAACCTAGAATTGAATCAATCACTCACACATGGATGAACAGCAAAACATATATAAATATATAATGATATCACAACCGCGTTCAATCTTACAATTACTAAACACAAGAGAAAGAGGGAGATGGAGATCGACGCGTGGTGGTGGTGATGTCTTCCTTCTCCTCCTCTTCTGTCAACACCCGGATTTTTAGTCCCAGATGGCTGTTATGCCATACATCGCAATCCTAGGATTACCATTTTTGCGAGACATAACGAATTGGATATCATAGTACATCATCCATTACAAACCATAATAAGGTCTTACACAAATAAAGGATCTCATGATCTAGTCTTAATACAAACAAGCAGCGGAATAATAAGCATAGTAGTGGGCTCCATCTTCGGTGTCACAGGAAATGCTGACAATGGGAGATGATCCTAGTTGTCGTAGCCGTCCTGCTGTCCTTCTTCCGGATAGTCCTCCTCATAGTCTAGCCACGGGAATAGCCAGGGACAAAGCCATGAGTACTCTTTAATTACTCGCAAACTATCACAAACAAGTAAGATAGTTCTAGTAGGAATACTAAGCTCTAAGTTTACTTGCAAAAGCTAGATTTATCTTAAGCTGAGTTCAGAAGTAAAGAAAGATAATTTAATATTCTAAGATCACTTTAAGTTGGGAAACTAGCTTTCATATTCACAACCCTATGGTGGTCAAGTCAAAGTCACCATTCATTTCATAAGTCATTTTGAAAATATCTGATGACAGAACAGTATGGCCACTCCAACTTCCCATGACCGCGGACGCGGCTATTCGAATAGTTTGACACTCTGCAAAGGTGGTACACTTTCACCACAAAATTCGATACATCCGTCAGGGATAACCCTGAATCAATCATACTTAGTATGCGGATAATCAGTCATAACCTTTCAATTGCATACTCTAGTATAGGCACCTCCCCTATGAGCTTGGCCTCCCAGCCATGGACATCTACCATCCTGGGAACTGCATAGGTGGACATCATCAAGAGGTAGCCTCAGCTCAAACCTCTCCCGCAAGGGAACCCATACTAATGCATATAAACTTCCGGCTAAGCCTTACCCAATTCAGGTATTGTGGTTGTACGGTAAAATTGGAACGGTATCGCATTCGAACCCAACCATCAGTTTTTATAAAGGGCTAAGGCTCATGCCTCAACATTTTCATCATCAAGTCATTTGTGTTTCTCAACACATGTCAAAACATCTCAATAGAATGACTCATCATTCCAAGGTTTTCATAAGCATTTTCACCAAGTATTCCCATCTAAAGTGATCAAGTTTTATGCTTAGCACTAGCCACTAAGGTTAAGAGTGTTCACTAAAGAGGGGTGCTAATCTTCAATCTCATTCCATAGAATGACATCTAAGTATAACTAGATAGGCCAAGTTTTATACTCTTTATGCTATCTAAAAAGTAAAGAACTTTGGTAAAGTAAAAGAGAGTAAAGCTTGCAAGTAAAACTTGGGATAGGTATAAATCAAAATGTATAACCAAGCATGCCTAATGCATCTTGCTTAGGACATCTTGTATAATTCTAGCTTGCCTTGGTTGGTGCAGTGGTTGAAATTCTCCTCGTCTTCTTCAGGGTAGAACTCCTCCTCCTCATAGACTTGGTCGGTACTATCGTCTATAAATAAATACGGGATACACAATCACCAAGAAATACTTAATTAAGTCTATTTAGCACACTAAGGCACATACTTGATGATCTAGCATCCTCACAATCATCACATGATTTAAAGAACTAGTTGTATTCATTTAATTTGAGAAAAGTAATTTCTACTCATTGAAAATAATTAAGATTTAATATTCTCCAATTAAAATATGGGATAATGTGGACACATGTCATCACCACATATTCTAATACATGGGAATGTGATTTAAAGGGTTGGTCACATTTTATAAAGTTTAGGATTATTATTTAATCAATTTAAAGTGACTAGAAATTCCCTAATAGCATTCTTTTGGTACTAGTCCAATGTCACTGCATGCAAACCTAAATATTTTTACATATTCAGATAGGTATGGCAAATGTGATTTTTGAGATTTCGAATCAACTCAAATGCTATTATGGTTGATTTTTGAAAAATGTTTGAATGCAGAAACGTCTCTGTCTTGTTATTTTTTATATAGATTATCTCTAACTCCACATGACTTAAATCCAACAGGATTGGATATATATTTTAAATATCTTTCTAACAAAAATTGAATCATGTAATTTGGTTAAGCAAATCTTGCTGAATTGATTTTTAAACAAGTGGACAGAATCTAGTTTAAACCTAAATAGAAAAACACTTATTTGAATATATGGGCTAGCGTGGGAAACTAAACGTTTCAGCCCAGTGGCGCTCCACGGCGCAGAGGGCTACTGACAGGCTGGTCCCGCACGTTAGTGGCTGCTACTCAGCGAAACGGTACGGGGCATTCTCCGCCGTGGGATTAGAACTACGATCGCTGGCTGTGGTTCGTCGTCTCCAGCGAACAGTTCTCCGGCGAGGACGAACCCTAGCGACACGGTGGGGGTACGTGGGGGCTTACTAGGGCTCCAACTAGACGTGGCGATGGGGGCGATCGAACTGGGAGACGATGGCGGTTCTAGGCATGGTCGTAGTTGCTCCTGGGGTTGCTCCAATCGACGGCGCCTCTTATCCTCTGTTGCGGCAAGCTCCAGCGAAATTCCGGCCAACGGCAGCTCGCCTTGCTTCGAAGATTGGGTGGAAGGTTCAGTGGAGAGAGGGGAGTGAGATGGTGTGCAGAATGAGGCTGGGGGTGGCCTCTATTTATAGTTCGACGGCGAGACCGAGCGGCATGGGCGTGGCTCGTCCAGGGTGACGGTATAGGCAGCTATTGCCAGGGCAGAGGTAGGCGGACGATGCACGGTCTGCTGGTGGTCCTCTACGGTGTAAAGCCACGACTTGGGGCGGTTGCATTTGGTCGGGTGCAGCTCGTGCTCTGTGTGGCAAAAGCGGCGTTCGGCGCGGTGCATGGTGGCTGCGGGTCAAGCGGCGTTGAACGGGCATGTCCGTGTGGTTCCTGGGGTCATGGCGAAGCGGTGCATGCATGCTGTGGTTGAGGCGCGGCGCTCTGGCGCGTGCTCGGCATGGCGCGGACATGGTGGGCGCGGATGTGTTGTGGTGGTCCAGGGCCTGGCAGTGCTCGGGGAAGGGACAAAGAGGGGCGGTAGGGTGCAGCGATCCTCATAGGCGTCGTGGACGAGCTCGGCGTGGTCTGCTGCGAGCTGTCCATGCTCGATCGGCTGGCATGGCGCTCGGTGGCTTGGCACTGGCGCCAGCAGTGAAGGGGGCTAGGCTTAGATACTATGGTTGGTGCTGGGGTGCCAGGGGACAAGGATTGAGCCAAAAATGGGGACAAAACATTGATCAAAACAGTAACTGTTAGGCAGGTTTATCTATGATCACCAAGTGTTTGATGAAATGGCCGAAAGAATTTTATATTTGAATTTTGAAAAGATTTTTGGTGTGTGATCTAATCTTATGCTTGGTAGTCTCTGGTTGCTGGGAATTGTCAAGGTGGAGTGGTTTGGTTGGTTTTTGAGAAATGATGATCTTAACACCTACACTTGATTCCATTTTCAAATGTCATTTGAATTGCCTTGCTAGATGTTTTTGTAAGTTTGTAAAGTGGGCATTGGTACATCTTTACTTGTTCTAGCAAGGGGTGCAAAGATCTAGAATTGTTTCTGTTGAGAATTGACTTCTAGGAACACCTAAAGTGGCCTAGTGGATAAAAGGGGTCAAAATGACCATTTGCATTATTTAATCTTATTTGATTTCTTTTTCTTTGGATTTTGTTTGTAAATGGTCTAGATGATGTGGCATTCACCTTTGAACCATTTCACAACCTCTAGATAAATCAAACATGTCATTTCCAAACAATTCTATACTAATGCAAACACACATGCATTCATAATTATTTTAATACTAAAAAGTTTTTGTTAACCCTAAATTGGGTGATTAGGATTGAATAACCTTGATTAAAGTTTTGGGATGTTACACGTTATTCTTGCTTGGATGCCTTGATGGTGATGGTGTTGAGGGAGATCTAGATCTCGAAGGTGTGGTTGAGGCAGAGCTCTGCCGCAATGGAGATCGGATGGGTGGCGGCGGCGGTAGGACTCCGCCCCTGAAGGGCTATGGCTTGGTGGCTCTTTCTTGGGTCCTCCCTCCTTTATATAGGCCTTGAGGGTGCCCTAGGATTCCCCCAATACCATCATATGACTTAGGGATGGTTCTAAAGCTTTTTTGGGGCGAAATCCTGTTGTTTCCGACCCTTTTTACAACTATACGGGCGCAACTATACGTTTGGAATTATTGTTCCCGTCGTATAGTTGCTCGTTAAACCGTTTGTATGCTTTAGTATTTTGGTCGCCATTTCTTCATATGAACTCCATTTTGGGTGTTCTTGGGCTCGTTGAGTTCGTACCGTCGAGGGATACAGCCCTGTGGTCTTGGATCTTTATTTTGAGGAGTTAGAAATTCACTTTTCCAACACCTCAAATGGCTAAGTCTAGTCCCTATAGGTCCTCCATACTATGCTCTCTTTGTTCCTTTTGCCTTTATTTTGTCCTTAATCATCATCAACACCTACACACATGTAGAAGACAAGGAAGAGGGATAAAATTCTACCTAAACTACCAAATGTGCAAAGCTCATATTGAATTTAATAAAAACAAGTAATCATGCATATCAGGCATAGCAATAGTTAGATGGATCATGATATGATAGGAAAATGACACAATTTATATTGCTAAAAAGTGTTGTATTATCACAACCATCAACTTCCCCAAGCTAGATGTTGCTCATCCATGAGCAAAAGGGATCGATAACTTAATGGATGTGATCTTGCTTATCATTGGAAATCAATGCACCATATCCTTGTTTTTCTTGCAAGCTCAAAGTAAGAGAGAGCATAATCATACAAGGCAATATAAGCTCAGTTATATTATTCCAAACCACTATAGATTAGTCAAAAACTTCTATGCCCCATGTCAAAGTTAAATCTATCTTGCAAGTAAACTTGTGATCCTTCTATACATATTTTGTTGTATTTTTGTATTTTTATTTGTATAAGGCAAAGCTGAACACGGTTAGTTGTCAATCATAAATAGAAATAGAGTTTTCCAATGCTGCCCACTCATGCCATCTATTAAAGTCTCTCAAGTGCAAACTTCGATTGTTGAGCTCATAGAAAATATATTTCTTAGAAACGAGACCATGCCAAAAGAGTGGTATATGTTAAATCAAGACTATGTAGGCTAGGAAGGACACCCGTGACCATTACCAAGGTTTCCCTTTTCGGTATAATGATTTCTCATAATGGTCAGTGGCGTATTTCGACTTTCGCTTTTAACGTAGGCCCATGAGAATACCAATGCATACCCGAATATAGCATTTTTTGCTACATATGTTGGGCAACTCATAGCCAAACTCCAAGAGCTTCCTCTTTTTGGATTGTCCAAAGGCCAGCGGAGTTGTTAGCATCCCATGTTGTGCGATAGTGGCACAAGACATGCATAAAGCAATATCTCACTTTGATTTCCAAGACAAAATTTTGGCATATGTAATCTGAAAACTTTGAAACATCATTTCTTATTTTCCAACTCACTTAGTAAGCATCTATTAAGACCATAATTTCCAACACTATGGGCTCGTGCTGCTCCATAACCATTCACTTAAGACAATTCGGAATAGTGTCAACTAGCAAGTTTCGAAGAACTTCTTTATTATATTTTTCTTTTCAAAATGTAGAGAACATGGCAATGTATATTTAGAGGATAACAATATTTTTCACAAGCTAGATAAAAGTTGAACAAGGTGCATCAAAGCTATGGCTTGTCTCCTATGGGGCCTAACATGAGCAAGTATATCCCTTATATAAATATGAACAAAATCTCATCTAAGCAAGCATTCAAAAACAGAGAGATACACAATAGCATGAAAACCTTTTAAGATAAAGAACTTTTCACAAAACTCTACGCATGCAAAATAACCTCCCAAGCTAAACTTGAGAAGATCATGAAAATAAAAGAGAAAATACAGTGATCAAAAGAGAGTATAAGAAGTGGTTACCTCCCCAAGCTTAGTTGAAAACAAGGGTGACACACTTTACCATTGAGGTACAAGTAACCTCTCTTTTGATGGACAAAGAACCTTTGCTTTAATGTATATTTCTTGATATAGCCTGGTGGCTTCCTTCCTTGCGAACCTGCTTGGAAACTAAGAAGAAAATAAAACTTTGTGTTTTTGAAGGCACGGGGATTAGCTCAAAGTGATAAAAATACAAGTCCCACTGTGTCGGTTCATCAACCTAAGCACCACGCTTAAGTCAACAAACTAAGTCCAAGAGTTGTACATACTCCCAGATTTTGATGAAGTGCAAGTGAGACAAAATATGAAACATGAGTGTGCAACCCCTATGTGCTTAATTGGGAGAGGTTCGAGTTTGGAAGGTTTTACTAGTCATTAATGCATTTTAATTTGAAGCAACCATGTGGCTCATGTGAGTGTTTGTACAGTTGTCACTACCATACATGTCGTCACATAAGGGTCAAGTCCCTGCGAAAATAACACACAAAATAAAATGCATCGGTTTGGTACAGGAACATAGTTCGTTTACCCCACCAATGAAAGCAAAGTAAATAGAAAACATGAACTTCTATAGAGAATTACGGTCTAGGAATTTTCTTAGGTAGAACTTTTATTGCTTGTAGATATTCGGATCCCCCTCGAGTTTTGAGGTTTTTTAGAAGTAGGGAGAAAGTATATCGAAATTTTGATATAGGGGTTACCTTCCCATAGCGATTTTGTGGTCGGACGCAACTGTACGGGCGGAACTATACGGTCGGAACAATGTGTTCCCGCCTTATAGTTGGCATGCTATAAAAATTTTAGGGTTTCCACCTGGTGGCGCAGCTATACGGCCAGAACTATACGGTCGGAATAATTTGTTCCCACTGTATTGTTGGTCGTCAAACCCTCTATACCTAGAAAATAAATTGTACAAAAGCATCGATATCTATATGACCGGAACTATACAACCGGAATTTTTATTCCCGCCATATGGTTGGTCGTTAAACCGTCAGTACTTATGAAAGAAAAATTGTCGATGGCAAAAATATCTATACGGCCAGAACTATACGGCGAGAATTTTTAATCCCGCTGTATAGTTGGTCGTTTAACTCTCTGTAGGCATCAAAAAAATTCCGTTTCTTCATGAATTCTTTCTTAACCTGAAACTTAGTGAAACACCATGTTTTGATAGAAAAATGGCAGATTAAACTTTCAACCAACATTTAGCATGTATAAAATGGGATTTAAGTACAACCGAGTTTATGCAACACATAGTAACAATAAATTCTACCTTTTGAAATTTTCAACAAGATTACTCTAATAACAAGGCATGCGAAGAATAAAAGTACCAATGCAACATGAATGCAACTAGACTCAAGACATAAATCTAAGAAAGACGCCTAATGACTTCTGGGTTGCCTCCCGGGAAGCACTCTCTTTAAAGCCATAAAGCCAGGCTAGGATGCTCCATACATTACCCACCTGGATCCCAAGGGATATCGACTCGAGGTGAGGTTGTACATACCAGCTTGGAGCATCTTGAAGTAGAGTTTGGTCAGAGTCGTACCCGCTTATGGTGCATCGGCATCATGTAGATGAACAAGTTCTCGCTTTCAAGAAAGTTTTGATGCACCAAGCTTGGTGAACATGCCTCGGTGTATAGCTGCAATGAGAGGATTTGAGATTCATATAAAATTCTTAAATCATTACCTTGGTTACCTGTGTAGGGGAACACTTCATAGTATTCTTCCTTCATAGCAGGGAGTTCAGGACCCTGCATGTTAGTATAGCAAGGTTCTATCTCTAGTTCATTATTATTAATGCTCTCCATATGAGTGGCTAGGCACAAGGCCTCTGCAGAATAATTATCAACAGTTTTAGCATCATAAAGATCACTACTAGAGTGAGAGGCATCACAAACTCACCTTTTTGTAGTGTGACTCTCTTTGTCAACTCACATTTTTGTTCCTCCTTTTCATCGACTAGTGTTTTAATAGCAATAATAGCATCACAAGTTGGAGTTGAAAGTGTGAGCGGGTGATCAATCCGTTATTCCTCCTCTTCCTCATGCTCCTTTTCCTCTCCACTTAAATTATTTTCACAAAAGAGGAACATCAGGTATACTAAATTAAAAACTCCATCAAGTGCTTCACTTTCAACATCAATACTTCGTAGTCTAAATACCATTTCAGATGCACCTTTGAAAAGAAAGTGACGAGGGTTTAACTCGTCAATGCCCATTGTTATGGACTTGGGTTTTGGAGAAGGAGGGAGCGCTGGAGGCATCAATCGGCTAGCAAACAAGCACACAGGAATGCAAGGTTTACCTAGGTTCAGGCCTCATAGAGGTCCCTACTCCTGCTTGTCTGCTCTTGGAATTAACAAAGGAATCAAAGATTACAGGGGCGTGCAGATGCAATCTAGCGAGAGTTGTGGAAAATAGGGTTGTGATTATCCTCCTCGCCGCCCCCTCCTAGCCTTTATATAGATAGGCTAGGTCTCAGGTAGCAGGTCGAGTCGGTTACATATTAGGGTTTTCCCTTTGAACTTTCTATCTTAAGCTTCTTCTTCTTGTCTCACAAGAAATCGAGAGTCCGTGGGCCACTCGAATTCCTCATTGGGCCTTGGCAACGCCGTGGGCTTCTGCCGCATCTGGACCGTGTATACCAAACTCGAGTACCTGTAGGGTATACCCATGTCAGTAGCCCCCGAGTGTCCAGTGGAATCGCAGATTCGACTAGGGACTTTATGAAGTCTTTTGAGTGCATGACTGAGCATTTTTTCGAGCGTTTTGTTTGTGTCATAGGGATTATTGATATACGTGCCTGATTTAACCGATGTATCGGTGATAGTTAACTGCCTTAGGGGAAAACAATGCAATCTACTCAAACTCGATTCCCCAGACTCGAATTTGGAAAAGTGCTACCGTAATTCGACTCAAGCCGCGGAGGTCTTACAGGAGTCGAATTCTAGTGTATAAGTGCGAGCACTCGACGCGTCCGTTAAGGCATGTTCATCGTACCTGTAGGCACGAATATGTTTCTGGTAGTGCGCAGCAGATGCATTGCTAGCCCTTATTCAGGTCTTATCTTCATGTTGTAAGTGCGGCATCTGAATTTTTTGTCATCGCGGAGATGATTCGGGTGGCCTAGGAGATGCGGTCTCTTTGTAGGGAAAGTATGAGGCGGAGTCGCCATAGCATTCAAGTGTGGATGTTATCAACACACAGTACGATGTACAAATAATCATATGGTGCGCGACCAGCACTCCCTATGGGAGTAGCCCCTGAGTGCCTGGTTAAGTCGAAGACTCCAGCAGGGACTAAAACTTTTCGCGACTACTGTCGTCTTTTCTTGCTTGTTTCAGTTGAATTTGCTTCCGGTGCTCCCTATGGGAGTAACCCATAATTCGCAATCAAATCGTATATTCGAATGATTGGTTTGTATTGAATGTTCATATACCTGCATAAAGAAAATCATAGGGTGCACGACCAGCGTTCCCTATGGGAGTAGCCCCCGAGTGCTTGGTGGAGTCGAAGACTCGAGCAAGGATTAAAGTATTCAAAAGTTTCTTCTGCTGGTATTGATGACGTTAGTGTTGACGATGTGATGACCTCATTTGCCTACTTGAGCGGTTTTGATAGGACATGACGAGTGGTGGGTCCCACTTTCTGACTTCGATTTGATTGGGGCGTGTGTAATCTTCTGTTTTAACTGTGTCTCCTTGATTTCCGCGCGTAATGGAGATACTGGGGGACGGTTCGTGTTTTAGCTTCGCCACATGTCGATGGCGATGTGCGCCACGCGTGTAGTAGGGTTTCTGCTGGCCGTTGGATGGTCTCCACGAGGAGGTTAAGTAGCAGCGCACCTATGGTAATTTTCCCCATATGTCTTCTTTGCTCGTGTCTCCGTCGCCATTGCTGCTACTCTTTGCTTCCTTGCGCACTTCCTCTTTGCGGCACTGGACCAGCTCTGTGTCTTCCCCAGTTACTTCCTTCGTTCACACCGCCATCGAAAGGGGAGGTGCCGCCGCTGGATCCACAGCCTCCATTGCCGCCACCAAGAAGGGTGGTGCCGCCACCGTGGGCACCAGCGCCGCCGGCGCTGGGAAGAAGAAGGGTGCGGGCACCCGCGTCACCAATAGCGCCTGGCGGGAATCCATCATCAAGCCTTCCGAGCTTCATCTTCATCGCCAAGATGGAGTTCTTCCCTCCGTTGAAGACGTCTCGCGAGTGCCCAGTGACGAGGTAATTCTTTGTCCTCCTCCGCCAAGATGGAGTTCTTCCCTCCGTTGAAGACGTCTCGCGAGTGCGTTCATCATCCGAGGTCTTTCTCTCCCCTTGCATCCTTTCTTCCGCGGTCTCCTTTGTTTCTATGGGTTCCAGCTGCACCAGCTGTCCCCAAATTCTATTCTCCACATCTCTTGCTTCATCACCCTCTACGAGTGTTGGCTCGGAAACGAGCCACACTTTGGCCTCTTCAAGAGGCTTTTCAATTTAAAACGGCATCCGGCATCCGGTTCTATAGTCTACGGCGTAGGAGGCTGTAGAATCCACGTCGAATCCTCTGTCACATATTTTTCCATCAAGCTCACCGCGCCCATCCAAGGGTGGAGAGACAAGTGGTTCTACATCCACGACCAGAAGGCCGACGAAGAGCACTATGGACTCGCGCCCTTCGATCACGCGGCAACTTGCAAGAGGAGGCGCTCCTAGAATGTCATTATGCCCGGCAAGTCCGTGGAAACAGAAGTGCTGTATAAGCGCGTTTGTGACCTCGAAAACCGCATAGGCAAGGAAGAAGGTGGCGCCGCTCTCATTCGCACCTGGTTGCGCCGCCGCGTCCAGCCTCTGTAGGCCAGAGTGCACCCTATGTACTGCTGGACCGGGACTGTTGATGTCACTCACGTGTCTGCGAGGGTATTTCTGTGGGTGAGGTGGATAGGAGGGTGCGATTGGTGACCAAGTATACCGCCAAGGAGGCTCTCCCATGCGAACCAGTCATGCCTCCTTTTGACACCTCTAACCCTCCTCCTGAGGTAGAACTGTACTACAAAGTAGTTTCTTTTGTCGATTGCCAATAAGCGGCTTGATATATAATGATGTATCTTCTGATTGCAGGACTGGAAGGTGTCTTCCAATTTGCCCCCTCATCCTGAAGGGGTTATCCCTCGTGAAGTGGATGAAGAGGACGAGTCAGAATCGATCGTCCCAATTGAAGAGGAGGAGGGAGCCCCTGAGTCTAGCGGCCATGATACTCGCAAGCATTCTTGCAGCGAGGACTTGGATGCTTCGTCGCCGACGACGCCAGAAGGTCCTTCTGTTGTTGCGGAGGAGCCAATCCCAATCGTTCATGTGCGCTCAATGGCTCCTCCTGCCCGGAAGAAGATGCGACTGCCGAAGGAGTCGTCGTAGTTGGAGGAGCAATCCTTTGACCATGATAAATTTGATTGGTGAGTTCTGCATTCACGACCTCACCTTGGTTCCTTTTTGGAGTTGCTTTTTCCTTGAAGTTTTTGCTTGATGTGTTTTGTAGTCGAGCAGCGTCGTCATCTTCTAACGACGTCCAATTTGTGAAGGAGTCTGGAGTCGCAGACTCCAAGGCCAAGGAAGTGGCCAAACGATATCCTTCTCCTCCATTGGCGGCCCACTCCGGGCACAACTCGTCGAGTTCCCCGCATGTTGGGGAACACCAGATGGTTGCCCGGACAACTGCGCGGCAGTCATCTTCAGAGTCTCTGAGGATCACGTAAGCGTCCTTTTGTTGTGTTGGCAGTCAAATTTATACTTGGTGATGTCTGCTGATCCTTTGTTTTCTTGTGAGGCAGCTCATCATGAAGGGAGCTGCTCGCCTGGCGGAGCAAGTCCTTGTCATGGGTCGACAGCATGCGTTGCTGGACAATCGCCATCATGTTGTCGAAGGTTAGTTTTGGCTTCGTCTTTGTCTTCGTGAAATTTATGAATTCGATTGATGATACACCATGTGCATTGTAGTTGAGCACAATGAACTTCTTCGTCGTGCTGCTGCACTCATGAAGACACTTGCCGCGGCGACAAAGAATCGCGACGAAGCAATCGCAGCTCTAGAGGAGTCGTGAAAGCGAGAAGAGGATCTCTACGCTTCCACTACTGAGAGGGAGAAGTTGTTCGAGGAGCAACTTTTCTCGATTGCCAAGTCTCTCTCAGGTATTCTTTCACCTGAATTTCAATTGCTCTTTGCTTCGACATCGTGTTATTGTGCTAACACTTTTGTGTATGCAGATGCCAGCGGCCTAAGCTTTGACGCCCAGTCTCTGCGTCGCGCTAATGCATTGGCAGGCGCCGTAGCGGCAGTCGAAGACCGCAGCGCTTCCCTTCAGGGGACGTTGACGAAGGCCAAGGGTGTGCTCAGTCACATCCGTGAGGATCTAACTCCCAAGGCTGAGCTGATTGACAACCTTGAGGATCTGGTGGAATCCCTTGTTGGAGGTATTCCTGTGGACTTCAGGAACTCCCAACGGTCTGTCGGCGCCACCATGGCACTCGCGATGGTGCAAGCCCATGGCGTGGAGGTGGACCCTGCAGCGATATCCAAGGCGATGCCCGTCGGCACAGATGGCCAATAGGTAGTGGTTGCTCCCTTCGCTACTGGTTGCGGTAAGTATGGGCCGCAGCTCATCAATACAGTCGCCAAAGACTCAGAGGAGCCACAGCGAGCGAAGAAGGCGGCGAAGGCTGCGGCATCAGGGGCTGGCACCGGAAAGTCTGTGGCGTCAGAGACTGCCATGGATTCGATGAGGCCCCCGAAGTCAAAGTCGAAGTCAAAGAAGCAGATTGCTCCTTAGTAGCCAATCTGTAATAGTTGTAGTTATTTCGGGTTGAAACTATGCTTTTGTGGGAGTATCCCTATCGAGACTTTGATGTGCTTGAATGCAGTTATGCCTATATCAATGTATTTCTGGCCCCTTATTTTCTTCTTGCTTGATTGTGATAGGGTACTTTGAGCGGTCCTTCGAGTGATCCTCGTGACCTTCCTTCCACCGATGAAACCACAGTGCAGCCGCGTTCAAAGGTGGAGGAACCGTCGTTGCTTTCGCGTTTGCGCAACTGCATTAAGCAGTTTGAGCGCAAGTTGCCCACATCCGTGGTAGCGCGGATGTGTGGAAGTCGAAAGCAGAGAATGCCACTGCGCACGAGAAGTATCTCTTGGAAGAAGTGGCGCAGCTGAATGAGCAATTCAAATGTTAGCTTTCTGCCTTCTCATGTTTTCTTGTAGTCAATCGTGGTGATGCCTTGTCTTCACACTTTGCTGCTTCTTTGGTGTAGTTGTGAGCGCTCGTCATCCGCAGGATGAGAAGGATCATGTGGTTGTTCGAATGAACAACTTGACCCAGGAGCAGCTACAAGCGAGTGGGTACTTTTGGGTGGATCGCGACCGTGCAGTTGCCCTGGCGACCCTGCAGGATCGCTCTTCCCGAGTGCTCCAATGCCTAAAGAAGGCGCAGTCATGCCTTAAGCATATTTATGAAGCAATGTTTCCTCTCGACGTGGTGCCTTCAAGCCTGATGGCCCTTCTAGCGAAGTTCCAGGATATGGGGCGGTCCACGAGTGCGTACGACAGCAGTTGGTAGCTGGTGCTAAGGATGCATTATCGCTGGTGTGACTGCATAGGCCAGACGTGGATGTTGCGTCTGTTGCTGCTAGGCTGCCGCCTCCGCCAGAAGGTATGACTTGGGACATGGTTCCGCACTATCAAGCGGTTGATCGGCTAGCAGAGGACATTGTTGACTTTTTCGAGGAGCAAACCAACGTTCTTGTTTTGCAGAAATAGCATGACTTGTATCCTACACATAATTGTATAAGTGTTGAAAATTTCATACGATTGTATTGGATGTATTGAGCATCTGTTGATATGTGAAGAGCTTGTTAGCTTATATATTTTTCGAGTGTGTTGTACTCTGTGGTTCCTTTTTGTTAGCCTGACGTGTGTTTATCTCAGCACCTTGCCAACATGTCAGGTGCGCTGCAGCTGGGTTGGGGTTTATCAAGGGTTCCATTAGTGCGTCAGCTACTCAGGATACCGTGATTAGTTCGTAGAACAGGGGTGTATAGGGTGGCATAGCCCCCGAGTGATGAAATTGCAGGAGAGTAGAAAAAATACACAGAGTTTCGGGGCACTTAGCTTTATTTTTTTGTAGAATAGTACGAGGTACAATGTGTGGCTAAGTAGCCTAGTTGAATAGCCTTATTTGTAATGTAAAAATAACTAAGGGTAGAAACGACGCAGCTGCGCGATGTTCCAGGGGTTGGAGTATGCGACTCCTGTCTCGAAATCTTTAAGGCGATAGGCGCCACCTGGGATTACTTCTATAATCAAGTATGATCCCTCCCAAGGGGACTCGAGATTGAGATGCCCTTGTTGCTTTAGTCACAGGACCAGGTCTCCTTCGACGAAGGATCTGGGGCGCAGCCTTCTGCTATGGTAGTTGCGGAGGTTCTGCTGGTAGATCGTTGATCTCTCCACTACTATCTCACGTGCCTCGTCAAGGAGGTCGACGGAGTCTTCGAGTGCAAGGGTAGGTTCCTTCTTGATGTATGTGACCACCCGTGGGGCTTTGAAGCGCACTTCTGCGGGTAGCACCGCTTCAGCACCGTGCACCATGAAGAACGGAGTATAGCCCGTAGCGTTGTTTGGAGTTGTGCGCAGGCTCCAGAGTACGGATTGTAGTTCGTCTGGCTAGCATCCAGCGGCTTGTTCAAGTGTTCGAAGGAGTCGCTTCTTGATTCCACCGCAAACGAGGCTGTTGGCCTTTTCAACTTGACCGTTGGCCTGCGGGTGAGCCACCGAGGTGTAGCTTACATTGATTCCCAGGTTTTCGTTACATTGATTCCCAGGTTTTCGCAGAATTCCTGAAACTCCTTGGAGGTGAAGTTTGTCCCATTGTCCGTGATGATGCTATGTGGCACCCCAAGGTGGTAGACAATGGACTCGAAGAACTTGACGGCGTTGGCTCCTGATTGATTCGTTACCGGCATGGCCTCGATCCACTTGGTGAATTTGTCGACTGCGACTAAGAGGTAAACGTAACCTCCTCGTGAGGACCTTGGGAGCTTGCCGACCATGTCGAGTCCCCATTGTGCGAAGGGCCAGGCCAATGGTATTGGCCTGAGTTCTACGCCAGGTGCGTGAGGCTTGTCCGTGAATCGCTGGCAAGCATTGCAGCGCTGGACGATATCCTTGGTGTCGCGCATGGCCGTTGGCCAGTAGAATCCAGCTCGTAGAGCTTTGGCGACAAGGGCGCGACTGCCAGCATGATGCCCACAGGTGCCTTCGTGTATGTCGAGGAGGACGGCCCTTCCATCCCTGTTGGAGATGCACCGTTGGAGTACTCCGGTAATGTTGCGTTTGTATAATTTGGCGTTGATGACGGCGAATGCCTTGGATCGTCGTGCGATGTGTCACGCATCAGTCAGGTCCTCTGGCAGCCTTTTGATGAGCAGGTACGTGATGTACGGTTGTGTCCAAGATGGCTCAATCATCCTAACGCCCGTTGACCCTTTGAGTCCTGTATCGAGCTCCATGTCGTCGAGTGCCATTGGCTCGTTAGGTGGCGAAGACCCCGAGTCTGTTGACGTGCTTGCTTTCTTCTCTAGAGCCTTGGGCTTGATGGAGTGCTCGCAGATGCGCTCGAGGAATACCCCATGTCGTATAGGGGCACAGGTCGAGCCAATGTTGGCGAGTGTGTCCGCCTCTTCATTACTTTCACGGCCTATGTGCCGCAGCTCATAGCCGTCGAAGTCTCCTTCGAGTGTGTCGTAGAGGTCGCGATAGGCGATCATGTTGTCGCTTGGTGCGTCGCACTCGTGCATCGTTTGATTAACTACCAGTTTGGAGTCGCCGTAGATGATGAGCCTTTTGGCACCGCAGGCTTTTGCCATCCTCATCCCATGGATTAGGGCTTCGTACTTAGCTTCATTGTTGGAGGCAGTGAACTGCATCTGCAGAATGTATTTCATCTTGTCTCCCTAGGGCGATGTCAGTATGACACCTGCGCCATCTCCGTCCTTTTGCTTGGACCCGTCGAAGTGCATTGTCCAAAGGTAGGACATGTCTGGCTTGTCGGGGAGCTGGTTCTCCATCCAGTGCACGAGAAAGTCCAGGATAACTTGCGATTTGATCGCGTCGCGCTTTTCATATGTGATGTCTCGTGGAGACAACTCGATTCCCCAAAGCGCGACTCGTCCGGTGGCGTCAGGATTATTGAGTATATGCCCGAGCAGGGCGTCATTTACCACCACGATTGGGTGCTCTTGGAAGTAGTGGCGCAGTCGCTTGGCTGTCATGAAGACGCCATAGGCCAGCTTCTAGTAGTGCCGGTACCGCTGCTTTGTTGGCGTGAGCACCTCGCTGAGGTAGTATATTGGGCGTTGTACCCCGTGGACTTTATTTTCTTTGGCTCGCTCCACCACGAGCACAGTGCTGACCACCTGGTTGGTTGCGGAGATTTAGAGCAGCACTGCCTCCTTTTTGCGAGGCGTCACCAGTACTGGTGAAGTGGATACTAGACGCTTGAGGTCTTCGGATGCTTCTTGTGCTTTGTTTGTCCAGTCGAACTTGTCAGCCTTGTGGAGGAGTTGGTAGAAGGGCAGTGCCTTTTTGCCCATTTGACTAATGAATCGACTGAGCGCCGCGATTCGCCCAGCTAGCTGTTGGACACCTTTTACGTTCTTCGGCTTCCCCATGGCCAGTATGGCCTTTATTTTCTTTGGGTTTGCTTTGATTCCTCTCGCGGAAATGAGATACCCGAGTAGCTGCCCAGATGGTACGCCGAAGGCGCATTTGTCCGGATTGAGCTTGATCCGGTAGCAGTCGAGGTTAGCGAAGGTCTCGCGGAGATCATCGATTAACGAAGCTTTCTCCTTGGTTTTGATGACGTTGTCGTCAACGTAGACTTGGATATTGTGACCAAGTTGGTTCTTGAGGCAGGCCTGCATGGACCGCTGATAGGTAGCTCCTGCGTTTTTTAGCCCGAACGGCATGGTGTTGTAGTAGAACACACCAAAGGCCATTGTAAACGCCGTCTTCTCTTGATCTTCCTCCTTCATTTGAATCTGATTGTAGCCTGAGTAGGCGTCAAGGAAGCAGAGGCATTCACATCCCGCGGTGGAGTCAATGATTTGGTCAATTCGCGGCAACGGGAAGTGATCCTTTGGGCAGTGCTTATTCGGGGAGGTAAAATCCACGCACATCCGCAGGATATCCGTGTCTTTTTGGGCACGAGCATTATGTTAGCGAGCCAGGTGCTTTCCTTGGTCTCACGTATGAAGTTTACGTCGAGGAGTCTGTTGATCTCCATTCTGACTACTTTTGCTCTTGGTTCAGACAGTCGCCGTATTGTCTGCTTGACTGGCCTTGCATCTGGGTTCATGTTGACTGAGTGCTCGGCGAATTCCCTGGGAACCCATGGCATGTCCGCTGGACACCAGGCGAATATTTCCCAATGCTCATGGACAAATTCGACGAGCGCGAGTTCCTATGCGGAACTCAGGTTATTGGCGATGAGGGTCGTCTTTGTCAGGTCCGTTGGGTGGACCTGGACTTTCTTCGTGTGCACTAACGAGTCGAATGATAGGTTAGGTGAACTTGGCCTGCTCAGGGGAGGTAAACTGTTGTCTGTTGACTCCTTCAATCTTGCGAGCTCCTCCTGCATGCCGAAGGACTGGGAGATTCTGTTTAATTCCTTGTCACAGTTGTCGGACCTCTCGAAGCTTCCGTTGATTGTGATGACGCTGTTTGGACCTGGCATTTTCATCTGCAGGTAGGCGTAGTGCGGCACTGCCATGAACCTAGCGAACGCGACATGTCCGAGGATGCAGTGGTATTGCAAAGGCCAGTCGACGACTTCAAAGTCAATGCGCTCTCACTGAAAGTTTTTCGGCATGCCGAAGATGACGTCGAGGTTGATTTTGCCAAGGGGATATATTCCCTTGCCTAGGACGATGCTGTGGAACGTCGTGTCTAAGACCTCCAGACAGGTCAGAGGGATCCTCATCGCACGCAAGGTACTTGCGAACATGAGGTTGATGCCGCTCCCGCCGTCCATGAAGACGTGACTCATATCGAAGCCTCCGATCTGTGCCTCGAGTACGAGGGGACAGTGGCCTGGACGAGGGACTTGACGCGGATGGTCGCGCTTGTTGAAGGTGATGCAGGAGTCACTTCCACTAAGGTACTAAGTGGTAGAAGGTGGGGAGTTTATTGCCAAGTTGACTTGGCGAGTGATGGCCTGCTGCACTCGATTTGAGGGACGCCCTTTTTGGATCATCATGTTGCCTACGGCTCGCGGATATGGTTCGCCTCTGTGGTGCCGGACCGGCGCAGCCGCGGGTGGTGGTGGTCCAGGTGGTGGTGGAGGAGCTCCATGTGCCACAGCGCCTGGGGTGGCTCCATAGCCCCTGTTGACCGCATCGCGATTCATCCGAGCCAGGCCCTCATGGAGTTTGAGGAACTCGCGGTAGTCCTTGAGAAGGTGGTTGGACTTCTTTTTGCCGTCGTGCTTGTCGATGTAGAAGTGCATGTTGCATGGCTCGGACAGTTTGTCCTCGATAGATGTTGCGGGTGCCTCTTCACGAGTGCGACGCTACCACACTTGCGGTTTTCCCGGAGTTGCGGTATCCACCTCTACGATAACCGATGTTACGGTTGTCATCCCATTTGTCGGTGTAGCCGGCTGCGACCATATTGACGTCGTCGCGGTCATCGTAGATGCGCATTCGACGGTTGCTTCGGCGGTCGCGTCTGCGTCTGAGGTCGTCATCGTTGTCGGAGTGGGCGCGGTTTTTCACCGAATCTTCTCCATTCGCCCACTGATTCACGATTTCTATCAGGTGGTCGATCGTTTTGGGCTTCGAGCGGCCCAGCTCCTCCCTGAGCTCTATGCGGCGGACTCCGCCGTTGAATGCGTCGATTGCGCGGTCCTCCGAGATGTTTTCTGCGGAGTTCTTGATGATGGACCACCTCTGGATGTACGAGCGTAGCGACTCGCCAGATCTTTGTTGGCAACCTCTTAGTTCTTCGATTGATGTTGGCCTTTTGTAAGTGCCCTTGAAGTTGCGCACGAAGCTGTAGACCAACTCTTCCCAGCTACAATGGATCCGCGCGGGAGGTTGTTGAGCCATGCATGAGCGGCGCCCTGCAGCTGCAGGCATTGCATGGCTGTTCTTTGACTCCCACCATGGAGCCTTATATGTTGCTAACGTATCTATAATTTTGATGTTCCATGCTTGGTTTTTATCTACTTTCTTGTGTTTTGTTCCAACTTTGGAGTATTTTTATACACTTTCTTGGACTAACCTATTAACAAGATGCCACAGTGCCAGTTGCTTGTTTTCTTCTGTTTTTGGTTCTAGAAAAGTCAGAAAATGAATATGCTCGGAATTGGACCGAACAAAAGCCAAAATCGATATTTTACCGGAAGACTCACGGAGCCAGAAGACAAGACGGAGAGGGGCCAGGGGCTGGCCACACCATGTGGTGGCGCGGGCTAGCCCTGGCCGCGCCACCAGGTGGTGTGGGCCCCTGGTCTACCCGCCGACCTTTCCCTTTCGCCTATAAGAAACCTTCGATGTAAAAACCCTAAATCGTCAAGCCTAAAGCCACGAAAAGTTCCACAGCGCCGCCACCATCGAAGGGGAGATTCGGGGGACAAAAAGTCTCTGTTCCGTCACCCTGCCAGGACAGGAAGTGCCCCCGGAGCCATCTCCACGACCATCTCCATCGTCGTTGCTGATTCCCATGATGATGAGGGAGTAGTTCTTCCTCGAGGCTAAGGGTTCTACCGGTAGCTATGTGTTCATCTCTCTCTCTCTATGCATGATCATATTGTGATCATGAGCTTTGTAATCAAGTAGATCTACCTTGCTACTCAAGTGATTTAATAGATCTCGGCTATCCGCATGTGTGTGAAAGTGACAGCGTGCACACCATGGTGGCACTTAGGCTAGAGATTACAAATACTTGTTATGAGTTATATTTGGAGTTGGATGTCTCTATGAAATTGTGGTGTTTGTTGGAACCATCTAGTTCTCAAGGTGACAGTGTGGGGTTATCTAGATGCGGAAAGCGAACTTTGAGGAGTGTTGCTATAGCCCTACCATGGATTAGAGTGTCCAACCGGAGAGTAGTTCAGAGTAGTATCATGAAGATAAGATATTTATATGAGAGTGTTCACTAGTGAAAGTATGATCCCTAGGCCTTGTTTCTAAGCATTCAAACACCATTTGCAATTAGATCTGTTACATGTTTGCTTGCTTCCATCTTTATTTCAGTTTGCCTTTAGTCTCTTCCACGCCATCAAGCTATTTTCTGGCACCGTTGCCACTTATAATTATCCATACCACTTGTATTTCACTATCTCTTCACCGAACTAGTGCACCTATACACCTGACAAGTGTATTGGGTGTGTTGGGGACACAAGAGACTTCTTGTATCTTGATTCAAGGGTTGCTTGAGAGGGATACCTTTGACCACTTCCTCCATGAGTTTGATAAACCTTGGGTAATCCACTTAAGGGAAACTTGCTGCTGTTCTACAAACCTCTGCACTTGGAGGCCCAACAACTGTCTACAAGAATAGAAGTGCGTAGACATCAGGCTATTTTCTAGCGCTTTTGCCGGGGAGGTAAGGTAAAAGGTACTCACATCCTCCGGTGTGAGTGCTCGAAGTTATTTCCTTTAGATTATGCAATTTTGTCTTTTTGTTTCTTGTTTTTATTTTCACTAGTTAGGCTTAATGGAAAACAACAAAAAATTAGAGAGCTTTATAGTATTTATCTTTAGTTAGGACATGAAGTGTTTGAAGAGAAAATTAAAAAACCTATGGAACTTTATTTGCATGCTAATAGCAATGTTATTAGTATGAATTCTTTGGACACCATTATTGCTAATGCTATGGAAAAGTCTAAGCTTAGGGAATCTAGTTTTAATGAAAATGATCTTTTTAGTTCCCCAGCTTTGGAAGATGGCTATTCTATTGCTTATGATGATACCAAACCTCCAATATATGATGATTACAATGACGAATATTATATTTTCAGTACACCTACTATTGAGGAGAAAATTAATTATGATTACAATATGCCTCCTATATTTGATGATTATGGTGATAAGAATAATATTGATAGCTATTTTGTTAAATTTGCTCCCACTACAATTAATAAGAATGACTATGTTTATGTGGGGAGTATTAATTCTTTTATGAATGTGGCTCATGATAAGAATGTTTTATGTGATAGTTATATTGTTAATTTTATTCATGATGCTACTGAAAGTTATTATGAGAGAGGGAAACATGGTTTTATGTGTCTCAACAATATTAAGTTTCCCCTCTTTATGTTGAAAGTCTTGAAGTTGCACTTGTTTTGCTTTCCTATGCTTGTTGCTTTGTGCTTTCATGACTTGTTTCTTTACAAGATTCCTATGCATAGGAAGTGGGTTAGACATAAATGTGCTTTGAATTTGCTTCTTGATGCTCTCTTTTACTTCAATCATATTTCTTATGTGAGTATGTTCTCAAACTATCATGCCTAACTTAAAGGCGTTAAAGAAAAGTAATTATTGGGAGATAACCCAAAAGTTTTAGATGAGTCTTGGAAGTTATTACCTCTGTAATAATCGTTCCTTATCCTTTTTATTTGCTTTTTGTGCCAAGAGTAACCTCTAATGAGAGAGAAGTAATGCTTGAAAAAGTTGTTGTCCCGAAACAGATTTTTGTACTTCGCTCTAAAAATTCGTGTAAAATCTATGTACGTTGTTTTGAGACGTGAATTTTTTTGCTTCTGCCCCAGGTTGTTATCTAACTTTTGTTAGTTCAACACTTTTCGATTTGAGCAACAGAAAGTGTTCGAAAAAATTGGTTTTTACCTGCTGGTTTGTTTTGACAGATTTCTGCCATTATTTGCATTTGGTTCTTGTTGATTCCTTTTTGAGTTCTTTTTGGGGAATTGAGATTTTTGAGGGAAGTGCTACAGTAGCTTGTGTTTTAATGGAAGTTTTATTGGTGTTGGAACTGAACCCAAATACTTATTATCTTGAGTGCACTAATGTTGCTAATAAAGATTGTGTGAAGTTTTGTATGATGGAAGAATTTCAGGTGTATGGAAAGAATGATGTAATGAGATGAAGAATGGACTAAAGTTCAAGCTTGGGGATGCCACCCCGTGTCACCCCAAGAAATATCCAAGAAGTACAAGCGTCAAAGCTTGGGTATGCCCAAGGCATCCCCTTCTTCATCAATAAAAATCCTAGGTTTCTTCCAAATACTTTATTTTTATTGTTTCATGCACAGTTGTGTTGTTCTTGGAGTGTCTTCTTTTTCGTTTTCGTTTTGTTTTTAGTTTGCTTGGTTTTCTTAGTTTGCTGAATAAATTGCTTGGACCCCCTCTTTCATACATTGGTTTTCAAATAGTTTGGTTTGGATTGGAAAAGAGTAGGAAAGTTCATGCTTAAGTGGTAAAGAGAGCTTGTTTTTGACTGTGGCCTATGCTTTGTCATGCCATCCTTGATATTGTTTTGGCTTTATTCTTAGTGATCTTTTTTGTAGCATGACATGTTATAAACAATTGAGATTGCTTAATGTGCCTTGGAAGAATCATGCATTGTTTTAGCATATTAAAGCATAGTATTGTGGTATTCTCCTTTGATGCTTTATTTGGGTTGACTTGGCGCATGCTCACACCATGTTATGACTATCCCAATTCACCATAGCCTTTACGATCCTTTAGTTTTCGACTTGTAATGTCACTTTATGCTTTAATCAATAATGTTTGGTCGCTTTGCATGATTATGTCCATTATTGCTCTCTTAGTTGGTTGCTCCCAGTCTTTTGCAAGCCTCCGTAACCAAGTATGAGTTCCACTCATGCATCCAACTCCTAAAACCAAGTTATTCCAAAGAGTCCACCATACCTACCTATTAGCATTTGCTATTCCAAGTATATTCATGTTTTTATCTACCTTCCGAATTAAACTTGTTATGTGAAAATTAGTGATAAAGCTCTCATGAACTTGATGGCACATTTACTTTCTTGCATTTAATAAAAACCATTGTGTCCATCTTTGTTGCGTATATGATTTCACTTTATAAGTTGAAATTAGCAGAACCATGTATCATGGGGAACGCTTTCAACATTGCACTTGTACATTGTATCCCATTGATATCATGTTCTTTTGCTTATGTATCCCGGCGGTGTGAAATAAAAGTGGAACTTGTAAGATCATGGAGTTTTTATGTGTGTTAGAGAAACGCCTCGGCCGCTAGCCTAAGCCATGCCTAATCATGGTGGAAACTTGCAGCATATCCATAATGAGCACTCTATGAAGCATCCTCAATAAAAACCTATGCAAATAGCAAATAAAAAGATCGTTGAGATGCTCATTGTCTCCTTGCCTTGTCATTTTGATTATGGGATAGCTCCTGTATCATGTGCAAGGGGTACCCCGTTGGCGGTTCTCTATGATACATATGTACTTACAATGACAAGAGCTTACTTGTGACTAAAGTTCAGTAGCATGAGGTTCGGTACTCGTAAGTAAGGGGCATGAGATTTCAGCTTATAACTTGTCAAGCATATCCTCTTAGTTGTGTCACTTTAACCTTAATCACCTAAAGATGCTTATGATAGGGGCAATGAGAGCTGAAAGATAATAAGTACCATAATTTTTGGAAGCTCTTTATGAGAGTTGAATCCCTGCTTCCTTCTATGAAGGCATTTCTTTTACTTTTATGTTGAGTCTCCACCTTCTATCTTTATGCACCTATTGAGAGAGCATAGTGGATATTCTTAGTTCTATGTGCATTGTCCCAAGACTTGTTGATTGATGCATAACTTTGATATTGCTTGTTCTTAAACTATTTGTATCTAGTCACCCTTATAAACTTTGAAGGTGTCCTATGCATTTATGTTTTGCACTCTATGAGGGACAAGCTGAATGCCATTATGCTATGTTTTCTTTATGTGAAACAAACAAATGTCTTGCAAAGCATTGTTATTCATGATCTTTTGTTTGTGCCCTTTCATGTTACAACATAGTTACTTTGTCTTATTGTTAGAACTTTATCTTTCATGCTATGTTGAAGTACTATGATCCCATCTATCAATGTTTTACAAATACTTTGATCAAGTTTATGATGGTGCATGTCACCTCAAAAATTATTCTTTCTTTTTATCACTTACCTACTCGAGGACGAGCAGGAGTTAAGCTTGGGGATGTTGATACGTTGCTAACGTATCTATAATTTTTGATGTTCCATGCTTGGTTTTTATCTACTTTCTTATGTTTTGTTCCAACTTTGGATTATTTTTATACACTTTCTTGGACTAACCTATTAACAAGATGCCACAGTGCCAGTTGCCTATTTTCTTCTGTTTTTGGTTCCAGAAAAGTCAGAAAGTGAATATTCTCGGAATTGGACCGGACAAAATCCAAAGTCGATATTTTACCAGAAGACTCATGGAGCCAAAAGACGAGACGAAGAGGGGCCAGGGGATAGCCACACCATGTGGTGGCGCAGGCTAGCCCTGGCCGCGCCACCAGGTGGTGTGGGCCCCTGGTCCACCCACCGACCTTGCCCTTTCGCCCATAAGAAGCCTCCGATGCAAAAACCCTAAATCGTCAAGCCTCCAGCCACAAAAACTTTCGCAGCGCCGCTGCCACCGAAGGGGAGATTCGGGGGACAGAAAGTCTCTGTTCCGTCACCCTACCGGGACGGGGAAGTGCCCCCGGAGCCATCTCCATCGATCTCCACCACCATCTCCATCGTCGTTGTTGATTCCCATGATGATGAGGGAGTAGTTCTTCCTCGAGGCTAAGGGTTCTACCGGTAGCTATGTGTGCATCTCTCTCTATGCATGATCATATTATGATCATGAGCTTTGTAATCAAGTAGATCTACCTTGCTGGCGGTTGGTTGTTGAGGAGGTACATGGTGGCCGCTATTACCGCAGCTTGTGGTGTCTTCGGGAGCATGTTGCCTCACGTATCCACCATCATGGAGCTGAAGTCGAGGACTTTCATGGCCACGTACTCGTTACCTTTGGAGGGGGATCCTCCATGGGAGGAGAGCCCAGCTCGCTGAAGTCTTGATTCGTCCGCCGCCTTTTTACGCGCCTCGAGTTGCGCGATTGCATGTAGCTGGCGTCTGTATTCCGCCTTCAGTAGCCAATGGTAGCCCATCAGCATGTCCCGTGGGGAGTTGAGGGCCAGAGGATTGCCCCGTAGAGCTTCTCGATAGCGGGCCCACTCGTTGTTGTTGAGCCTGATCACTACACGCTCTCCAGTGTTTTCGTTCACTATGGTCGGCGGTTCTCCTCCCGCTCCATTGTTGATGGGCATGCCATTGCCACCGGTGGTGGGGCCGCCGATAGGTATGTCGTCGTTGGGTGGGTCACCGTTGGGGATGCCACCATTGGGTGGCCTGGTGCCAGATCCGGTGCCAGTGTTTTCGCGATTGGCGGTGGTATCACCCACGTTGATGACGGCGCACATGAAGTGGTTGGGGAAGCTGTTGCTCCCGCAACTTTCAGATCCGAGCCGTAGGCTCCATCTTCTGTGGCTAGATCACCCAGATCAGATCCGCAACTATTGTTGCTATCTGTGCTCCAAGTTGTTGCCAGGGCATTGAGCTCGCAGAGGGTGCCGATTGGTGGAGGGAACCACGATGCTGGAGAAATCGCGGGTGTCGTCGGCTGGTCAGGCATGCGAAGCGTGCCCAATTGGCCAACCTGGAAGCGGAAGCTCCCGATCGCCAGGCTGATCCCGTCGCCCACGGACTCAAAATCCGGGCGAGTGGCCAGCGTGTGGATGGTGAAGTCGAAAGCGCCGAAGAGTTGGCGAATCTCCGTTGTTGCAGAGTTGTAGATCGTGGTTGATGGGGCCAAAGAAGCCGCAACATCAGCACTCCCAGTTCCCACAGACAGCGCCAATTGACGAGGGTTTAACTCATCAATGCCCATTGTTATGGACTTGGGTTTTGGAGAAGGAGGGAGCGCTAGAGGCATCAATCGCCTAGCAAACAAGCACACAGGGACGCAAGGTTTACCCAGGTTCAGGCCTCATAGAGGTCCCTACTCCTGCTTGTCTGCTCTTGGAATTAACGAAGGAATCGAAGATTACAGGGGCACGCAGATGCAATCTGGCGAGAGTTGTGGAAACTTGGGTTGTGATTATCCTCCTCGCCGCCCCTCCTAGCCTTTATATAGATAGGCTAGGTCTCGGGTAGCAGGTCAAGTCGGTTACAGATTGGGGTTTTCCCTTTGAACTTTCTATCTTAAGATTCTTCTTCTTGTCTCGCAAGCAATCGAGAGTCCGTGGACCACTCGAATTCCTCATTGGGCCTTGGCAACGCCATGGGCTTCTGTCGTATCTGGACCATGTATACCAAACTCGAGTACCTGTAGGGTATACCCATGTCAGAAAGTATTCTAGTACTTCGAAACTAGCATAGGATTTATCGCTATTATAATTTGCTAGAGTAGGATTGTTGGAATACTTACATTGAAAATTAAGGTGGTCATCTGTAATACAAATTGTGCAATAAGATCCATCATTAGCATGCAACCATAATGAATGCATTTCCAATTGGTCCACCAATTTCTTTGTCAGCTCATATCTAGCAACCAGGCTTGATGAACTTGAATCATTTATATCCTCCAATGCTTGTATTATCTCTTGAAAAAAAATTATCTCGGAAGACATGATTAGTAGCAACAGTTTTTATAAATTCTTGGTTTTGTAATTTTTTTATTGTTTTCAATATAAAATAAAGCAGGAAGATAATAGCAACAAACGAAAATAAACTATGTGCAAGTAGGAAGGTAATAATTGGACGCTTAGCTCCCAGGCAACGGCGCAAAGTTGATGACTGGATTCCTGCACCAACAACAGGGTTATTGTAGTACTTGTAGTAGAAAATATTTAAGAGTTTGTCTCGATGGGAGATCGACGAATGGAACCAACATGACCCCGCAACCACGTTGTCAATGCGGCCACATTTCACAGCCAAACCGTGGTTTGGAAATAGCCTATTCTATAAGTTACTAGAACAGCGATAACTGAGAGAGGTTTAAAATATCTAATAACAAAGAACTTCTGACAAGAACAAAATAAAGTAAGATGGAAATTAAAGAGGAATATGAACTGAATTAAAGAGATTGCAGTTGTAGGATTGAATGGAATGAGAGAGGGCTTCTAGGCTTTGGTCTCACTAGTACTAGAAGGCTAAATATATGTGTGATCTATAAGAGATTTCTTAGAAAAATAAACGTTCCCAATTGATTACTGGGTTGTCACACTGTGTGCACTATGCATGGTTCTCGCGCGTCACCGCAAGGCAAAAGGCACTTCCGGACCAAAGGATCACATAAACTCATCTTAGATCACAATAAATTCTAACTTAGCGCACTAGATCATACCTGAACCTAGAATTGAATCAATCACTCACACATGGATGAACAGCAAAACATATATAAATATATAATGATATCACAATCGCGTTCAATCTTACAATTACTAAACACAAGAGAAAGAGGGAGATGGAGATGATGGTGGAGATGGAGATCGATGCGTGGTGGTGGTGATATCTTCCTTCTCCTTCCCTTCTTCTTGCTTGGATGCCTTGATGGTGATGGTGTTGAGGGAGATCTAGATCTCGGAGGTGTGGTTGAGGCAGAGCTCCACCGCAATGGAGATCGGATGGGTGGCGGCGGCGGCAGGGCCCTGCCCCGGGGCTATGGCTTGGTGGCTCTTTCTTGGGTCCTCCCTCCTATATATAGGCCTTGGGGGTGCCCTAGGGTTCCCCCAATACCGTCATATGACATAGGGAAGGTTCTGGAGATTTTCTAGGGCAAAATCCTGTCGTTTCCAACCTTTTTACAACTATACGGGCGCAACTATACGGCCAGAATTATTGTTCCGGCCGTATAGTAGCTCGTTAAACCGTTTGTATGCTTTCGTATTTTGGTCGCCATATCTTCATACGAACTCCGTTTTGTGTGTTCTTGGGCTCGTTGAGTTCATATCATCGAGGGCTACAACCCTGTGGTCTTGGATATTTCTTTTGAGGAGTTGGAAAATTCACTTTTCCAACACCTCAAATGGCTAAGTCTGGTCCCTTCAGCTCCTCCCTACTATGCTCTCTTTGTTCCTTTTGCCTTTGTTTTGTCCATAATCATAATCAACACCTACACACATGTCAAAGACAAGGAAGAGGGATAAAATTCTACCTAAACTACCAAATGTGCAAAGCTCATATTGAATTTAATAAAAACAAGTAATCATGCATATCAGGCATAGCAATAGTTAGATGGAGCATGATATGATAGGCAAATGACACAATTTATATTGCTAAAATGTGTTGTATTATTACAGCCATCATATGTGAGGAGAAACAAACTTTGGTACCTTGTCATTTCAAAGACCAAGTCAAAGTGTTGTGATCTGCGGATTAAGAGGCATGGCTAGCTTCTATTAGTTCCACCTTAGAGTATCACACTCTTTTATACTAAGAGGTTGTGTTGAATTCCATGACCCTCTTAATAAAGTGATGATTTTACACATCTTTACCCACCCTTCCTCCGAGCTTTCGCGCTCGTGAATGATGTGTGTGTGTAATAATGTGGCCATCTGAGATTCTTAGCAATTCCCTTGCTTTGAACTACAAGGACATTTGTGTTATTCTTAGCGTGATGGTTAACCCTGTCACTAAGCAAAGAATGATTGTGCTACCACGTCCACTACTCTAGTACACCCTCTTTGGTCAAAGAGTTAGGCTTATGCCGAAGCTCTGAGACTATGTCTTCTTGGTTACTAAGCAAGTATCCTCTCAAACTAAGTGACATATCGGTGGTTTGTGATATTCTAGATGTCTACTAGAAGTATTGCCATGTAGCACATGACCGTGCAGTCAAGTTCTTCTCTCTGAACTTCTTCCCTTTTCCAAGGATCTGTACCAGATACCCCTGAATTAGTTGGTTGAGCTTAAACAACAACTTGGAGAGTTGTTAAGACAAAATTTCTATCCGACCTAGTTCATCTTAAAGGGATGTCTAGTTTTGTTCATGCTGAAGAAAGATAGTGCCTGCTTCGTGGATATGTTATCTTCCCTCCCTTTGATTTGATTTGGGTTATCGTCAAATCAAACTCAGTTCCAAGGACTATCTTGACGATGTTGCTACTCGTGATGTTTCACTTGAGTTGTCGTTGTATTGGGAACGGCAGTACCTGAAGAGGTTAGATAGAGGTGTGGGGACTAGCAGGGAAGCTATCGACGGCGTCCGCAGGCAGGATTGGATACAAGCGAGCGTAGCTGGACGCAGGAAGTACCCAGGTTTGGAGCCCTCGTGGTGAGGTAAAGCTCCTACTCCTGCCGGATCTGACTATGTGGGATATATGAACTACAAGTGCTCCTCGAGCTGTATTTTCTAGCTACTGCCTTAAATGCAATGAGACCAACCCTTTCTACTAAGGCCTTGCCTCTCCTTATATAGGCAGAGAGGCAACGGTCTCACTGGCCAGTCTGACTGGCGGGCCCCATAGGCGGGTCCCAGCCGGCTGGTCATCTACAGTATCCGGGTAGTTGCCGGTCTTGTCATCATACAGGGCGTACCGTGCACTGATACGCATGTCGTCCTATCTCACTGATTGGTTCCGGCTACGTCGCCGTAGCCGGCTACTTCTTGCTGATCCGGCTACCATGCGATAGCCGGCCTGTCTTGCCTTGTCCGGCTGCATCTGGTCAGCCGGACGCGATCCGACTGCTCAGTTTCTTGTCCGGTTGGGGTACCTAGGGATCATCCCCCTAACACTAGCCCTCAAGCGCATGTGGATTCCGCCCTTAGGCGAAATGTGCGAGCGCTCCCTCCTGATTTTGAATTTGTGTCTGGCTGTGCCTGGCGGTTGCGCTACCTGTGACGCCAGTGCTGACGCCGGCCACGCGTGCACGCGCCATCATTGCGCTGCGGCGGGCAGCGTAACGTCCCACCGCGCGTCGCCTCGGGAAGCTGCTGCCCGGCGCTTCGGTTCTCGCTCCCGGATCTTCTGTGCATCCCGCGCCGGCGCACGGGATCTGGGGCGGTGGTTGGGGTGGGGTTGCCTGGATGGCCGCCATGTGGCATCGTGGGTGGTTCCTCTTCCGGCCCTGTAAAGGGACGTCGCGGGGGAGGCAATTCTGTTCCTTCGCTCCCCTGCTGTCAGTTGCCCCTTCCCTTTCGCGCCCCCTCTTTCCTTCACTGTAGCCTGCTGCGTCGCCCGGCCGTCATCGACGCTACGGGCCACCGCCACTCCTCTGTCGCCGCTCCGCCCTGTCAGCCGGAAATGGCAGCCGAGGTTGGTGTGGGTCCTCCGTCACAGAGGACCACATCCAGAAGTATCGTGCGACCCGCGTCCTTCCGCCGGAGGAGGAAGTGGCGGTGCGGTTGGCGCCGGCGGGAGAGGTATCGCCGCACCCAGCGGAGGGGGAGCGCATCATCTTCCTCTCCCATCTGGCGCGCGGATTCGCCTTGCTAGTGCACCCCTTCTTCCTCACCTTCATGGCGTTCTTCGACCTCTGCCTCCACCATCTCGGTACCAACGCAATCAGGACGTTGGCGCACTTCATGGCCTTCTGCGAGAGCTACCTTGGGATCTAGCCGGATCTCGGGATCTTCTGCCGGCTCTTCCGAGTCCGGCCGCAAGTGCAGTACATGAAGGGCCCGCTAGTCGTCTGCGGCGGCGCCTCCATCAACTCCCGCGCCCAATCCGGCTACCCCAAGTTCTTGCTCCATGACACGATACGACTGTGGCAGCGGTCGTATTTCTACGTCAAGAACGTCACCAACATCGACCGGATCAATCTTCCGGCTTTCCAGGATGTCGAGTCCAGCCGGCAGAACTAGGAGCTAAAGATTCATGGCGAGAAGGCGGAGTCGGATGCGATGTTGCAGCGCATGCGCTCCCTCGTCACCTGCCGGCTAACCGGCCTGGACATCACCCTCAACTGGATGTCTCGGCTGATGATGTCGTTGCAGCAGCGAGTGCACAAAATGTGCTACTACTTCGGCCGGCTGGACCCGACCCGGCTATCGTGCCGTGATCCCCGCTACCACAACCTGAAGGAGTGGGTGTGGATGATCACCAAGGAGCGACTGCCGGAGGGCTGGAAGTTTAGTTTGGCGCCCTACAGCCAAGAGAACCACGCGCCCCGGGTAAGTTCTTCTAGCCAGAGGCTTCTTTTGTACTTCTTGCATTTCTTTCTTGTTTTGTTCGGCTAACTTCTTGTATTCGGCAGATCTTCGCTTGCATCCTTAGCGAGGAGCGTGAAGCTCCCCTTGAGAAGTTCACGCCTGACTTGCCCGAGCCACGCGCTCGGCGGTCCGGCGAGGAGTCGGACGGGGATGGTGATGCCTTCCCCAGCCGGAATGATGAGCCGGGTGCCGACCCCCATGTGGAGGTTCACGAGGAGGAGGAGGCCGCGCCGACCACCGATCCGGTGCCGTGCTCTGCGACGGACGGCGAAGCTGGCAGGAGCGGCTCCCTCCGGCCTGCTACGGAGGAGCCGGCCCTCAAGAGGAGCCGGACCAGCGCCCTGCCACCGAGCCGCCTTGGCCGGAAGAAGCGGCCGCCTCTAGTTGTGTCGGGGTACGTCTCTCCTCCCTTTGCCTTCATCGTTTTCCGCCTGCTTCTTTTTCTCCCTTTCTGCCTTTGGCTTATTTGCTTTTCTTTCTTCCCTTTCTTCTTCTGTCCTCTTAGCACGTTGGTTTCCTTTGGAGCCGCGAGCCTGGCCCATGCCGACCAGGTCGCCGCCCGCTGCTCTGACTGTGCCTGCCAGCGCTCCTCCTTCATCCGAGGCACCGCCTCCACCTCTGCCTCGAGCTGAACCGGCTGCCCTAGCCGGATCGGAGGGTCCCCAGCCGGAGGCGGAGTCTTCCAGCCGGATAGCTCTTCCGCGGGCGCGCGGGGGGCCGCTGCCGGCAAGGAGCTCGTAGTTGTCGGTGATGATAACTGTGACGAGGAGCTAGGGGAGGAGTGGCAGACGGCGGTGGTTGCTGCGAAGGAATCCTTGGCCGTCAACGTCGTGGATGACGATGCTTCCTCCGCCGCCTCGCTGACGGACCTCGCCGCCACACTCGAGCTGCCGGTGAAGGAGATCCGGCTGCTGGAGGCCGCAGCCGGTGGGAATCGGTCCCTGGAGCAGAAGCTTGCTGCTGCCAACGGGACTTCCCAGAGTAAGTTCGCTTCATCCGTCTTGCTCTTTTTTTTTACTGATAGCCGGTTTTGTCGCAGCCATCCTCGTGTGCGCTCAGCGTGAGATCGATCGCTTGAAGAAAGCGAACGACTGGTTGACCAAGTCCAACTCTAATCTGCGGCTGCAGAATAAGGATTGGCACGCGAGGGTAGATGGCCTGGAGGCCACCATCAAGGAGCGCGACGCCTCGCTCGCCAGCCGGATCGAAGCCTTCAACCTTCTCGAGGCCCAGAACAAGGACCAAGAGAAGGAGATCAAACGGCTGGCGATGAAGGACAAGGCTCTAGTGGAGGAGCTGATGCACGTTGGCCACACGGCTAAGGGTGAGTTTCTCTTCTCCGCCGTCTTTTCTTTCCGGATCAAGTAGCCGGATCTGACTCTCTTTTCTGACAGCGTTTTATCTCGGCATAGACCTGCTGGCCTACAACCGGCTGCAGGAGAACTGGCCGGGAGCACAGCCGACGGCCCAGGAGCTCGTCGTCCTTCTTGGCGAAGAAGCTGCCAAGCTTCGTCAAGCAGCGCGGAACGTCTTCTCCTTCTTGTGGCCAGAGCTCCGGTTCTAGAGACGATGGCGCAGCTGGCTGCAAAGGTGGGGGAGGTGCCGGCAGTGGTGGACCGGCTGCGGGACTTGGCGGCGCGAGCCGGAGCGGAGATGACTCTGGCCCTCATGCTCTCCTGGTACAAGGACGCCCGCGTCGAGAAGATCGACGGAGGCTTCCATGCCGGCGCTGACCTTGCCGCCATCCGCCAGGCCCATCCGGAGCTCCGAGGGTCCGCCATCAAGATCGCCGACTACGTGGACCCCGACGAGGTGCTCATCGACTCGGAGTCCGTCGGTACTCCTGATGTGGAAGGCCTGACGCCGCCGCCTGCGGGCGCCGGAACGGGATCGAGCTCCGCGCCTCCTCCTCCGCCCGAAGCTTCTGGCGGTCAAGATACTCCTCACGGCAAGGTTCCTGCCGCTTAGTCACTGCCTCGGGATGTCGGGTGTATTTGTCTTCCTTTTAGTTCTGTTTGCAACTTGTTCGTCTGTACCGGCTGTTTCTGATGCCGGGCAAACTTATGGGAGCTTCGCCTCCTTTATGTTTGTTAATATCGAACTTGCTTGAGTTTCCTTCAACTTGTGCATTTCGAATTTTCTTTCAATATTTCGCTGGTTGACTTCATCCGGCTTGCTTCGTCCGGCTACACACCTTTAGCCGGAGGAACTACACCTCCAGTGGGGGCACGCTAGCACACCCACTGGGTGTAGCCCTCGAGATTCGTGGTAGCTGGCGTAGCCAGGTGCTTCGAATCTTCCTTATTTTTTCCAAGTCTTCTAACTTTATTTGACTAGACTCGTCTTAGTCAGCTGCTTTCGCTGGCTGAACACCTTCAGCCGGGGGAACTAACATTCCATTGGGGGCGCGCGAGCGCACCCACTGGGTGTAGCCCCCGAGATTCGGAGTAGCTGGCGTAGCTAGGTGCTTCGAATCTTTCTTGCCTTCTCTTGCTCCTGCCCTTGCCCTCACCTGGGCTCCGAACGGCCGGCTAAACGCCCTTAGCCGGTCAGGAACTACAAGATTCCACTGGGGGCGCGCGAGCGCACCCAGTGGGTGTAGCCCCGAGATTCGGAGCGCTTGATGAAGGCAAGGACTTCGAATCTTCTTCTCCTTTCCTGAATTCCGACTCGAGGTAGTCGGACAAGAATATACATATACATACACATACATCCTCACAGGTTAATAGGTTAGTCTATCAAACTGTAGCTGAAGGACGGATTTTCTTTTTCAAAAACTAGCTTGCTCCTCTCTGGGCACTTGGTCGCTTTCCCGTGTGCTCTGTTGTTTTCGTTGCGTCCTTGCCGGGCAGCCGGGTTGCAGTCTGCAGCCAGAATCGAAGGGAGCTGACAGTACATCGCGCACGGTACTAATGGCTTAGTAACCAGATTGGTTTAAGCTAGTTGCGAGGCCGGGACGTCTGGTCTGTTGCGTCTCCTCCCTGTTTTTCGTGTGGGATGCCTCGGGCTTTTGCTCTTGCTAGCCAGACAGCCGGGTTGCGGTCTGTAGCTGAGACAAAGAGTGGGCCTCTGACATCATCGCACACTACTTAGTCGGTTTGTTGACTTTGCAGGTCGGGCCAGCCGGCGAGCCCTGGGTAGGGGTTGCCAGAGCCGGAAAATCAGAACCGGAAAGCAGATGCGAAAACACATTTCTAGCAAGGAGCCACCGAGATTCTCGTAGGGGTCCGTATTTTCATTCATAGGGTTTGCGGGATACATACACTGTCCGGCGACTAGGTGTAAAATGGGCGCAGAAAGGCCGCGTTCCAGGGACGCTCGGTCTCCTCGTCTGACTTGTCCATCTTGTCCTTGCGCGGCTGCTGCGCGTCAATGAGGTAGTAGGAGTCGTTGGGCAGCGCCCGGCTGATGATGAAGGGGCCCTCCCAGGGTGGCGATAACTTGTGCATGCCCTTCATGTCTTGCGCCAGCCGGAGAACCAGGTCGCCCTCGCAGAATGCGACTGGGCAGATCCGGCTTGAATGGTAGCGACGTAGTCGCTGCTGGTACAGGGCTGACCTGGACAGAGCCAGCTCACGGGCCTCCTCCAGGAGGTCCACTCCGTCCTCCCGCGCCTCCTGGTTGGCCTTTTCATCGTATAGGAGCTTGCGAGGTGAGTCGAACTCGATGTCCACGGAGAGGACAGCTTCCGATCCGTAGACCAGGAAGAACGGTGTGTAGCCGGTTGACCTATTCGGTGTGGTGCGGAGGCTCCATAGCACAGCCGGAAGCTCCTCGATCCAGTATCTGGGTGACCACTCCAATGGCTCAATGAGACGCGGCCTGATACCGGCTAGCACCAAGCCGTTGGCTCTTTCGACCTGCCCGTTGGACTACGGGTGCACGACAGAGGCGAGGTCCAGCCGGATGCCTTTGTTGCTGCAGAACCGGGCGAAGGCCCCCTTGGCGAAGTTCGTGTCATTGTTGGTGATGATGCTGTTGGGGTAGCCGAATCGGTTGATGATGTCGGTGAAGAAGGTGACGACTGTCGCCCCGTCCAGCTTTCGGATGGGCTTAGCCTCGATCCCCTTCGTGAACTTGTCCACCACCACCAGCAGATGGGTCATACCCGCACGTGCTCGCTTGAAGGGACCGACCATGTCAAGACCCCAAACCGCGAAGGGCCAGGTGATTGGTATGGTCTTGAGTACCGAAGTTGGCATGTGCCTGAGCTGCCCCAAGCGCTGGCACCCATTGCACGCGCGGACCAGCTGCTCAGCGTCCTCGAGGGCGGTGGGTCAATAGAAACCATGGTGAAACGCCTTGGCGACTATCGCCCTTGACGAAGCGTGATGCCCGCACTCGCCCTGGTGGATGTGCTTGAGTAGCCGGTAGCCCGTGTCTACATTGACACATCTTTGGAAAATGCCAAATACGCTGCGCTTGTACAGTTCGCCGTTGATGATGGTGTACGTGTGCGCGCGGCACCGGATTTGCCTGGCTTCCACCTCGTCATCCGGAAGTTCTCTGTTGGCGATGTAGTTCATGAAGGGTTATGCCCAGGATGTCACTTCCCGAATGACGAGGACGCTCCCGCCCTCCGGTTGACGGATGTTGGGGGGTCATCCGGGTGGCGTACCCGGGACGGCAGCCCCCGAGCTGCTTGACGAACCGACAGCCCCCGGGTCTTGCGAGCCAAAGGGCACTGCCTTGCCGGAGTTGGTGCGGGTCTTCTTATTTGGTGGCTCTACCGGCTCTGCTTCTGCTGCTTCGTCCGCCGGAGCGCTCCCTGCCCAGATGATGGAGTCCGATTCCGGTGACGGGTTGATGGAGGGCTTGCGTAGGTGCTCCAAGGAAAACCCTGGTGGGATTGCCTGCCTGGTGGACCTGATTCGGGCGAGCGAATCGGCTGCCTCGTTGTTGGCGCGGGGGACATGATGGAATTCGCATCCGTCGAAGAAGGCGTTGAGCTTCTGGATGTGGAACCGGTAGAGGGCCATGTTTGCATCCCTGGCGTCCCATTCTCCGGATACTTGCTGGACCACCAGATCCGAATCACCGAAGCAAAGGATCAGGTTGATACCGATCTCCTTGGCTAGCCGGAGTCCGTGCACCAGTGCCTCATATTCGGCTATGTTGTTGGAGTCCTTGAAGTGGATCTGCAGCATGTACTCCAGCCGGTCTCCCTTGGGCGAGGTGAGCACGATGCCAGCTCCCAACCCTCGAGCATCTTCGACCCGTCGAAGTGCATCTTCCAGTGGTCTGAATCCGGAACCGGTGGAAGATACTGGGTCTCAGCCCAGTCGACGAGGAAGTCTGCCAATGCCTGCGACTTGGTCGTTAGTTGGGGCTCGTACTGGATGGAGTAGGCGGCGAGCTCGATGGCCCACTTAGCGACTCGGCCGGTGCCGTCCTTGTTGCTGATGATTTCCGAAAGGGGTGCGTTTCACACGACCTTAATCGGATGCTCCTGGAAGTAGTGCTTGATCTTCTTGCATGCCAGGTACACGCCGTAGCACATCTTCTGATAGTGGGGGTAGTTCTACTTGGAGAGGGAGAGAACCTCGCTGAGGTAGTAGACGGGCCTTTGAACCAGCTGAGCCTTGCCTTCCTCGGGGCGCTCCACCACCAGGTCGATGCTGACGACCCGGCTGATGGCTGCTATATAGAGCAACATTGGCTCCTTGCTGGCCGGTGTGGCTAGAACCGGCGCTGTGGATAGCATGCGCTTAAGGTCATGAAATGCGGTGTCGGCTTGCAAAGTCCAGGAGAACTTGTCCGTCTTCTTCATCAGCTGGTACAACGGGAGTGCCTTCTCCCCCAGCCGGCTGACAAAACGACTGAGGGAGGCCAGGCATCCGGTGAACTTTTGGACTCCAAGCAGGCTCATGGGCGGCTGCATCCTCTCGATGGCCGCGGTCTTCTCCGGATTTGCCTCAATGCCTCGTTGTGATACGAGGAAGCCGAGGAGCTGACCGGATGGCACTCCGAAGACGCACTTATCCGGGCTCAGCTTCATCTGGTACGAGCGGAGGTTGCCAAATGTCTCTCCCAGATCCTCGAGGCGGGTACGCTTCTCCTTGGTCTTGATGACCACATCGTCCACATAAGCATGCACGTTTCGGCCTATCTGCGAGTGCAAGCACTTCTGCATGCAGCGCTGATAGGTAGCGCCACCATTCTTTAGACCGAAAGGCATGGTTACATAGCAGAAAGCCATTAGGGGGTGATAAATGATGTCTTAATCTGATCAGCCGGGTTTAACCGGATCTGATTGTAACCGGAATAGCAATCTAGAAAAGACAACAAATCACAGCCAGCCGTGGAATCGATAACTTGATCGATACGGGGCAAGGCGAAAGGGGTCTTTCAGGCACGCCTTGTTCAGGCTGGTGTAGTCGATACACATGCGCCAGGTCTTGTTATTTTTGAACACCAGGACTGGGTTCGCCAGCCAATCCGGGTGGTATACTTCCATGATGAACCCGGCTGCAAGGAGCCGGGTGATCTCGTCACTGATAATCTTCCTCTTCTCCTCTGCGAACCGGCGCAGAGGTTTCTTGACCGGTTTGGCCTCCGGCCGCACATGAAGTGAGTGCTCGGTGAACTCCCTCGGCACACCCGGCATGTCCTTGGGAGACCATGCAAAGATGTCTCGATTCTCACGGAGGAAGTCGACGAGCGCGCCTTCCTATTTGTTGTCCAAGCCGGCACCGATGGTGATGAACTTAGTCGGGTCGGAGGGGTCGAGCAGGATCCTCTTTGTCTCCTTTGCCGGCTGGAAAGCTCCTTCTCTAGCCGGTTTGCTGCTAGCCGGAATGTCCTGCTGGGCCATGGCCACATTGCGCATGATCACGCACTTCTCCTCGGCTATGATGAGGGCCTCTACAAGTTTGGAACCGGTTGAGGCGCACTCCATCCACCGCCTGAAGCAACCGGCGACGGTGATCACGCCGTGGGGTCCTGGCATCTTCCTCTTGAGGACATGTAGTGGGGGACGGCCATGAACTTGGCGAGGGCGGGGCGCTCGAGGAGAGCGTGGTAGGAGCTCGTCGGGTTTACCACCTCGAACCAGATCGGTTCACGGTGGAAGTTCTCCTCGGTCCCAAAGATGACGTCCAGCTGGATTTTACCTAGCGGGGCGCAAGCTGGTCCTGGCAGTACGCCGTGGAACGTTGTGGTAGTCGGGCGCAGGTCGCTTTCGCGAATGCCCAGCTTCTCCAGCGAGGACTGGTAGAGGAGGTTGAGGCTGCTACCTCCATCGATGAGGACGCGCGAGAATCGGCAGGTGCGCGCGTTGGAGACGATAAGGGGGTCGAGCACCATGGCGTAGCCCCCGGGAGTCGGCAGCTGCTCCGGCTGGTCTGCACGGCTCCAGGTGATGGGGGTTTCCGACCAGTTCAGGTACTAGGGGACCGGAGGTACGATGGCATTGACCTCCTTGGAGCGTCGCCTGCGGCTGTGCTTGTCGTCCTGCTCCGTCTCGAATATGTGGTAGGCGGCGTGCGGCTGGGGGTAGCCGTTGTTGTTGTTGCCGCCGTTACCATCATTGTTGGCTCCCCTAGCCGGTGGTGGAGGTCCACCAGGAGGGGGAGGAGGGAGACGAGGCTGGTTACCCTGGTCTTTTAGCTAGCGGGTCCAGCTGCAATTCCGGGTGGTATGCGTAGCCGGTTTGAAGGGACCGCTATGCCACTTGCACGGGCCGTCAAACATCTGGTCGAAGGTGAGCCGTGGCTTCTGCCTCCTTGCATCGTTAGCCGGCGCGTCGGGCGCGCCCTCCACAGCATTGACCTGCCGCGCATGGTAGCGGGGCTTCTGTTGTCCGGCCTGGCGGTCCCCATGGAACCGACTGTCGTTGCCGTGCCGTCTGGAGGATCCGGCTTCGCCAGCCGGATTGCTCGGGCGGTCGCGAGCCGGCTCCGTAGGAGTCGGACGCCCGTCTGCATTTACTCGGAGAGGCTTCTTCATGGCGGCATCCGTCGTGGCGTACTGGTCCGCAACCGTCATGAGCTCCGCCATGGTTTTCGGCTCGTCACACAGTAGCCGGTGGCGAAGCATGGTGCCTTCTCGACAACCCTCGATGAAGAAAATGATGGCCTGGCTCTCCAGGATGCCCTCGCAAGTGTTGCGCAGCTCCGTCCATTTGGCGAGGTACTCGCGGTCAGTCTCGTGGTCACCCTGGACGCACAAGGCCAGGTCGCGTGGGTGCCCCGGACGCTTGTACGTGCCGTTGAAGTTGCGGACGAACACCTTCTCGAAGTCTGGCCAGGCGTTGATGCTATTGGGCGCAAGGTTGTTGAGCCACGTCCTTGCCAACCCGGTTAGCATAAGGGGGACGTAGCGCACGGATGTGCGCTTGTTCCCATGGGCGATGCCGACTGTCGTAGCATAGTCGGTCAGCCAATCTTCCAGCTTCATGCTGCTGTCATACTTGGGGGTGTCCCTGGGCAGGGAGAACTTATCCGGAAATGGCTCGTTCCGGATGCGGGGTCCGAAACAAACCGGGACGGTAGAATCTTCCTCCTCCGTGGCGCGCGCTTGAGCGAGGAGCTCGATGCGGTCACGGGCATCTGGACAATCCGGGTTGGGCGCTCCCACCCCGCCCGAGAGACGGGAGCCGGCTAGTCTAGGCGCTCCGGTTGGTGGAGGGGGAGGCAGCGAGTTGCTATTCACCGTCTACTCCTGGCGCGGCTGGGCCTTGCCAGAGCTACGACGCCTGCTGCGGGCCTTAGCCGGCTGAGGGGAGGACGCCTGCTGGGTGTCGCGCGGCGCACCCCTGCTGTTGGCAGGCAGCTTGCTCCCCCTGGAGTAGCTGGGGTCTTCCTGCATCGGCCGGTTGGCATCGGCCTGCTCGTCCGCGATGCGGAGGAGCTCCTGCATGCGAGCGTGCTGGCGGGCTCATTCCTCGCCCTCTAGGCTGGGTAGTTCTTCTGCCACGGCTCGCGCCACGCGCAGGTTCTTGATGGGCGTGCTGTAGGTGGGCCGGCTGAGGGCGGGCGCGGGATCTGGCTCCCCATCCTTTTCCATCCTATCGCCTAGCTCGCCGCCCCGGCGCCGCACCTGGCCACGCCGGCTCGGCTCCGCGGTAGCCGGAGTGAAGTCGTGCGCGCGGTCGTACTCACGCCGGGTGATCTCGAGTTGCTTGCGGGCGGCCGCCAATTCCATGGCCTCCTCGAGGAGGATCTGTCTCTCCATGGCGAAGTTGGCCTCCGCCTCCTCCGGGTTATCCTCGAGGTTAACCGGCATCAGGAGCCGATCAATGGCATCCTCCACCAGGTTCCGAGGCTGTGGAGGGGTAGAAGTTCCGACCTCATCCGCGCCTCGCTACCGTGACTGGCGGGGGTGAGAGCTGGAGCCGGCCATCATGACCTCCACGCCGGAGGATGCGACGGATGCGCTAACGCCCGGATGCGGCAGCTCCGCGACAGAGACGATTTCCCTAGGGAAACGCTCCGGAACGGTGGTGACGTAGACAGGGAGGTCGCCGAATAGCAGGACGGTGCCGTTCACTGGGAAGGAGGTTCCGGCGAAGCAGGAAGCGTTGTCGATGACGCAGTCGAATTTGCCGAGCGTGAGCACCAGGCCGAAGGCCACACGCTCACCGGCTGAAGTGCGGGGTCCCGTGCGGAACGTGACTCCGGTCGAAGCCATCTTGCCCCATGGTGGGCGCCAACTGTCGTTGTATTGGGAACGACAGTACCTGAAGAGGTTAGATAGAGGTGTGGGGACTAGAGGGAAGCTATCGACAGCGTCCACAGGCGCGATTGGATACAAGCAAGCGTAGCTGGACGCAGGAAGTACCCAGGTTCGAAGCCCTCATGGTGAGGTAAAGCTCCTACTCCTGCCGGATCTGACTATGTGGGATATATGAACTACAAGTGCTCCTCGAGCTGTATTTTCTAGCTACTGCCTTAAATGCAATGAGACCAACCCTTTCTACTAAGGCCTTGCCTCTCCTTATATAGGCAGAGAGGCAACAGTCTCACTGGCCAGTCCGACTGGCGGGCCCCACAGGCGGGTCCCAGCCGGCTGGTCATCTACAGTATCCAGTATGGTATGTCACATCGGAGTATGAGCGGTATGGCTGTCGTAGACACAGTGGACGCCGTGTGAGCCTATCGTCAGCATCGGGCCACTGTTCCTGTGTCATCCCCGCAATGTCTTCGGTATGGCCGGGTAGTTGCCGGTCTTGTCATCGTACAGGGCATACCGTGCACTGATACGCACGTCGTCCTGTCGCACTGATTGGTTCCGGCTACGTTGCCGTAGCCGGCTACTTCTTACTGATTCGGCTACCATGCGATAGCCGGCCTGTCTTGCCTTGTCCGGCTGCATCTGGTCAGCCGGACGTGATCCGACTGCTCAGTTTCTTGTCCGGTTGCGGTACCTGGGGATCATCCCCCTGACATGAGTACATCCTCATGTATGTTGGTCTAACCAATACTCTGCCCTGTTCATACAACATATGAGTCCATCTTCCTAGAGTATATCAATAAGTTTGTTGTTGAGCCCATCGACAATATCCTTATTTTCTCCATGCCAGAATAGATTCATATGGAACTTTTGGCATTAATTTTGGAAAAAAATTTGAGAACCGTCTTCAGGTCGTCTCGAAGTATGTATTCTGGGTGTTAGAAGTGACCTTCTCCAATTCACAGGAAAATGTTAAAAGATGTTGTCGTGGATTCGAGTAGAGTTATAGTTGTTCCTTAAGGACATAGTTGTATCTCGTTGCAAGTACTCGATGTATGAGCAATTGTCCTTTGACAAGTTGTTAGCTCATGGGTCTAGCAATTTAGCTCTGTATTTTAGAGCTTGACACTATAGTCCATCTCTTGAGAATCTAGTAACTTTACCTTTGTGGTAAATGTTGCAAACGTTCTGTTCAAACATGCTAAGTCTGAAGTATCATTCCACCACACGAGAGCTGAATCTCAAGCAGCAATGATGGGTTGGTGTCTCTCAGGGTTGTGACATAGGTCTCTTTGTAAGCCCGACATGATTGATGTAATGGTTGACACAATTAGTCGGAAGACCTATTGCCATGTTCTCTTGTTCACCAATAACAACCACTTTTCATGAGGCATCTTCTATGAATTATTATAGGAGTTGTGCTTATGGTTTCCTTTGTCTCTGAAGTCCGACCTTTACTTGATGTTCGATTTCCTGAATATCAAGGATACCATTTAAAGTAGTGTTGCTAAATTTCTCTCAGTCGAACCTCTAGACCATTTATGTTGGCAAACGTCTTGTTGTACCAAGTAACTGAAGTTTGAGAATGAAGTTTCTTTTTCCTCGTGTCATGAGGAATCTTCTTACTTATTCATCCTGGTGGTGTAAGTGATATCACAATCTATGGCAAATATTTTGATAGACCAAGCTGAATAAAGAGTTTCCTTCGTTTCTCAAACATGTTCATAGAGTGACTATGATTTTGGTAATCAGTAGTTCCTCTTGTTACATGTTCCTTGTGACTCTTATGAGTCCTCTCCACAAAACAACCCTTATGTCTGGAACCTTCTGTTGAATGAAGAGTGATCCTTCTGTATCGAAAGTAGTTCAACATCTTGGTTATCTGTATCCCTGTACCTTGGAAACTCTACTTAAGCCATTAGTAGATTTTCATCTCTCGAAGTCTATGGCCATGTTATTCCTGTTGTAAGCTTTTCTTCTTAGAAGTTTAAACTCTTATGTGAGCTCCGTGGTCTCAATCCTTATGAAGACCAGTTATCTAACAACTTGAAACATTCTCCTCCTGTTTCCTCTGTTACCTTGACATGTTTCATGTTGTCATCTCAAAGTTGTTTCTGAACGCTCTTTCACGAGTTGACCATGAGAAACTTTGTGTGTTGTTAGTGTGTTTCCCTCTTATCCTTAGAAGTGACCCTGTTTCTCTTCCTTCTTCCTACCTGCAGAATCTTGGGTCGAGATTCTCATAAGGGGGATAGATATGTAACACCCCAGTTTTTAGTTAATCCTTAATTAGGGTTGTGTGTGCATTCATGAGCATCATATTTTAAATTGCACGCAAAAGAAATAATGCAAAACCCTAAACCCTAATTCCCCTCCCTCTTTTAAAATGAATTCAAAAGGTTTTGAATATTTTGAAAACTCAAAAACTTGTGGAGCCCAAATGGACTAAAGGGTCCCCAAACTATTTCACATGTTTTACAAACCCTCTGGTAATTTTGAATTGCCAAAAAACCAAAAAAAAACATTTGAAATACAAAGAGAGAAACAAAAAAGACGGATTTGGAAAAGGTTTTTCAAAAAAAGGAGCAGCAGTCGCAGTAGGCTGGCACAGCTCCCTTCCCTCTCTCCCGCTGCCCGCGCATAGCTTCCACGGCCTACCTTCGACCCAATTAGTCTAGTCCTAGCATGGTACCTCTTCAGTGTTCTTTTTATTTTCTTCCTCCTTCAGCCAGAAGGACGACGATGAAGCTCCTCCGTGTCCGTGCGCTCGCCGTCGATCCCCTATGTGTCGTGATGCTCGTGGCCTCCCCTGGGTGTGAGAATAAGATGCCCCGAGCCTCATCTCTCTCCCCCTGGTCTTATCCCTCTCTCTCGCACTCTCTCATGGCCTCTCTCCCTCGCAAACGGAACCCTAGCTGGCCAGAGCCGCCTGTTGCCGCCACTCTGGACCACCTCAAGCCCATCTGAGTGTGTCGTAGTGATCCACTAATCCTCCTTGATCGTTTTCCCCAACTCGTGCAAGCCGGCGAAGTCCCAGATGCCACAATCGAGGCATCCATCCTCGACTCCGGCCGCCGCAGCAGCCGTCAATTCCGGCCATGTCCAAGATCGCATGGCCAAGATTACCCCTGCCCTGCGTTTATGGTGAGCTAGTGGTGCTCTGGAACTTCTCTGTTGCCTCTCTCTCCCTCTGTGTTGTTTCTGCATCGTGTGCTGCTAACTACGTCTTCTCCGAGCCCGACGAGCACCGTCGTCGCCATTACTACTTCTTCTGGCCTCCCCGCTCCTCGCCGACGCCTCCGACTGAACCTAGGTGAGCTGGTGGTCCCCTAGGGCCTCTCCTCCGACCCCCTCCCGCTCTGTTGCTTGCTCGCGCCGAAGCTCACCGTCCGCCGTCGTCGGACGCCGTCGTAGACGATGCTCCGATGACCAATAAGGGGCGGCACGACCACGGTTAGCTTCCCTGCGTCGCGCTATTTCTAACCATTGCATTTGTGCTAGCTTGCTCACCTCCTTGCGCCGCCGCTACCGTCGTTTGGCCGTCTGGCGGTGAGCCAACGTGGCGCCACTGTGGCGTCGACGTGGCTCCTGGCCCACAGGTTAGCCATAGTGGGTAGCCTCTGACCTAGTGAGAAACCACCTAGTCCTCCTTGTAATGTTAGCCTTGTGTCATGCTGACGCATTAAACCCTTTTAAATAGTTTAATAATTTTAGAAAAAAGGATAAATCTTATAAAATTAATAATTAATTATTTATAATTCAAAAAAACATGTATACTATATCAAAATGTTCAGAAAAATGAGATCTACACTTTAGCATCACAATCATACATTGTTCAACAAATTTAATCACAAGTTTAATTAGAATAAAAAATCAACCCCCATAGGTGATTCCAGGGTCTCTCCTGTATTAGGGTTTGCACCCCTCGGATGCCGCTTAAATTGCCAAGCATGCTTTAGGGTTAAATTTCAATACAATTTAACTTGTAATATCATCATCCTTTCTAGAGAATTGCATCAATTCCATGTGTTGATTGTTGTTTCCCCTTTCTTTTTGGTGTTTGCTTCTTTTGATAGAATACAATATCGAGATCGAGATCGAAGACCGAGATCAACACCATCGAAGATTGACGAACAATACTTGGCCAACTATAACCAAGTCAAGTACAAGGCTTCCAAAGATCTATATCTGGGTATCAACAGGAAAAGGCAAGAATAGCCCCACCATTATACAATCCTATGATTTCGAAAGTATTTCATTCTTGCCATGATGCATACGATTCCACTATGGTCTTTTATCAATAGATAGAGTATCCTATCTATTGCATTAATCCCTTTGAGCTTATATTACCTGATCCACTGCTCGTAGCATAACTAGGTTGGATTGTGTGCACTGCTAGAGATTTTATCGGTGTCTTGCTTAGCCATGCATAGCTATTAATTCTGGTTCATCTAGATGATGTATCCGATGCAAAAAACCTAGTATGATAGGAGAACGAGGTATATTGATGAGGTAAGATTAGTGGTAAAGGTTAAACATGCTAAGGCTTGTATGGGAGGCCATGGTGGGATGTGGTTTTTGTAGTCCCATCCTCGCCACCACTAGGAATCGAGTTCTTGCCTCTAGAACCAAGACGAGCGTACAGCCACACGGGGCCTAGAAAACCCCTTGACTGACTAACTTGCCTAGTAGATTCCATGAGACCTAGTTCGGGCGTTCCATTCGATATGCATATTTGGTTGTTCTAGAAGGCGGTGCATCATAACAGGTAGGTAAGCATGGCCGAGGTTGCTTGAGGCGGTTCCTCTCGTAAACCAACCTCGCCCACATCTCTAGGGACTGGCTTCGAGATTTGACCCGTTAGAGCGGAACCCTCCTTAGGGCGTGACTCATGGTCTCAGCGAAAGCAAGGTAAAGGTTGTGGCCAACCACCCTCTGTCGGCCTTCCAAGGAAGAGGGCCGATTTAGTGGCATTAAGAGTCGGTTGGTACGTGTGGGTAAAGTTATACACCCCTGCAGGGTAATAATGTTTTCGAAAAGCCGTGTCCACGGTTATGGATGACTTGGGAACGGACGTGATGATCATAGAGAACTATAACATAACCCTAAAATTTGGCAAGTAAGTAAAGTGTGTTCTAAGGATGCTTCCTCAGGGATCAAGGGGTGATCCTAGTTAGTAGGTTCAACTGATAAAGATTCGGTAGATATCAAAAGAAGATCAAAGCTAGTGATATTGTTTTCTTATCCCCTTTTAAATATTCTACTTGGACGAGCTTCTCCTACCTCTTTTACAAAGAAAGATAGCTTTACGCAAAATAACCCCACAAGCCATAAGTATTGCGAAGTACACCATGTACTCAACCTTGCTTTGTTGATACTTTTGTAGCAGGTAAGTGTTACCATAGAAGATGAGTTTGTTACGACATCGACATCGACGAGTAGTTTGGGGTTCCCGGTCGGCAGCCTGGAATCTATGGATTGGGACGTCATCGTTATGCTTCAGGTCTCTTAGGCCATTTGTTAAGTTTGCTATACTTAATAGCATAATTTTCCTTCCGTTATTTGATGTTTGTGGTCAGTGACCTCTGCTTATAATAATTTGGTTCTCTGCTCAGGTATGAGCTTGCTGTAATAACTTTTGTGTCGTAGGGTCACTTCAATGTTACCAATTCTTTCTCTGTACGCTTCTGAGATTTAGGTTAGGCTTATATCATACGGAGGTTTGGGATTTGTCTAGCCCTAATTCTGAGGGTGTCACATTCTAAAAACTCCCGAAGGTTCATTAAAGTAACTTCACTATGCTTTCTGCTTCCCGAGGATTCGATAACCTAGGTCTACTAGGGGAAAAGAGCTACACTACATCCGTAATCCAGATCGAAGGTATCAACCCATTCTCTAGCGTCGTTGCCGAGGAAGAAATAGCTACCCTGGTGAGGTTAGTAGGAACCTTGCTAGTTTTAATTCTTGTTTTTTTTAATTTTGTTAGTTTGCTTTTAGTCTTTATTTGAAAAACTAGAAAAAATGATTAGTCTTTAAATTCTTGTTTTTACTCTGATAAGTCTTTGTTTAAGAAAGCCCAAAAACATAGGAAATATGGCTGAAAAGATGCTTGGGGAGTTTGCAACTCCCAACAATGATTGTTTGCGTACTCCTATTACCCAGCAAGCAATTACTGTTGATGATTATGAAATTAAGCCCCACGATTTAAGTTTAGTTCAACAGAATCAATTTGGAGGCTCTGCTATTGAGGATGTAGGTATACACTTGAACACTTTCACTGAAATATGTGATATGATGCGCATAAAAGATGTTGACCCCGATGCGGTCAAATTGCGCTTATTTCCTTTCTCTCTTAGAGGAAGAGCAAAAGAATGGTTGCTATCTTTGCCAAGAAATACTATTGCATCATGGGTGGAGTGTACTTCTTTATTTATGACTAAATTTTTCCCACCTGTAAAGACTATGCAACTAAGATCTAATATTACTGGTTTTAGACAGGAAGAGCGTGAGCCACTAGCGCTTGCATGGGAGAGGATGAAAGAATGCATGAGAAACTGTCCCAGTCATCGAATGGAAGATTGGTTAATTCTCCATTTATTTTATAATGCTATTAACCTTGTGTCTAAGTCTATGCTTAATACTGAAGCTGGAGGAACATTTATGGGCAAACATATTACCGAAGCAAAGTAGTTGCTAGACAATATGCAAGACAACCATACCCAGTGGCATATGGATAGATCAAACAAGAAGAAGGTGAACTCCGTCTCACCACAAGAAAATGAAGAACTCAATGCTAAGCTTGATGAGCTCATATTAGCCATAAAAGGTAATGAAAACTAGGTAAGAGCTATCCCAGAATCAAATATTGAAGAAATAGACTTCATAGCTCATAATAATTATAACCCTGCTTGGAGAAGAATTATAATCCTAATTTTCAGAAACATTATTCTAGTCCTGCAGGTAACTCTAATAATAATATGGGATCAAGTAATGGTAGTCTCCTAGAAACACTTAAGTCCATTATAGATTCACAAAATGAGCAAAACAATATCCTTATTAAAATAACGGAGAATCATGATGTTATGCTTGGTAAATTATCTAATCAAGTTGTAAGTTTGAGGAATGATTTGCAGGCCCTCCAAGAAAGAACAAGGATTGTTGAGGCACAGCTAGATAAGATAACCGGGAGTCAAACTCTTATTCTAGTCCAATCCTGTTGAAGACCTCAAGATGATGAGAATCCAAAGGTAGGAGCCTGGAGAACTTGATTATAGTAATGCTCCATCACCAAATTACATCGTTGAAGATCTTGTAAAAAGGATCAATATCAAGATTTTGGTAAGTGAAGAAAATGAGGAAGCTATGTATCAACACTTTGTTAATCATGTAGCAATAAAGGTACGTGATCTTGAGAAAGAATATAAGAAAATTGCTGAAAAATTACCTGTGAAGCTTGATGATATATTTGAGCCTACTATTAGGATTAAAATTGGTACCAATGATATATCTGCACTTTGTGATCTAGGTGCAAGCGTTTCAGCAATTCGAATAAGTCTTTTTAATAAGTTAAATCTTGGCTCCTTTGAAATCACCGAGTTAAAATTACATCTAGCAGATTCTACCTACAAACAAGCTGTAGGGATTAAAGAAAATATTTTAGTATACATTAAAGGTTGTCCTGCTCTTATTGATTTTGTTATTGTTGATATGCCTGAAGATGATATTGCTCCTATTATATTAGGTTGTCCATTCTTAAGAACTATTAAGGCTTTGATTAATCTACATGAAGGTAACGTGGAGCTTCAATTGCCTTCGCAGGATCCTTTTGTTATTCATTTTTCCAGGAAGAAGAAAGCCAAGCATGATGAAAAGGAGGCCATCACTTTGAAGGCCAACTATTTTGGAGTGGGTGTTCCACTCATCTGGCCTAAGCAAGAAACATCAAGGTCAAGCTATTGACCATAAAAGAGCGCTTCATGAGAGGCAACCCATGTGAAATAAAGGTTTGAGTAAAGTTTTTAAGTTTTATGTTTAATAAAGAGTGCTAGAAAGCTCCAATTGAGGAGAAGAAGTTTGGTAGTACTAAAAATCCTATTTTATGCATGCTTATGTTGGTCCACAATTTTTACTATCATTTTTCTGTCAAAAACAAGGTGTTTCACTAAGTTTTAGGATAAGAAAGATTTCTTGAAGAAATTGAAATTTTCATGTCTACAGAAGGTTTAACGACCAACTATACGGTGGGAATAAAACTTCTACCCATATAGATATCTTTGCCATCGACGATTTTTATTTCGTAGGTACTCAAGTTTTAACGACCAACTATACGGCGGGAATAAAAATTACAGCCGTATAGCTCTGGCCGTATAGTTATCATTGCCTTCGTAAAATTTCTTTTCCAGGTTACAGAAGGTTTGACGACCAACTATACAGCGGGGATAAAAATCCTGGCCATATAGTTATGGCCGTATAGTTGCGCCGCCAGGAGGAAACCCTAAATTTTTTACATCAGACCAGTTATACGGTGGGAACAAATTGTTCTGGCCGTATAGATGCGTCCGACCACAAAATCGCCACGGTAAGGTACCCCAGCACCAAAACTTCAATACTTTTTCTCTCTTCTACCTCCAAACTCTCTCAAAACCTCAAGAGATCTTCATCTCCACTTAATTTCATTCGATTTCCTCGCACACAAGTGATCTACGGTATGTTTCTCCTCTGATCCTCCAATTACTTTTTGCAAATTCATTTTCGATCTGTTATCATCATCAATCTAGGGTGAGACCTACTACGAACTAATTGCCATGATTCTCTTGACTAGATTATTATTTTGAGGGGACTCTTTAGTGTGCTAAGATGAGGAATATGTTATGCTTATTATTGTTGGATCAAAAAGTTTTATTTTTGTTTTTCCTTATTATTTTAGATGATGACCACAAGGATCCAAACTCGTGCTCGTGCCGCCGCTAGTTCTGCTCGGGCTGCCGCTCAAGAACGCATGGGGATACGGTTCAGGGATGAGCTCCAACGTGATCGCTTCAACAGGATCAAGAACCAAGAAATGAAGACAACCAAGTGGGCTTGCCCCATTATATTGAATCAACTCGGTATTTCTAATAAATTCAATTTACGTTGCAATAGAGTTGTCCTGCAAAACTTTATATTCAATGATGTGCCTACTTATCGCCGGTTAACTCTTGAATTTCTAAGTTCTTTGCAAAGCACCATTAAAGCATGGCATGGAGAGGACATGATTTCTTTTCGACTTATGAACAATAATTATGCTTTATTACTAGATTAATGGTGCACATGTTTTAATGTTCCAAATAATAATGCTAATGACTTACGCGCATCCTTTACTAGCATGGACCCTTCCCATGAACTTTATTATAATGGAATGAGTTTCACTTCTATAGTAAGCAAGGGGAAGAATATTGAACATCCTGCAATTCACTATTTGTTCTATGTTATTGCTAACACCTTGTAGGCACGAAATGTGCTCATGAGACTAAATGAGGAGGACATCTTAGTTCTCGCAAAAGCTGATTTCAACAACATCAACTTATCACTCAACTTCGGTGCAATTCTTGTGTGCTACCTGGAGTACCAATCCTCCCAAATCCAAGGACCAATCATAGGTGGAGGCATCATCACCATGCTTTCCATTGCCCTAGGCATCGACCTGGGTGAGTTGCAACCAGTGCTAGGTGAGCGACGTGTTGGTTTCTCTACTTTAAAAGCTTATGGAATGCTCACTAGGAGAGGTGGTGTTTATTACTTGCATATTGCTGGAGCTGGGCGTATCTACCCCGCTCCTTTGCCTAATGGTATTTTCTCTATCGAGGAAGGACGTTTGCTATATGACTTACAGGTTGAGCAACACCAACCCAAGGAGGAGATTCTGGATGAGGATGAGTACCAAGAAGAGGAGCAAGAAGTTCCTTATCAAGAGGAGCAGCCACCAACCGGGTTTGCTACATACCAAGACTTCCAAGAACTTGGAGGAACTGTGGAGAGGATGCATAACCTCTCCTTGAACCTCTGAGAAACAACTAGTAACTTATCAACTCAATTTGCGAACTGGAGTTACGACTTTTTCTCGCCACCACAATGATTTGAAGGGCTTGCAAAGCCTAAGCTTGGGGAAGTTTCCACATTATATTTATTTGGCGTTCATTTGTTTTTATTTATTTCGAGGTTATGTTTTTAATTCGAGTTTATAAGCACTCATGTTAGTTTCCCCAACACTTTATCTTTAGTTATTTCTATTTGTTTTCGAGATTTTCTAGCCGAGATTTTCCGCCAATTTTCTATTCTTTAATTCCCTCTCTTAAAAACAAAAAAATATTTTTCCATTTATCTTTATTTTCCCTCTTCCTTCTTTCTATTCTCCTTGTGGCTTTCACGTATTTGCAGGATAGTGATCGACTTCGAGTTTCCAAGAAGCAAATTAAAAGGGAAGAGAGAAGTGGAACCAATCATGAGAAGTACGTCTTAAGACTCCCCACTTCTGAAGTTTGAGAAACCCATGCTAGTTAGTAGGAAATGTTAAGATATTATATTGGTGGAGTGAGTCTTTATATTGTAGTAAAATTTGGTTTGCATGGGTATTTAGTTGGGTACCAGCTCTCATAGTTAACCAAGTGTTGCCTAAAATTTGCTAAACAATTGTAATAACAAAAAGTATCACAATTGAAGGCTTGGGTGTTGTAGTGCTTAGTCTTGAAGGCTTATTTATAGAGACACTCAACACCACATAAAATAATGATTGACTTGATAGCTCTCTTTAAAAGGATTTGTTCAATTGAATTAATGTTTAGCGGTTTTTGTGAGCATTCCAAAGTTTGACTTGTCAATCATAAGAATGATATAGCTTTATGTGTGTCAAACTTCATGAGATGCCAACAACTCTGCTAGCCTACGAATGATCTTCATGGAGGAAACTCCTAGATTTCGGGCATGAGTTGATTAAACAAATGTAGCAGCAATGCTATAATGGGTAAGATTCTTGCCATTCTCGGGTAGCTGTGTTCATGATGGAATCACTCCTCTGGCTGATATGAGTAATCACTATGCAAAAGGAACAAAAACCTTGTGTCCATCACAGCCCGATAAACTAGTTAAAAAATTTGGCATGCTCTCAATTACTGAAGAACTAAATTTCTTGAAGGACAATGAACAGAAAAGTAGTGCTTGAAAAGTCTTGACTTATTGATGTAGGAGGATTGAGATACTCTGGTGTATATGTTTTTCGTGACAAACTCTTATACTCTCAATTTTACATGATTATACTTTATTGTTCAAAGGCAAGCCTATGAGTTGATTACATGACATGGAATAAGGTTTACTCACTTGAATCATCCATGTTAACAATAATTTTGTTGTGCTATAAGGATGCATAAAAACATGTATGATATGCTTGCCATTACTCTATCTATGCTGAAGTTTTTCAAATTAATAAAGTGGAGGAAACATGAGACTACCAATCATGAGTAAGATCAACATCTCATTATTTCAGTTTAAATGTTGAGTTCCTTTTTGATTTTAGTTTTCTTGCTCGGGGACGATAAAGTTTAAGCTTGGGGAGGTTGATGGCTATGAAATATAACCATCTACATCCACATTGAAACTAGATATTATTCATATTTTTGAAATATCTCTCTAAACCCTGCCACTAATTCCTAATGATCAAAGGGGTATGCAATCCTTTCTTTTTATTTTTCCCTACGCAGATAATGGCGTTTGATGATGGGAATCATAGCATTAAAGTCAAAGATACGAGATTTCCAACAACCCAAAGAAACCAGGGGTCGTGAACTGGATACTGAAGCTTTAATGACCAACTATACTGCCAGAATTTTATTCCCACCATATAGTTTCGGCTGTATAGTTGCCATCAGTGCCGCTAGGTCAAATAGAACAACTTTCGTGAAGGGACCCCTATATAAAGAGGATTCGGGCGACGAGAAAAGGGCTGCCCCCAGAACCCCAGAAACCTGCATCCACAACACCGAAGAGCCGCCGGAGGAATAGACTTAGATCTAATCTCTAAACCCTTCTCCACCACCATAGCCATATTCCACCACTTGTAATACCAGATATCATCTTCAATTGGCGACATTGTAAGACTATTTGCTATCAATCTCATGATTTTCATTGCAATGTTTATGATTGTTGATTTCATCTCTATGCGTGAGTAATTCTCTTTGGCTAAGGGCTTCGGCCTAGCCCTCTAGCTTTTGTGCATGTTATTTATCATAGATGGGATCATGTATTAGTTTGTATGACATGATGATTATTGTATCCTCTCTTGCCTCAATCCAAGGACTTGTCAGGTACCCAAGACCCCAAGGATTGAGCCAGATATAGGGAGTATGAGTAATGACTAATCTTCAGGTTGGGAACCCCAGTGACAGAAGGCGTAGTACGGTTGTATGTGAGGGATTTACTTGGGATTAATAGTGACATCACTATGCATATCATTATTTCTCTTTCTTGTATGGATGAGACTAGTAGGTTATTGCTATAAGCGGTTGCGGAGGCAATAGCAATTATGGATGCACTGCTCACATATAATTATCTTGCTCTAACAATTATATGCATACTTTATTATTATCTTTTATTCGCATCAGATGTTTTGCACAGCTACAGGTGAAACCGGAAGCCCTAGGCCCTCTCTCTCCATCATCGGCAACAACAAAAGGCAGCAAACACTTGGCCCGGTAAAACACAAAAAGAATTCTAAAAACTCCCGAAGGTCCGTTAAAGTAACTTCACTATGCTTTCTGCTTCCTGAGGATTCGATAACCTAGATCTACTAGGGAAAAAGAGCTATACTACATCCATAATCCGGATCGAAGGTATCACTATCCCGTAGATGCACCTCCAGACTACGCGGCACTGTGAGACCGAGTGTGCTATGCGGGCGGATCAGCAGCGGTTGTGGTGCTCTTCGCACCAGCGCCAGCTCCTTTCTTTGGTGCCATGGATGGTGCTGACATCGACGATAATCTCTTGGTCAGATATGATGGTCAAAGATGAAGCATGTGTGCCCCTACCTAGCGTGATAGATGTCGCGTGTAGGAATGCGAACACCATGGATGTGAAGCACCCCCTTTTTGTTCGGCAAGGTGCGCGAGGTGATCCGAAATATACAGGATAAATGCACGACAAACACACATATTTTTTACCTAGGCTCAGGCCATCCTTAGGCTAAGAGCATCTCTAGAAGATACCTCATCTGGCTCTGTACCGCAAAATAATCGTCAGTCTATGGTACGAAGAGAAAAAGTGGCTTTTATAGATGTTGCATATCATACCGCATCCGGAAAAAAATTGCGGCTTCCCGCATATCAACCTCCGCATCCCGCATATTTTTAGTTTCTCCTCTCACTTTTTCCGCTCTCCGTAAACGCTGCCCAATGCAGGTGTGCTGAAGATTCACGACTCCCATTGGGGAATCTCCCTATGCCGCTATCCCCACCACCAACAGCCCGTATCAATCGCCTTGTTCTCAGCAATTGCGTGGCGACACCACCCACCCCTGCTGCCTGCTGCGTGCCGTCGTCGCTCTGTAGTTCTCCACATGTCGTCCGCCGTCATCTCTGTGATCCCGCATCGTGACGCCACCACGGGTGCCATCGCCGCTCGGTCTACGGCGGAATTGGTGCATAGCCTCCATCTCCCCTACCAATCTACCGCCCGTGCACAAGATATGCTACGTTGCCCATCCGCTATCGGCATCCTTGCCGGTAACCCTCTTTCTAATCTTTCATTTTGGCTAAAAATTCGAAATTTCTTAGATTTAGGATCCATTCGCTGGCAATTTTATAGATGAGTTCGTCGTGGAGCGAGTCCTAGTGTTCTGCGACAAGTTCTTTTGTTCAGTTTTTGATGGACGATTCCTCATCTGATGAGCACGACTAGGAAGACAACATCCTCGATGATGACAATGTGGAGGACATCCTCCTGCTTGCTGCTATCAACGAACTCGAGGTGGAGGAGAATAGCCGAAAGAGGAGGAGAGGATAAACTATTGGCCGATTGTGCATCCCACACAACCGCGTTCTAGGCCACGATACCTCATGCAGATTATTTTGCCGAGGTAACCATCTACCCTGCTCGTCTATTTCATCGTCGGTACTGAATGAGATGGCCCCTGCTCGAGAAGATTGTAGAAAGCTTGCGAGGCCAACTCTCGATACTTCAGCAACGTAGGAATTGTGCTGGGTTGCTTGGTTTTAGTTCATACCAAAACATATATGCCGCCATGAGATCGCCTATGGAGTTTCAGCTGATTACACTAATGAATATCTTCATATTGGCAAAGATACGACCATGAAATGCATGTGTATGTTTGTGAAGACAGTGATCAAGGTCTTTGGTCCAACGTACCTTCGAGAACCAAACAAGGAGGACACGAAGAGGCTGATGGCAGAGAATGAGAAAAGAGGTTGGTCGGGGATGATAGGAAGCCTCGATTGCATGCATTGGAGGTGGAAGAACTGCCCAAAAGCATGGCACGAGCAGTACATTGGCCATCACCGAGATGCAACAATTGTGCTCGAAGTAGTTGCCTCGCAGGACTTGTGAATATGGCATTTATTCTTTGGTCACCGGGTTCTTGGATGACATCAACATTTTGTAGAGATCTCATTCAATTTCAAAGCTAGCAAATGGAGAACAGCGGGTCTGCAACTACAAGATCAATGGCCATGAGTATAACATGGGGTATTATCTTGCAGATGGCAATTATCCACAATGGTAAACATTTGTGAAAAAAATAAGTAGACCCAAAACCCCAGGAAGATCATTTTGCCACTTGTCATGAAGCAGCCCGCAAAGACATTGAAAGAGATTTTGGGGTGCTCCAAGCTAGGTTTGCAATTGTCCGAGGGCCTGCTCGTTACTGGCAAAAGAAACACCTGAAACACATCATGATAGCATGTGTCATTCTTCACAACATGATTGTTGAGGATGAGAAGGACAAGAAGTTTCCCTTGGAGTATGACAATGTTGGTTGCCATGTCAAGCCTAGAAGAAACCCTGAACGGATAGAGGCATTTCTTGAAACCTACTGGCAGATTAAAAATAGAACTCAGCATTCCAATCTCCATCGAGATATTATTACCCACCACTGGTCCTTGCATGGGAATATCTCCCATTGAGTTCTTTTGTGTCCATTTGTACTATGAACCATTATTTAGAGAACTCTCATTCATTTGTGATCTAATATTTTTGTTGCATCCAATTTTCCTCGTAGGTCCGTCATGCTGCAAAAAATAAGTTCATGATGGCGACCACGTCTCCCACGACTCTCACGGCAGATATCATCAGTTATGGGATACCGTCGGCAATCAATCGATGGAAGGCAATCTTCCAATTAACACGAGTTGATGTACTGTTCCTGCGCCAATTTGGCACGATCGAGTCGGATGATCCAAGGGTTATCTTGCTATTCGATGAGGTGGATGAGTGTCGGGTGGATCGTGTGAGTACCATCACGGTCGTCACATCTGGGGCCAAGTTACGGTGTGGGGATTGGCACATCCAGATTGGGTCAAGGGTACAGATTCAAGTGCGAAGGCACGATCACATCGGCGCACCGCCCTATGTGCGTGCGTGTCAGATAGTTTGGATTGGGGCTCGACACGATGATCTCGTTCTAGCGGTGGGATGAGTTCCAACGAGGGTCACACGGCAGTAGAAGCGGGTGTGGCCTCCTCTCTAGTGTAGTCTAGATCGGGAGTGGGAGATCAATCGGCAAGTAGACTCGTTGTAGCCATTAACCCTAGATCGAGAGAGGTGGGCAGGGTAGTTTTTGTTTGCACCCCAACGGCGCATCCTTCGTCTCCACGAGTTGTTGATCCCGTGGTGTGGAGAGGTACTCGATCGGGGGACGTGAGATCCTTCGCGCAGGTGGTCACATCCGCTAGGCCGGGGATGGATCGCCGGTTCTATGGTCCTCGGAGATCGCCACCACGCCCGCCTGCTCGTCATGTTCCCTATGCGAACATGTCAAGATTTGGGAACAATCAAGGCATGCACCCAGAGTATTGCCGCTTCCCTAAAGGGCGACGTCGAGAAGGAGATTGGATAAGGGAGCAGGAGCGATGTTGAGATGAAGAGCAGCACTAGGAGGAGAACCGTCGTGAATACGAATGCTGACATGCTGAATATGAAGCAAGGGCTAAAAATCAAAGACATGAAGATCTAGCCAGGGAACCAAGGGCTGAAGATCAACGACATGAATCTTTGGCCAGGGAAAGGGCTCTGGTGGAAGCCCGTAGAAGGAAGGATGATCCGGCGAGGAACAGAGGCAGATGGAGTCAGAGGCCTGAGATGCAAAGAGATTCTACTTTGGCTGCAACTGATTCTTCGTTCCTTGGAAGAACAGGTAACTCTGTAGATAATTCTTCTCGTCGTGGTGCACTTGTGTTTGCTCACACAGTTGAGCAACTTGTCCTAGTTAGAAACAATGATTTTGTCAGTGTACTTGTGAGTCCAATATTCCTGCTACTGTCCCAGTGGTGAGAACGAATTCCTTAGTTAGTGTTCTGATTTCGACTCCGACAAGTGTACCTTCTGTGGCTAGAAATCAACCATCTCCTATCCCTGTGATTAGTCAGTTTGAAGCAGTGGCACTGACGCTGATGGGTCCTATGTACCTGCACCAGTGATCAATGTGCTTGCAGGTGTGAATCTGAATGCTAATGTTGTGGAGTTCCAATTGATAGCACCATCTTGGATAGAGGCGTAGCAATGTGAGAATTGTGGGAAGAACCATAATATTTTGGTATGTCAAGAGAGGAAACCCTAGGAATATGCACATATGTTCTTTGGAAGCACTGATTTTGACCAAGGTTTCCATTCCATTCCTATGACTGGATCTACTTTTCAGTCTATGGAGAATATGCACTATGCTCACATTAGTGTGGTCAAAGGGGATGTTACTGGCAAGGATCTTGAAAAGGAATTTCAGATGTGGGCTGGCTCCAATGGCTCTGGATGGAGATTTACGCTTCTTAGTGATGTTGAGTTTCTCATGAGGTTTCCTACTACAAGGTCCATCGATGATTTTCATTTTGGGAAAAGTCTTCATGAAGACAATTCCTGATGTTGTGATTGAACTGTCTAAATGGACTAGGGACCTGGAACCTATGGCATGGCTTAAGGAAGCATGGTTTAGGATTGTGGGGATTCCTATGAAGTATAGGGAGAAGTACATGGTGTTCTATGTGACATCTTTGATAGGGAAGCCTCTGAGGATGGACAGAAATAGTCTGAGGAATTTTCCCTATGTCAAACTAAAAGTTGCTTATCTAGATGTGACTCTAGTTCCTAATACAAGAAGATGGGAAATGAGGGGTGGGATGTATGAATTTAAGTACACTAGAAAGATTTTTGCTCCTCATGATGTACCATCAACTCTTGTGGTTGTTGGAGTAGAGGATCTAGATACTCAGGCAGGACATACAAGACCTGTTGAAAATAATAGACCTGTCCTGACTCTTGTAACTAGTGAGAGGGGTGGCACTAGTCCTGGGGTGGAGCCTACACCCAATAGTGGCGATGTGAGAACAAATCAAGCTGATAGGGAACTCCCACAGTGTGCAGACTAGGAAAAGGGAAAAGAACCTAGAGTGGAATGTGAAACCTCTGTTAACACTAGTGATCTATCTTTTGGTTCTAGGGTAGCTCAGTTGTGGGATAGTGGGGGGGGTTGGTGGGGTGGTGATTCGTGAAGCTCCTTCCAACGATAGTGTCAACACAACTGGTGTGGATAGAGAGCAAGAAGGAAACAATAGACAGCGGGGTGTTGAGGATCCTCAAGCTCAGGACCAGGTGATGGGGGAGGTACATATGAAAGTAGCATAGGCTCTTGCTCCATAGGAAATAGGGGTTGTGGCTAACCCTGGGGATCCAGCTGGGATGCAGACCTTTCAAGAATTTGTCCAAGACCTGCTCCAGAATAAAGGAAGTGACAAGCATTATGAACTCAAGAAACAATATGGCCATTTGCTTGATCAGGTTGAAGTGGAACAAGGGGATGTTGAAATGGAGGGTGGGGGTGAAGAGGAAGGATATGAAGATACTCTAGTTTCATCTGTTGGGAGTGGTGTTGATGAGGAAAGCAATCCACTTGTCGACCACTTGTCAAATGCCAGGATGGATGTCCATGTTCCTTCTCAGGAGCAAGTGGTGGTCCAGGTTGGATCTTCACAACCTGAGGTGTTAACTTAGGAAAGTCATAGTTCTTGGCCAGAGTCTTAGGATTATGTCATGAGGGAAGCAGAGGCAGGAGTTGGGTATCCACATGTCAGAATGAGTGACAGGCTTACACAGTAGGTGGGCCATCAAATATGAATGAGAGAGTTATGGCTCAAGCTTCACAGAGGGATTTATCAGGTACTAACTTATCCCTTTATAATTTCTTTGCTATGCTGGATGATGATGATATTATTAGTAGAGCTCTAGAAATGGGTGTTGATTATTCTTCCATGTCTCTTGAGTTTGTTAATTCTTTAAAAGATCTAGAAATTGCTAGGCATGAATTAGTTGGTAAGAGAAATAATATTCCTAATGATGTCACAGAGCAAAAAAGAACAGGTTGTTTTACTTGAATGGAAGAGTGATGTAGAGGAGGAGTCTAACTTTACTCCAGTGGTATATAGAAAGCATAAAAATAAAAAGAAGTCTGCTAGTGTCATGTGTAAGAGTGGGGGTCAGGGCAAGTTAAGAGAAGCTATTGTGAAGGTCAACAACTACCACCCTATGAGTGGTGTTGTGACTGGAACCAGGGAAAGAAAGAAGGTTTTATGGTAGGAGCTATTTTGAATTGTAGAGGAGTGGGTAAAAAGGGATGAGTTCATATTTAGTTAATCTGATGCAGCAGGAGCGCTTGGATTTCCTAGGGTTACAGGAAACTATGAAGAAAGAATATTCTCCTGAGTTTTTTAGGAAGGTTGATCCTATGAATCAATTTTCCTGGAGTTGGATATCTTCTATGGGTAAATCTGGGGGCATCATGGGGGCTATGTTTCTCCAGGTTTGATAACTGTGGCTCATCTGTTGGGAGGTTTCATGTCAAAATAAAAAATTTAGATCTTAAGATGCAGGCTAATTGGCATCTAGTAATTGTTTATGGGGTTGCCCAGGAGGAACATAAAGAAGCCCTTTTAGTTGAGCTGGCAGAAGTGTGTCAAGACTGATATCTTCCTCTTTTGGTAGGCGGTTTTAATATAATGAGATATATGTTAGATAATAATAAGTCTCAGGTGCTAAGCAAATGGAGTCATATGTTTAACTCCATTATTAATGCATATGGCTTGAGGTAACTTCAGATGTCAGGGGGCAATATACTTGGTCTAATAATCAAGCTATTCCCACCCTGGAAAAACTGGAGATGATCCTAGTTTGCACTGTAGTATAGTTATGTCCCTTCTTTTCTTTTCATTTGTGCTCATTGATTTATAGCTTGTTGTACTTTTATTCTGTACTAAATAAAATTTGTTGTGGGGCTTTTGCCTCATAGTTCCTAGGTCAAAAAAATTGCAAGGAATGGGAGAATTTATTTCCTTTAACTACAGTGCACAATATGACCATAGAAATTTCTGATCATAGTCCTTTGATTCTGGATACCATGGAAGGTAAGAATGGGGGAAAAAATTTAGGTTTGAAAAGATCTAGTTAAAGGATCCTGAGTTTATGAGCAGAATTAAGAGAGTCTATAGAAAGCCTGTCAAATGCAGGAATAGTTTGGATAGGTTGCAAAAGAAGCTTAAGAATGTGAAGAATGACCTGAAAGGTTGGGGGCTCACATCAGAGGACATGAGAAACAACTCAGAAAAGGTGTTAATATATGAGCTGCAAGAATTAGAAGATATTGAGGAACTAATCTTACTCAATAAAGAATAGTTAATCAGAAAATCCTAGATTCAATAGGAATTGTTGGTGGTTTATGAAAAATAGGAACAATATTGGCAACAGAGATCAAGAGACAACTGGTTATTGAGAGGCGACAATAACACTGAATATTTTCATAGAGTAGTTAATGGGGTTAGAAGAAAGAAAATGATCTTCTCTTTACAGAATGAAGGAGAAAAGATTCAATCGACCTATGATCTCTTGAATCATGCTAATGCTTACTATAAAAAAATTGGACATGTAGAGAGGTTTTTTATCAGACTTTCTAATGATAATTGGAGGGACTAGGAAAAGCTTAATGATCAAGACAGAGAGAGAATGGGGAGCCTTTTACTGAGGAAGAATTTTAAAAAGTGATTGATCAAATGGAACCGAATAAAGTTGCTAGGCCTGATGGGATACTGTTGAATTTTATCAGCATTGTTGGAAAATTATCAAAGATGATGTTATGGCAGCTTTTGCTGATTTCCATTCGCATGAGATTGACCTGAGCAGTATCAATTATGGAATTTTAACTTTGCTACCAAAAAGTGAGGATGCTGATGTCATACAGAAATTCAGACCTATCTATTGCAGGTTCTGTTTAAAATCTTTAAAAAAGCACTCACAAATGGCAGCGGTTGTTCCACTTTTGAGGAGAGGAGCATTGTAGTTTCTAATGACACCATCAACCTTGCAGATGGTGATGATATGACTTGGATTCCAGACAGTGGTGCTACCATACATGCTACATCTCGTAGAGATATCTTCGCCAACTACACACCAAGTGATTTTGGTGTTGTGAAGATGGGGAACAATGATAGACAAAAATCATTGGAAGAGGATATGTGCACTTGGAGACTGAAAATGGTGCGACACTACTCCTCAAGTCGATGAGGCATGTTGAGGCACTTCGGCTCAACATTATCACGGTTGGATTTCTTGATGGAGATGGATACTTGAGCAAATTAGAAAATGCACAGTACAAGCTCACCAAAGGAAATCTGATTGTTGCAAAAGGTAACATGGTTTTGATTTTGTATCATGTTCATTCTAAGCTTTCTGCTGCTTGTGTCAATGCATTACAGAAAGGGGATGTGTGTGCCTTATGGCGCAAGAGACTTGGGCACATGAGTGAGAAGGGGATGACCGTGCTAGTGAAGAAAATTTTGTTGAAAGGTGTGAAGGGTGTTCACATCAAGAAATGTTCAGATTGTCTAGCGGGGAAGCAACACGGAGTTTCATTCAAGATTCAACCTCCTCACAAGAAGCCCGAGGTATTGGACTTGATACATTCCGATGTTTGTAAAATGTCGGTGAGGTCATTGGGTGGAGCAAAGTACTTTGTCACATTTATTGATGATTTTTCCAGGAAGGTTTGGGTCTATGTTTTGAAGAACAAATATCAAGTACTAAGTGTATTCAAGCAATTCCAAGTCTCAGTTGAGAGAAAACTGAGAAGAAGATCAAGTGCATTCGTACTGATAATGGGGGCGGTATATTGGTCCATTTGATGCCTATTGCAAAGAGCAGGGAATTTATGATGAGTTCGTAGCAGGGAAAACAAAAAAATTCTACCGCAAGAACAAACAAAACCTAGATCTAATCTAGATAAAAGCCAAGATCTAATCTATTAGACATGTGCAACGAGATAGATCTGTACTAACCCTTGTAGATCCGAAAGCGTTACGAGATTGGATCTCGTGGTTGATGTAGTCGATCACTTGCCGATCTCAAGATCGAGTGGACGATCCTTCCGGCGCCGCGTTCCGGCAGCGCTTCCGCAGTCGGTCACACGTGCGGAGTCGAAGTAGACCTTCCTCTCCCCGTTCCAGCGAGCAGCAGAGGTAGTAGATCTTCTCCACGGAATCCCAGCAGCACGACGGCGTGGTGGTGGTGGTGGAGTAGAGAATTCTGCAGGGCTTCGCCTAAGCCTGAGCAGAAGAAAGGAGGAGGAGAGAGGCGTCTAGGGCAAGAGTGGAGGGGGCTAGGGGGTGGCGCCTCCACCCCTCTATTTAAAGGAGGGAGGCGCCAGGGGGTGATCTGGCGTATTGGCGATGGAAGAAAGGTGAGAATCTAGGAGGATCCATGGATTCCAAAGTTGTGGTGTCGGAAGATTGCATCACCTCGGAATGGGAGCACGCTCAATCTCGTCAGTGACTTGATCGATCCTGATACAGGTCAATGGAGAGTGCAGGTTGTGAGGGACACCTTCTCTAGTGCAGATGCCGAGCTCATCCTTGCTATTCCTCCGAGACAAGGCGTGGAGGTTTTCCTTGCATGGCATTTTGCTCCGAGGGGTTTACATTCTGTTAAACAGACATACAAACTGCATAGGGATCTTGAACTTAAAGATAGTGCCCGTGGGGGAGAATCGAGTTCGAGCATTCCAGAGGCTCTAGGAGGGAACGGAGATAGTAGGTGGCTGAATATATGGAAGCTACCATGTCCGCCTAAATTACGAATGTTTGCATGGAGGTTTGCACATAATTCCCTGGCCCTTCGAATGAATCTAGTTCGAAAAGGACTCAAGATCGAAGATGACAAATGTGTGGTGTGTGGAAGGCTGCACGAGGACGGCTATCACCTATTTCTGAAATGCAAAGATGTCAAAATGTTGTGGAAAGAGATGAAGCTCCTACATGTGTGGGAAAAGTTACTCACATGCGTTGGGGTAACTGCAGTGATGGAGGAGATCTGGAAATTGGAAGAGAAACCTAGGGTTGAGGTCCTTGCTTTATGGTGGTCCTGGTGGAATATGCGTAACAAGGTGAGGGAGGGGGCACGAAACTTGAAGCGTCGGTTGTTGCGTTCCGAGCTCAATGCCTTGCCGCAAACTGCTTGTGCTTCTATAAACAGGCTTGACAGGCGAAGGAGACAACGCCAAGCCTCTAGAAACCACCAGGATGTGGGACTCTGAAACTGAATATTGATGGTGCTTTCAAGAATGGGGAGAATGAAGGAGGATGGGGCGTGGTGGTGAGAGATGATGAGGGGCAAGTTATATCAGCTGCTGCTAGTAAATGCCCGGGTATCACCAACATATTCATGGCGGAACTTGCAGCGCTGGATCAAGCTTTCAGTCTGGCTTCTAGCCTTGGTGCAGTCCGAGTGGTGTTTGAAACGGATGCCCAACTTGTTTTATCTGCTATGACTAGTCCGAATCCGGATTTTTCTCCTTCGGCGGCAATCATTGAGGATCTTAAACTGCAAAGCCAGCTTTGGTTTTCAAACTGTTCTGGTATTTCATGTAGGAGAGAAGCCAATACGGTAGCTCATGCTCTTACCCAAATTAGCACAAAATGTGATCCAGGTTTGATGTATGCGTGGGATTATGATCTCACCACGAATGTCACTGTGCTTGTAAGTGGCGATTTGCCCAACTATGATCAGTAATAAATTAATGCTTTCAGTGTCAAGAAAACAATAGAACAACGTGTCAAAGAGAGAATTCTGAACACATCAATATTTCACTGTCTGCAAGCCAAGAAACCTAAGCAGAGTTCCAAAAATCGTTCCACGGGACACCACCGCTTGACAAAAGATGCAATGCCATATTGCACCTGAGTGGCATTTTTACTCCACCATTATTGAGCGAGATGCTTGTGCTTGTTTTGATCCAGCCCATGCACAGACCAAGTCGAGGAAGACGCTTTCAGGATGGGCTTGTTCAGGACATCACTTCGGCGAGGGAAACAGATCAACTTGAGGAGCACCGTTGACACCATTGCTGCTTTGAACAGTTTTTGATTTCAAACGCAGCTCAGGTGAAGATGCCAGGGCGTTGATGGCCTCTTCTGGAGGTAAACACCGCTTTGAGAAGTACATGCCGATTCCTTTAGTCTTGGCTGCTTCTTTGGTCTTCTGGGAAAGACTGGCTGTTGCTTTCATCTTCTGGGGAGGATTCACTGGCAAACAAAATATGTTGGTGAGGTTGTCAAGGATAATGGTGCAACATTCCGACTGACAAAAGATCAACAAGTATAGACTGGTACCAGGTGAGTTAGTTAAGCCAAGCTTGTCAAGAACTTCTTTCTTAACCTGCAGCCAAACAAGACCAGCTTAATAAATTCTTGATCGATTTAGTCTGCCATCAACTAGTAATCATGCTACTCATACATGAACAGTAATAAGCCAGGTACAACGTGCTGAGTGATGAGGATTCTGACCTGCCAGCGGTTATCAACAAAGTCAGATATCTCCCTCACTTTCCGGTTCAGTTGAGTCTTTGCAACAGTTGGAAACTTCTGATGCAGTAACTCGACCAGCTTGTTTATACCATCTCGACTTGACCGTATCACCCCAACCTGGGTTGGAGTTAAAGAAAGAATAAGTAAACATGTCTTCAAAATGCTATCTCAACAAAGAATACAAATGAGTCATGACTACTTACAATTTCTGGCAGATCTGTATCCAGCATAGAGGATGCAGCAGCAGGACTACTTTTCACATTAGACTGATTGGTTTCTTCAGCCGTTGCAGAACTGTCAATGACTGGTACATCAACAACTCCACCGCCTGGACAGATACGCATTGAAAGAACTTGCAGACAAAGCTGCTCAACCTTGGAAGTTCCAATGAGATCTTGGGCAGTCAACAATTCAGCCTTTTCATGAGCTAAGTTGGATATTACAAGAGGTTGACTCTTGCGGAGAGCCTGGTCAGTCAAATTGTTAAGCACTTTTTGCTGGCGTAGTAAAGTTCTGAATTCCTCAATTTCTGGACACTGGCTAGGTGGCAAACTACTGGCCTCATCGTCCTTATCATCCAATAAACTTTCTATCTGAATGCCCTGCAGGAAAGAAACTCCAGATGCTGAATGGTATGATGGATATTAATGATCTCACATATGTTGCCAGACAGGACTGGAGATGTATCAACTAAGAATAATTTTGTTACTCCCTCTGATCCAAATTAATGTTCTCAAAATTTGGCTAGATTCAGATGTATTTAGCACTAAAACATGACTAGATACATCCAAATCTAGACAAATGTGAGAACACTAATTTGGATTGGAGGGAGTATTTAAAATTATAACTTCTGCTCTTATCTTTTAATAGGCATTGGCAGAAATTGTTTGTTCACAACACAAAGGGGACAAGATAAGTATTACAGGTTGGACTAGATAAATACATTATAAAATGTTGGCAAGTTTCTATTACATATCTGAGTGCAGGTTTAAGCATGTCTGATTGGATGCAACTCAAGTTGGTAGTTGCTTGATTGGATGTAAACATACAGACAAACGGACATGAAATACAATTTCCACCTAATGTTGGTAAAAAGAATTCATTTGTTCAACGATACAAGAATATACCTCATTATCCGACAGGTAACCATCAGGCACAACAAAACTATCTTCCTCTTCTTCATCTGTTATCTTGGAATCTTCCTCCACAACCTCATCAGTGTCCTTCTCACAGTCAGAAAGGCTCTCACCAGGATCCTCCTGTGCAACAAACATAACATGAGTATGTCTGAGAAGATAGAAAGGACAAGAAAGCAAGATCAACAGCAATTACCTCCTCCCATTCATCATCACTATCAATTTCATAATCAAGATCAGGGTCCATCCTAAGTGGGCACTTTGGACCAACAACAGTACTGCAAAATATTATAAAACATAACTTGATATGGCAGTAGATTGAGAAACAACAAAAACTTATTGGTATATTGCATATTAAATTTTAACCTTTTCTTCCTCCAAGTGCCGTAATAAGCCGGTCTGTTACTTTTGGCAAATTGAAGAAGCTTTTTCTTTATCAATCTAATTGTCAGAGAATTATTATTATCAGTGACATGACACTGCATCTCGCTGGCTTGAAGCATATCAACATCATCTCCTAGTTTATCTGATTCATTTTCTTGACTTGAGTTGTGGCAAGTGTCTTCATTTGAAGTAGAAAGTACTTCATCCAGCATGTCATCTGAGGTCTTTTGAAGCTTTAGCGCCTTAAAAGCCTCCTTCTTGGGTTTGTGTCTGATACCCCATCTGCAGGACCTGTTATAGCTTGATAATTTTTGCCAACCAGTGATGTGCAACCTGTGAAGTATTCCAATTTAACCCATATTAATGGCATGTCGAAAGCATGTAAAGAGCACAATAATACATTGCACTTAGAAGTTGCCAGAAGTAATTCATGAAACTGATGTGGTCATTTCTCTAGTAAGGTGTGTGCATGTTTTTAGCAGCCTCATGCATGGAAGTTGACCTACTATGAGAAACAATATTGTCATCAGGAAACATTGCTCACCTCTGAAGATACTCCAAAGTCCACCTCTCTTTCAGAGAGAAGGAAGAATCAATTATTGATGTAGCAGCTGATATCATCTCCTTGTTGGTGGTGCATTGATCGACAGAGCATGCACCTGTATTATTCTCTCCAGATTTATCATATTTTTCAGTGTCCTTAGTTTTGAAAAAGCGCTGCATCAAAGAAGCTTGCTTCTGAAGGGCCTGTTGTTTCTTGAGCTCTGCAGCTTCCTTCTCAAGACGCTTCTGTTCTTTCTCAGCTTCCTCTTGCTGCCTCTTTTGTTGTTTCCTTATTTCAGCTTCTTCCTTTTCACGGCGCTTCTGTTCTTTCAGTGCTTCTTCTTCCTGCCTCTTTTGGCGTTTCTTCGCTTCAGCATCTTCCTTTTCACACCTCTTCTGTTCTCTCAGTGCCTCTTCTTGCATTTTCTTTTGTTGTTTCATCATATGTTGTTCCTCTTTCTCCTGGCGTTTTGCTTCCTTCTCAAGTTGTTTTTGCATTTTCTGAACTGCCTTTTCCTAGCATTTGGCAGTATAACATCATATTAGTGGATAAAATGGGTATGCAGTTCACTTGCTACACTACTGGTGTACTATCGCATGTTCCTCTCACTTAAAAACAGATGAACTAATTTATGTTGGAATGTTATACAAGAAACATTATAACCACTGAACCAGTATAGTTAGTTCAAACACTAAAACCAACAATCCTTGCTTAGCAGGTGCATTATGATATCCTAATTTATTTTGGAATAGAACTAAGCTATCTAGCAAAATTGATGGGGCTAGGAATAAACAGTGCAATAACCAATCCAGTATAACTACACCTTGGTTATGCATATGTATTAAGAGTTAACGTAAGAAAATTAAACAAGCCACTGGAAGTTTGAACATGCAGCAAATCAGAGATTAATCACATTTTAGCAGCAGTATATCTTCACAACATCTATAGAATACACAATCGCATTCCTATTTCCTTTAAATATGTGAATGTAATATGTCAAAGAATAATGTAATGGAAAGGGGTACTAACATTAGTATGGGCATTTCCGTTTCGCAACTCAGAGCCATGTACAGTCTCTATTCCGCCAGCAGTTCCCTCAGTTTTTCCCATCTCTTTCATTGACTGATTAGCCGTTGATTCTACATCCTTGGAACCCCTTTGATCACAAAATAAATACTCATATTAGGGCTTCAGAGCCAAAGGTTCAAATAAGATATGCATGTTAATGCCTATAAGCAAAACAGAATGCAAAAGGTACACACCGCTGAAAGTTCTTTTGTGTCACTCTTTCCACCATTGATCTGATCCCTTCCAAGTTCAGTGCTTTGCTTAACTGTATTGATACTTTTCTAAGTTCATTCACTTGAGCTTCCGCACCTGGAGCTTCCAGAACTGACAAAGTGGCTGTGATAGACATTCACTTAGTGGACAGAAAACAAAGGTATAAAGTTCACAATTTAACTGAGCTCACAGTTTTTGTAATTAGATGTCAAGATCAAAGCTAACTTGCAAAAACATTTGGAGTAAATTAACAGCAAAGCATGTTGTATATTTGAAGAATGGGCACAAATTCATCTATACAGAACAAAAAACTGAAGTCTGCATATAAACTGCTTACAAAAATTGACAGATGGAAGTTGAGACATAATGGGAACAAGAAACGCCTTACAATGTATAGCATTGATCCGCTCGTGGATTTTCTTTCTGGCAGTTCTTCGTGCATTTAAAAAGGCACGTGTTTTCACAGGCATTAGCTTCAAATCTCTTACCTGTCAATTAACAACAACTAACTGAGCTACCAGAAAGCATCAAAACATAAGATGGCTGCAAACTGAATTGCTATGACACCAACTTGTAAATTAGCAACATAGGATTTACCTCCCAGCACCAAAGAGACAGCTCTGATTCATCTTCCAGTACATCAGCATCCGGGCCAGACTGTCCATACATCATCCTCTGCCCAATGAGCAGGACAGAGCTGCGGACCGAAGCCAGTGAAACACCGTCAGTTTCCTTCAGCTTCTCAAAAGTCTCATCCACCAACTTTGATAGTCCAAGAGTGCTCTCCTCCAGCAAACAGCCAATCATGGCATTGGTCGACAGATTGCCGACGTCGAGCTGCATCCTGTGGCCAGAAACCTCCTTGTAGTACTCGAACAAGCCCTGGAGCTCCTGACGGCACCCAGCAACAAGGGCTTCCTTCTCTGCGGCCGCAATCGCTGGGCCGCTGGAAGCCCTCTTCCGCTTCAACTGCTTCTGTACTTGTACAATGGTATCCATCAGTGTCGCGGGGGATTGCGTCGGCGGCACCGTCTGGTTCGGTGATTCCGCTGGGGCACCATCGATATCCATCGCATCGCTGGATCCGAGCTCACCAGATCGGCTGTGCACGACAGGGCCGTCGACCTGCATCTGCGACTGCCCCAGCACGTCGCCTTCGTCGCTCGGGGCTTCAGAGCGAGCGGCACCGGGAACCGCGCCGCCGCCGTCCATCGTGGGGATTGGCGGCGGTTGGGTTCAGATCGCAGATTCGCGGGGGTGTCAGTTCTCGCAGCCGCCGGCGCAGAAACCGCGGCGCATTACCCGGCCCAGCCCCTCGAACAAGCAATCCTCTACCACTACCTGGGTAAGGAATCAGGATCTGGTCGGGTTCGGATTTTCGCAGCGAAGGAAAGGTAAACGAACGAAAAAACAGGAAATCTAGGGTTCCTTACCAGCAGAGGACGCCGTCGAGGACGCCGCCCGCGAGAGAAACAAGCTCCTTCCGATGGAGGCGACACGCGGCGTTGGTGGGGATCCGGCGGCGCCGAGGGGAGGAGGCCGCTGCCTGCGATTTGACGGAGGGCGGAGCCGCGATGGGAGGGAGTGGTGCGGCGGTGGGACGGAAGGGGAGGAGAAGAGCGCGCGGTTTCGGAGAATGGGGGAATTGAGATTCAAGTCAGGGTGTGGTGCGCATTAGTACGCCCCTTTCCCGCTTCTCCGTGGCCCTCCAAACGAATCGATTTCTATTCCCCCGCGCGCGCGCCGCATGTTTGGACCGCGCCCTCTCATCGGTGCGTGCTGGCGCGGCGTGCGCTCCCGCGCCAAAATGGAAAATGAGATAAACTGCGCGCCCTCGCGTCCTCTTTTTCGTGAGCGGCCCGCCAAACCCAAGCTTACAGCGGTGGCGGACGTACAGTGAACCGGATGCTGCAGAAATCCCACGGAACACGTGTACTGAGTGCTTACAGCATGCCGTTCACGTTTTTCTACCTAGTACTAGCACAAATGTCCGTGCGTTGCACCGGGTTTAAAATTGATGTTTTTTGCAAGATGGACTTTCCTCCGTTTTATTCTGCACAATCAGATCCTTGGACCAACTACTTCAGTATGAGAAGCCATTTTGAAGAAAGCCTTCCTAAACAATTAGTTGTGATTCCATTGATTTCATTTTCAACACATAATTAGTTTGCATTTTTGTTATTTTTTACATCATCATAAAATTACGTATATTTTGCCCCTAATTATGTATATTTTATTTTATATTACTTCTCTATTTATTTCAACTTAAAACCCGATTTATCTGTATATTTTGTTTCACTAAAATCTATTTACAAAATGCTTTTAAATCAAACCAGAAAAATGTTAATCTAAAAGTATAGTCCTCATATCATGATCTTTTTTTGAATATAATATGAATTCGCTCATGCTAATTTTTTCTAAATTACATGGGAAAATTAGTACATAAAAAATATTTTAAATCACAATAAAATTAGGCTCACGTGGGAAATTTCCAAGTTCAAATTTAAGATATCATACATGTCGTAGCTCATAGGCGAAAAAAATGTTGCAATTAGCAAAATAACATTGCAAATATATTGTCCTGTAAAAACAAACAGTGAAAACATATTTTGTAGGTACTCATCTACTTCAAAATCCATATATATCTTTTTTTTAGGACCTGCATGATGGCTAGTAGCAAGGGCTCCAGCGCCTCCACCTCATGGGCATGAATCCACGCGGACACGTTTCACACATTTCAGCGAAAAATTTAGTTTAAAAATTAGAAGCACGGGCAAAACCTCACTTGACCACCTCTCATGTGCAGACGTCTCTACCTATAGGGCACCTTGGTGAACTCCATCTCTGCACGTGGAAGGTGCACATGCATGCGCTGTCTTGCAATGCCTGACCAGAACGGTAGTAGCACAAAGCGCTGGGCATGGGAGACCCATATAATGTGTGCTTGAAACCACCGGTGCCATTGGACTCGCCAACATCATTACGGTGGTGTTCGACCCGTAGACCTCAGCAACTACAGACCAGCCAAGCGCACCAGGAGAGCACGCGCTCGCCGCTGCCATGGCACACCGGCCGCCGAGCCTAGGCTGCAACCTCGAGGGTGACAGCATCCATGTGGAAGCACCTGGTCGTGACGCCGTGCTGTCTTACAGTACAGCCGATCAGAGAGGGGGATTATAGGGGCTTGCCGGGATCCGGACAAAACCATCGTGTCGTGGGGTCTCGGGAGCGCGAGCTACCGGTGCACCTTGCACGGTGGTGTTGGTGTACGTCATGGTGAGACGCCGTGCATGATGCCCGCGTAGGCCTTCATGTCGGCACCGTCAGCGACGAACTTCTCCACCGCCTCTCCTCCCGTTCATGGAGGCGTGGTGAGTACATACGGTCATCCTAGTCATGCCAAACGCCTGATTCTCGTTGAGGAGGAGTGGAGCGCCGCCGCCAGTTGACCACGAAGCGCTTGCCGTCGGAGAGCCCACCTCGCCCACGATCCCGTCTAGTCGAATTTGCTTCCGACCGTCGCTCGCGGTTTCGATCGAAACTTGGATCGGTTTGATGCACGACAATCTATTGCTTCCAAATTTAAATACTCAGAGATTGCAATACGACACGATCGGATTTGGATCATTCACGATCTTGCTCAACGATCGACGGAAGGAACTACCCAGGATCGGGTTTGGATCGGTCACGATCTTGCTCAACGATCGACGGAAGGAACTACCCAGTGCGCTACGAAAGCGCCCCACACGACGGACGAAAGCGCAAAGTGTACGGACGACGAGAAAACGTTACCTCTTTTATTATTATTATATTTTATATATATACCTATATATATATTATATATAGGTATGTATATATATATATGCGCAAGTTTCAGATTGTAACAAACCCTCTTAATTTAATTTCATCTTAAGAAAAGGACACTTGATACATGAAATCTGCAAGTACTTTCAACTTTTAACTCAACTAGTAAAATACCCGTGCGTTGCTACGGGTGGTAATGCATGCAAATAAACAAAAAAATGGTTAAAATACAAACATCATATCATCGATTTGTGGCATTGTTAAAATACAAAAAATGGTTAAAATACATTACATTTATACAATGTGAAGTAAATAACTCTATAGTATGAAGAAATAAAAAAGCTCTATGATCCAAGGACAAACATTCATACACAAAGAAATATTCTAATTTAAATATCTCTCTCTAGCTGACCATGTCCACTTTTTCCTTTTTACAAAGGCGAGCATGTCTTCTTCCTCTTATCTCTTCTCCCAAATGTCAGTCTTCTTCCTCTCGTCTCTTCTCCCAAATGCCAGTCTTCTTCCTCTCGTCTCTTCTCCCAAATGTCAGTCTTCTTCCTCTCGCCTCCTCCAAATTCCCCTAGCGTTGATGTCAGTCTTCTTCCTCTCGTCTCTTCTCCCAAATGCCAGTCTTCTTCCTCTCATCTCTTCTCCCAAATGTCAGTCTTCTTCCTCTCGCCTCCTCCAAATTCCCCTAGCGTCGATGCTCACTTCCCTAGCTCGTTGGCACAGCCACTCTCTCCCTTCACAGAACCTCTCGGACCAGTGCCTATGCTTCCTGCTCCCTCTCCCTAATAATGGGTATTAGTCAGGTATACTCCCTCCGTCCCAAAATCTTTATACTAAATGGTGTCTAGATATATCTAAATTTTTAGAAAATTCCGACATCTATTTTGAGACAGAGGGAGTATTATTTCTTATTTATATATATAGTAATTGCATAAAAATATATTATCACTGATTCCACTCGAAACTTTGTGTATATTTGAATTATAAAGCTTCCGGATGAAATTCAGGTAACAATCTAAATGTGCAACAATACATCTAGAAGCTATAACTTTTCAACATATTTAGTCTTTAAGCTACCACCAATGGCCATTAGTATGGGTACTTTCGAATCATAGAAAAAACCAATATGGATAATAGAAATTTAGCAATAGCAAATATTTTTTGCCAACAGGAAGTTTATAGATCAGTGCATGTACATTACATATTTTCGAGTTCCAATCTTATGGTCCTTGACACTACTCTTTCACATGTATAGCTTCTGAAAGGGAAATGGACGTCGCCTAGAGGGGGGTGAATAGGCGTTTTAAAATAATTACGGTTTAGGCTCTAATGAATGCAGAATAAAACTTAACGTTTAATTTATCAAGCCAAAACCTATATCCACTAGTTTCACTAAGTGCACCAACAACCTATGCTAAGTAAGACAAGCAACAAGGAGATAGCAAGATATAGTACTTCAAGCACGAAGGCTATCACAGTGTAAATTGCATAGGTAAAGGGCTCGGTTGAGAGATAACCGATGGACGCGGAGACGATGATTTGTTTCCCGAAGTTCACTTCCAAAGAAGCTACGTCTCCGTTGGAGAGGTGCGGGGGCGCAATGAACTTCGAACGCCACAAATGGCTCACCTCGAGGTGTGGTGGCTCAATGCTCACCCAACGCCACACAAGGCCTCACCAAGGATGCGAAGCCACGCAACTCACCGACGCCACAAAAGGCTCACCCTATTCTCCCGTGAGCTCGCCACAAAGGCCTACTCACGTTCCACTATGGGACACTTGAGGGCGGTCACCGAACCCGTACAAGGCTTGGGGCAATCTCCACAACTCAATTGGAGGGCTCCCAAGAAACGCCACAAAGGCTCCACAATGCCACAAAAGGCCTACAAACTTGGGGAACCTCCACAGCTCAATTGGAGCCCCAAGAACAATGCCACATTAATTATGATATGATGTTATATGCAAGTCATAATAATGGTAAAATTGTGGTGAAGCATTGTATGCATGAAAATAAACAAACACTATTTTATTTGTCAAGTTTTATTCACATAAACCTTGCTTGACACTATTTAAAATGCATGATACAAGATGAAATTGATGACATGTATGTCTGACAAGTGGTGACCTCCGCAATGTCCATTGTTATGGACTTGGGTTTTGGGAAAGAGGATTGCTGGTGAATTTATCGGCTTAACAGACAAACAAGGGAGGCAATTTATCCAGGTTCATTCCCTCATAGAGGAAACCCTCATTCTTGCTTGTCTGCTTGTATTATCAATGGAGAGTACACTCGTTGAGCTGACTAGATGTGATCTTGCTGAGAGAGAGGGGTGTGTGTATCTGATGTCTATTGTCTAGATCTATTGTGGGGTGTACTCCTCATTGGACCCTCCTAGTCTTTATATATGAGGAGGCTAGGTCTCAGGTACCAATACGAGTTGGTTACAAGCTGGAGTTTGTATGTAGTATAGTCTTGAACTTTCCTTGTCTTGTATGCTTGGAGTTGGTGTCCTTGTAGGCTTCATATCAAGCAAACTATCATGGGCTTCATGGATCTTGGTATCTCTTTGACTGAGACTTCCGCTGGGCCAGAACATATATACCAACAATGGGCACCCGAAGGGTCATGCACATGTAAGTAGCCCCTCGAGACTCTAGTTGAGTCATAGACTCGGGTTGAGTCTCCAAGTCCTTTTTAATATTACCAGAAGGTGAACTGGGAGATTTTTTCGAATGTGTGAATTTCTCGATTGTCTTGTTTTGCTGATGTAATGGATGAAGTTGTGTTGTTCTTGAAGTGATGTTGGTATTTTCACTGAGTGCGCTTATCAACACTCTCGATGGGAGTAACCATTGAGGCTACACTTAGGTAGGCTCAAAGTTATGCTTCACCATTGTAGATATTCTTCGTCGACTCCTGTTGGAGGATTTATGTTTTTGCTATCGGGTGCACGATTAGCGCTCCCGATGGGAGTATTCCCAGAGGCTATGTTCGGATTCTTTCTTTTGAGCATAGGCTCAGAGTTATTCTCATCCGAGGAGGTACTCGACTTGGGTCTTCTTTCTTGTAGATGTAGATATTTTACTATCGACTCTGTTGGAAGACTTGTTGTTTCTATCGGGTGCGCGTCTAGCACTCATGATGGGAGTAGCTCCGAGCCTATGGTTTGGATGCATAGTATCCGAGCATAGGCCCAGAGATCATCTTCATCTCTAACATCCCAAAACTTTTCAAAAATTGGAATGTTAAAAATTATTTAATTAGTTCGATAAGAAAACTCCTATTTTTATTTTTTCAAAAGAAAAGAAACATTTCAAAGGTTATGAAAATACATCAAATCCTATTTCTAAACAAAATATTTTGGAACAAGTGGAGAGAGAAAAAACCATTTTTCAAAACTCTTTAAAGTTATTTTGTGTTATGGGAAAATAAAAGCTTTTAAAACTGATTTTATAAACTAAAAACCTTTTGTCAAAATAGATTCCCTACAAAACCCATCTTCCATAAAACAATCCCTAATATAAATATTTGGTTTATGAAAATATGTATAAAACATTCCTAGTTCAGTAATGGTTTCCCATATTTATTAAATAATTTTTTGAGACAAATATCAAATCATATTTTAGCTTTCAAGAATTTTCCATAAAGCCATAATGGCGATAGGATTAACAAAAGGGTTTTATATAAATGATATTTGGAGAATAAAATACTATTTTATATTTCCTTCTTAAAGCACATTAGTTTTCCTAAAAAGTAATAAACCCCCCTTTATTAAACATATTTTTGACAACATTGTTGTGCCATAGGTTTTCCCCAAAATGAAATTTTCCAAAGCACCTATTTATAAAATAATATGTTCAAAATTTAAATTTTGAGTACGAAATGGTGTGCATATTATTTAATACACCCATTTTGATTTTGATTCATTTCTGAGAAATTATAAAATCTAATGGGAATATATCCCTATAAAAGTTTTAATCCCTAAAACATAAAAATAGTTTGTCAAAAGTTATTTTTGTGGTGGAAAGTGTTCCAAAATGAAATATTAAATATATTGAATGTTATGAATTTTCTAAACAGGGTTTTGAACTATTTTTTGAGCCAAATGAAATAAATAGAAATAGAAAAAACAAATATATAAAAGACCAGCCAGCCCAACTAGGCTAGCCTAGCCAGCCCAGTCTGCTCCCTTCCTTCCCCGCTGTCCTCTATCTGTGCTCGCGCGCGTGACAGCGCCAGCTTGGCCCAGCATCGGCCCGCCTCCCCTCTCTCCTCACTAACGCATGAACCCCTCCAACATCATCCTCAACCTCCTGCTCGCTCATGACAGACGACAGTGTCGCCCACTCGCCCCACTTTCCCACTCCTCCCAAGCACCTCTTGTCGAGCTCAGCCTTGCCCTATAAATCCCTAAACTCCCTCTCAGTTTCCCCCTCCTATATCTCTCCGTAACGCCTCCAGGATGTCGTTATTCCTTGCTAGAGTCCGCTCAGCCACCGCCAATTCCGAGAAACTTCCGATGACACCGAGGCAAATTGCCGCCTCCCTTCGGCCTCGCCTTCTTCCCCTCTCCCTGGCACACCTCCTAAACCCCTCCTTTTTTTCCGCAGCCCAAGGACCCCGATGATGTCGCCACCATCGGCCACCGCTCTATTCGCACCTTAGCACCGTTTGAGTAAGCAAGCTGCTGTTTCCGCCACCCACATCTTCCCCACATCATCTCGGTCCTCGTTGTCCCCTCCTTGACCACCCAGGACCGCTGCAACCTCCACCTCGACCCTATCCGAGCGTGCCGCCACCATCCCTTCTGTCTTCGGTGTGCCAAGCCGAGGTGAACACATCCCTCTCCTCTCAGTCATCCGACCTTGCACCGGTGACCTGGATCAATCCGAGCCAAGCCGAGACGCTAGATAAGCTGCGAGCAAGGCTTCTAGCCGATCCCTGAGCTGCGCAAGATCTACGGTTCAATTTACGTTCCTCCGAAGTCTCCCGTTGCTTCCTGAGGTGAAGGGGTACCTGATGGCTTTGAAATATAGTCATCTACGTCCACATTGAAACTGGATACTATTCATATTTTTGATGAAATATCTCCCTACACCCTGCCACTAATGCCTAATGATCAAAGGGGTATGCAATCCTTTCTTCCTATTTCCCCTGCACACATAATGACGTTTGATGATGGGAATCACTACATTAAAGTAAAAGATACGATATTTCCAACAACCAAAGAAACCAGGAGTCGTGGGTCGACGGCAGACGCTTTAACGACCAACTATATGATCAGAATAAAATTTCGGCCGTATAGTTGCCATCGACACCGCTAGGTCAAACAGAACAACTTTCGTGAAGGGACCCCTATATAAAGAGGCCTCGAGCGACGAGAAAAGGGAGCTCCCAGAAACCATCAGCCACCGCCAGATCTCCATCCACAACACCGAAGAGCCACCGGAGGAATAGACTTAGATCTAATCTCTCCACCACCATAGCCATATTCCACCACTCGTAATAGTAGATCTCTTCTTTGATTGGCGACATTGTAAAACTATTGGTATCAATCTCATGATTTCCACTACAATGTTTATGATCTTTGATCTCATCTCTATGTGGGTGAGTAATTCTCTTTGGGCTAAGGGCTTCGGCCTAGCCATGTAGCTTTTGTGCATGTTATTTATCATAGATGGGATCATGTATTAGTTTGTATGACATGATGATTATTGTATACTCTCTTGCCTCAATCTAAGGACTTGTCAGGTACCCAAGACCCTGAGGATTGAGCCAGGTATAGGGAGTATGAGTAATGACTAATCTGCAGGTTGGGAACCCTAGTGGCAGAAGGGGTAGTACGGCTGTATGTGCGGGATTTACTTGGGATCAACGGTGATGTCACTCTGCATAGCATTAGTTCTCTTTCTTCTATGGATGAGACTAGTAGGTTATTGCCATAAGCAGTCGTGGAGGCAATAGCAATTATGGACGCACATCCCACATATAATTTATCTTGCTCTAACAATTACATGCATACTTTATTTTTAGCTTTTATTTCCATCAGATGTTTTGCATAGCTACTAGTGAAACCGCACACCCTAGGCCCTCTATCTCCATCATCGACAACAACAAAAAGATGCAAACTCTTGGTTCGGTAAAAACACAAAAGGAATTCTAAAATTCCTGAAGGTCCGTTAAAGTAACTTCACTACGCTTCTGCTTCCCGAGGATTCGACAAACCTAGGTCTACTATGGAAAAAGAGATATACTACATCCGTAATCCGGATTGAAGGTATCAGTACCATCCAATAGGATTAGGCCAAGTGGCATTTCTTTTTCGGTTATTTCCTTTATATTTTAGAATTAGACAGAATTTTGCCCCAACTTGCAAAATACATAGAAAAAGATTTACTAGGCAAAATTTATCAAATGATATATGCAATGATTCAGAAAAATGTGAACAACACATTTATGAACTCAAATTTTAGTGTTGCCAAAGAAAATTATTTTAAACATTTAAAATCTAATTTAGGGTATTTAAATCATAATAAATATTTTGTAAGCCCAAAATTTACAAATGATACCTTTCTAGAATCCTTGTGAATAGTACAACAGTATCCCACTGTTAGTTTTCAAATTTAAACAATTTAACTTAAAAAATATTTTAGCCATTATAGGCATAACTTTAATTCTAAGAATGGTTTTTGAATGAATATTTTTGTAAAATGCTCATATTTGAATCCTCTGTACATTGGGACCAGAGGGTAAAATTATCTTAAAGGTTTAGAATGAGGTTATTCAAATTACAAAGCCTTAACTCTTTCCAAAAGCTATTTTGGACATTACTAAATTTGGAAAATGGTTTTCAAACAAAACCCTTTTTGCAAAGTGTCTAGAAATGTTTTATTTATCCAACAGGGTTAAATTAAACACTTTTTCAAACATAACTATAACATATTAGATGCACATGTCCTGGTGCTACTATAAGCACCAGGACTGGTAAAGTATTTTGAGAACCAAGTATTGGTTTAGCAAAATATGTGTAACTTAACCCAACCCATTTAGCATGCTTTGCTTGCTTCCCTTGTATTACCTTGATTGGTGTGTCTACTTGCTTTGTTTATTCGTTGCAATGTTTGTGAACCGTGTAGATTGACCAGAGATTAACCGTTGAGTTGTGAAGAGAGTGAACTCAACAACTTTAACAAGAGGCAAGTTCACTTCATAAATTTCCTACTATTTTCTTATGCACTTGGATGTTTTAAAAGATTGCATGTGTAGGACTATTTATAGTATTTAAGTTATGTTTTACAACTCAGATAGGATAACCACATGTATCTGGACCGATGAGTAGAAAACAACGTAGGAGTTGAATGCTTAGCCATGCTATACATTTCGTGGGTGGATTCATACTAAGTTATGTGATGTTTAAAGGTATTTCTTCTGGTGTAACGAAAACAACATAACTTAATGAACCACCTAGGTGGGATGGCTCGTTGGGATCATATTACTGGGGCCATATCTATGGTCGCACCACCAACTCTAAGATGGCTATATATATGGGGTTATATCCATGGCTTTCTCCTCTTGATGATGTTCAATTATTAGTGTCAAACATTGGAACCATATCAATGGGGCCATATCTATGGCCGCACGCCTATATATATGGGGCCATATCAATGGAAAGCTCATATCGCTTGTTAACTGGTATCATACCACTCAGGACCAAAGGGAATTGGACAGGTTTCTTGTACAGCCACATGCTAAATGGGCTCTGGCTTGGTCAATTACTTAGAGGAAAATCTTTACACGTGTACCCCTTAGGAGTTCTAGACGTGTATCGGGTACCCCATACATCGGTATCACCATTGGGTGTTCTTTATTTGTGTATAGGTGGACTCTCTTGGGAAAGACTTCATCACGATTCATTCCAAAAAAGTGGATCGTGTCATGTGGGTAAAGTGTACAACTTCTGTAGAAGATTAAATTATAAGTACTTAGCCATGTCCCCAGCTACGGACAATGATAGCTGTGAAATTTGACATATTTTTTATGGTTGTTATTGATGGTTTTCTCCTGGATTTGATCGTTTTCTAGTTTACCTAACGCTAATACTTTGGTAGCGAAGAAAACTTGGTTTTTAATGTGTGTTTCGGGTTCTGAATGTCAACAAAAGGTTTTAACAAGAGAAACACAATATTCAAGCGAAAACAAGCAAGTCTCTTTTTGGAAGCAATCAAGGGAGGTGTATAGAAGGTTTGACGAGCAACTATACGGTGGGAATATTTTTTTGGCCGTATAGCTGCCACCGCCTCCATCTTGTCAAAAGGGACAACTTTCGTGAAGAGGCCAGAGGCGAAATCATAACACAGTAGCTGCCATCCCATCCAGAAAGGAGAAAGAAGAGATTCAGATAAGAAGGGGAAGACGTTCTTCATCTCGCTCCAACTTCGACCTCCTATCCATCACACCCTCATAGCCATTACTTGTAGTTGAGGGAGGGATCTTCACCTTGCAATATTACGGTTTGAGATTGTTTCTTTCTATCTTGATTTGTGTTGATTTTCTTTTCTTTTCTTATTGTGGATCTCCACAGTAATATGGAGAAGAACTCCTTTTATTTAATTATATCGATGAAGCGTTCTTCTCTCATGTGTGAGTAAGTTCCTTGGGCGTGGGAGATGTAAGGGATTGGTGAGATGTGATATTCCTCCATATATTTTCCATTAGTTTGTGATTGATTTTAATTACTATATTATGTGTGATTGACTATCTATGGGATGCCTAATGCTTGTTGTCCAATTAAGCGCCCAGATAACATGATGCTTTGTTCTACATAGATAGGATCTTCTTCGCTAGAAGATCGGCGACCCCCGAGTGACACAAGGATATCAATGGGAAACTAGTTTGACTCAAGGATAACAAGGCCACTATGCTTATTGCATTAGTCCGATGCAAGGAGCTTAATTGCGAAGCAACCTGAAGGATCTTAATCGTCTAGTGACTGACCATGGTTTTGGTAACAGGCTAGTAGGATTATTGAAGTTGGGATGAAATCTACCAAGAGGAGTTCCGGCTAATTATGGGTTGCTCGCCTACACATATATTTATAAGATTATAATTGTTACACTCATCATTCGTCCACCTGGCACAGTCACGATCACCATGAACTGTACCTCCCCGCGCCTTTTTCTTCATCTATAGAAAACAACAAACAACTGAATCGTTCTTTACTTTTATGCTTCTTATTACTGAAGTTTATATTTTAGTTTTATTTAAATTCATCCAGTTTAGTCCAAATTTCATTCTTATTTCCACACTTGCAGTCAATTCACACGAAGACCTGTGACAACTTTGAGTGTGACAGAGACTTCACTCATAAATACTTACCTTTGGCCTCCCTGTGGGATCAATATCTATACTTCAAAACTAGCTACAAACAATCTGTGCACTTGCAGACATCAGATAACTACGAGCGAATTTGCCTAAAACTGTTTGGAAGATATCCCCATTCCAATTTCTTAAATTAAAAATTTAATGGGTGAATAAAAGGGTAGGAGGGTTCATTGGTTTCTACCAATGGTATCTAGTTTCCCTGATTTCTATCAGTGGTGTCGTTTTCAAAGTAAAATGTTTTTGGGGGTTCATTGGTTTCTATCAATGGTACCTTGGGTTCACTGATTTTCTATCAGTGGTACCCTTTCTTCATAAAGATTTGTATTTCAAAATGATAGGATAAAACCCTTGCTTTATGCAAATTCATCCAAAACTACCCCTAGCCAGATATGCATGTACTTGTAGGTTGATATTTATATTCCACCAAATAGGTAAACTGGCCAATACATTAAAACTATTAACCGTTTGTGGATGCAACTTTTCATGTTGCAGGTTGCCTGAAGATGAGTGAGGTACGACGTTAGGGTTACGAGTCTATACTCAATATGTGTTCGCATGTGGCTCTTGATGGAGCTCTTTATAGTTAATAGTCTTCCACTATTGATCTTTGTATTGAGGAGCTATCCCTTCTGCTATGCAATTTGTATGTGATTATGTAAAGTTCTGGATCATGCGATGTAATATAAATATGACCTTTGTTTCATGATATTACATCATGAACTGTGTGTGCTAGATAGTCGATCTAGGGACTAGAACTAAAGAGCACAGAGACTTGGACCCCTACTAGGTCGGGTCGCTTCATCATCCGAGGAGGTACTTGATTCAGGTCTTGTCTATGTTTAAAGTTATTTTTCATCGGGTGCGCGGCCAGCGCTCCAGATGGAAGTAGCCCCCAAGGTTATGTTCGGGTACTTGTACCGAAGCATAGGATCAAGCCTTGATCATCCAAGGATATTCTCGGCTCAAGTCTTCTATTTGAATCACCAAAAAAATTCAAGTGCACGGTCAGTGTTTTCGATGGGAGTATCCCCCTAGGCTATGTTCGGACGCTTGCATCTGAGCATAGGCTCAAATCTTGATCATCCGAGGAAATTCTCCTCTCGAGCCTTGAATTTATAGTTTTTATCGAGTTCATGACATCATTGCTATGATGATGGCGTGCTTCGGTTACGTTGGAGAGGACACGATGTGACATTTCAGTGGTGGGCCCATGATGCAGGCTGACGACGTGTGGGCAGGATGTCAGCGGTGAGTTTGAAAAACATTTTATCACATGCACGGCCAACGCTGTCGATGGGAGTATTCCCCGAGGCTATGTTCGGGTGCTTGCACCAGCATAGGCTCAGAGCATATTCGTCATCCATGGAGGTACTCGACTCAGTTCTTGGCGTTAGTTGACACAGATGGCGTTAGGTGACTTTGTTGGATGACCCAATACAATAGCTCAAACTAGTCGACGTCCTTGAAAACAACATAAAGAATCATTGTTGTGAAGAATATTTGCCTTTTAGCTTGTTATAACATTTTCTGGTGCCATTGGAGTTGACACTTTTGCCCTTGTATGTGAGACCTTTTCATTAGCCTGACGCATTTACTCTTAGTACCTTGTCGACCTATCAGTCAACTAATCGGGAAGTCACGTATGAGGTGCTCGAGTGCGCGGAGCAATGACACTTATGTTACTCGAAGAAGGCGCATCCCCCAAGTGTTTCGAGTGCGAGTTAAAAAAAGAATTAGCTCTAAGTGGAGGGAAATTTAGCTTTTTTCGTAGTTGTCATGGACAAAGTTGATGTGGCTCCGAACATAGTCGATGCGGCAGCGGATCATGTGGAGAGCGAAGTCGATTATAAAAACACTATTGATCTACCACAATTAGCCCTAGGACAATTCTTTCTTTTTAGATTCCAAAAATTCAAATGAACTCAAAACAAATTAAAAACAAAACCAAAAATCAAACAAAAATGATAACAATAATAAAAAATTGATTTTTTAAGTTATAAAATATAATTAAAAAATAATCTAATAATCTTTTATATTAAACTTAAAGAAAAACAATAATTGAAATTATTTCACAAAAATTATAAATAAAATATGAAATGATTTAGAAAAATAATTTGGAATCATATAAACACTTATAAAATCCAATAAATATTATAAAACCACTCTAAAATATTTTCCACCAAAAGTTTAAAACTTCAATGAATTTTCCTATTGACTTGAAAATACTTAATAAAGAAAGTCAAGACCTATATACTCCCTCTGTCCCAAAATATAAGGCGCCTAAGAATTAGTTAAAAGTCAAATCTTACAAACATTGACCAAATATTTAGAAAAAAATAACTACATATATAATATTGAATGGATATATTAAGAAAATATACTTTATGGTGAATCTATTGATATTGATTTAGTATTGTAAACGTTTGTATTTTTGCGTATAATGTTGGTCAAACTTAGAAACTATTGACTTTTGACTAGTCCTTAGGTGCCTTATATTTTGGGACAGAGGGAGTAATAAGAAATTTTCTAAAAAAACCTAAAATCTTTTTCTTAACTCAACTAAAATAATAAAATTGTTTGAACCTAATAAATCCTTTTAAAACATTAATAATACACTTAAATACAAAAAATTCAAACAACCAAATCAAATTGTTTGAACTTGAATGCATCACCATTTTGACTCTTACTTGAAAAATCTTTATGAATGAATCTTGAATGAGTGAACAAGTAAAATAGAATTGATTGAAATATATATATCCTTGTTTGGATTAACAATCTGTGAATCCCACTTTAATTTCCACTTAACCCTTTTCCACAAGTGATCACACCTTGACACTGGCAATATCCGAGAGTACACCATTACGAGCATGATTTCAAGCCAAGACATTATGATCCATCACACTTACTTCAACAATAATCAAGTTACCATCACTTAATAACAATATCCTCTTAAAGAATAGACTCCATTCGTTTGACGCCTAAACCCATATACCTTATACCCAAGGTATATACGTGACCCTACACCATCAACACACTTTACATATTGATTTCTATTCAAGTGTACCTCTACACTTGTGAAAACCCTAAACATTTCTTGGACACCATAATACCCAAATCTAGTATCACTAAGTGATATCAACCAACATATAGTCCTTGCAACAAACCCTGTCCTTTTGTTTCCAAGTGTGTTATCCGAGTAGTTTCTACTCATAAGACTAGACTCTAGTAGACACCATATTATTAGGAGTAACATAATGGGGAGCGAAATTATAGTTTAATTAATATTCATATCATATACATTGACAATTTTTAAACCTTAGTCCTTACCAGACAGATGATGTTATTCTTCTATCTGGATCTTGAAGGGTTCCGTAGTAAAAAACAAAAATTGTCTATCTACTCGGACACTAATAACATGATCTATACTATGTAGACATAAGTAACAGAAGAAAGAGAGGGTATTCATACCTTTGAAGACCGAGGCACGCCTTACATAGGAAGGCGTATATTGATGAAGACGAGCAGCACCTCAAGTGTGGTGCCTCCGAAGTTCGTCACACATCCGGTGTAGGAGACGTCAATCGGACTCCGATCTAGCCAAGCAGCGGAAGAAGTAGACGCCGGATCGTTGATCACACGATGATGGTATGAAGGTGGAGAACTCACCCATGAAGTCCTCCCCAATATTGCAGGAAAGTCCTCAATGGATGAGAGAGAGAATGAGAGGGAATGCGGTGATCCCAAAGGGGGAGGGGAGACCCCTATATACAGTGGGAGGGGGGCGTACCACCTAGAGGCCAGGTGGTGTGGGACTAATCCCCACACCCGCCGGCCACCTAGGGGCAGCCGCCGGCCCTAGGTGGGCCCCACTGGGGTGGCCACCAAGCCCAGGTCGGCTGGTCCCCTCACCCTAGGCACCTTGCCTCTTGGGCCTCCCCTTCGGGTGAGGCCCATTAGTATTGGGCTGCCTTTAATAATAAAATATAATATATATTTAATATTAATTCTCCAATTAACATTCAAATACACATATTATCTTATTCCTTCACTCCAGAACACCTTCCGGACCCCTTCCGATCTCCATCGGATGTTACCCAGAACTATTCCGTTTTCTCTTTCTCTATTTCTCCTACGATACCTCATCTACCCTAATCGTCCCTACCCTTAAGTGTGACATCCTTCAATTCGGAAACACTCTAGACATGATCGAGACTACTCTCAAATCAATAATCAACAGAGGGACCTAGATGGCCATGTGACCCCCGTGCGTTTCACGAATATAATCGCTCGAACCATGAGATAGTCGTTTCATGTTCCCTTTGTCATATGATACCTAATTCATTCGAGACTTGATCTTCGGTATCCCCATACCTTAGTTCGGTCTCGTTACCAATGAACTTGTTTACTCGTTCCCATGTCGTTGCATTCCGTGACCAAGTCACATGCTTGCAAGCTTCATTAATGCAATGTCGCCGAGATGGCCACATGTATCTATCTGTTGCATGGATTAGACAAATCCTGGTCTTGATATGTACTCCTCTATGCATCCCTTTGGAAAACCTGAGTGGCACCTTTTTGATCACCCTTTTACGAGATGATACTTGATAACCATCTAAGCTTCCTCTAGAATGGTGATTTGCGTTACCTCACAGTCAAAGGATCAGGTTGTGAGGTTCTCTATGTTTTATCATCAATGGTGAACTTTGTAACTATATATCATTAAGATATAACAGTCGGATGTATGTCTATCATGTCATTCAACTAATTACATGACCTAATTTTCAATTGGCATAAATTCCCATGATCTTGAAACCGAGATCATCCTCATGACCAATGAACTAGTTTACTAGATGTAACTAGAGACACGATTTGTTTACATACCACACGTGTATTAACGTTTCGTATTAACACAGTTATAGCACAGTATGAAATGTATTATGAACATATAGGTGATATATCAAATAATACACTTTATTATTTGCCTCTAGGGCATAACTCCTTCAGTCTCCCACTTGCACTAGAGTACAAATAAAACTAGTTTACAATAGGCAGGAACCTAACACCAATGGAATCTCGGTGTTGTTCATGATTTTCTTGATGGAGAGCTTTGGTAAAAGGATCTGCCATATTCAGTTCCGTATCTACTTTGCAAATCTTGACTTCACCTTCGTCAACATTCTGCCGGATGACATGAAATCTAAGCTTGATGTGTTTGGCTGCGGAATGAGTCCTTGGTTCCTTTGTGTTTGCAATAGCTCCCGTGTTATCACAACAGATCGTCATGGGGTCATGCGCATTTGGAAAGACTCCTAGTTCAATGATGAAATTCCTTAGCCAAACAGCTTCGTTTGTTGCATCAGCAACAACAATGTATTCAGACTCCATTGAAGACTGCGCCACCACTGGCTACTTCTTACTCTTCCAGCTTACCGCCCCACCATTCACTAGGAACACAAATCCCGTTTGAGACTTTGAGTTGTCATGATCTGAGTTCCAGCTCGCATCCACGTAACCCGTTACATTTAGAGCTTCATCACTTCCTCCATAGATTAGGAACATATCATTTTTTCTTTTTAGATACTTTAGGATATTCTTCACAGCTGTCTAGTGACCTGGTCCTGGATTACTTTGGTATCGACTCATCAAACTAAGAGCCAATGCCACATCAGGTCACATACTTAACATTGCATACATGATAGATCCTATGGCTGAGACATAGGGGATGTAAGACATCTTTTCTCTATCTATCATTATCCGTTACTAGACACTGAGTTATACTCATTTTGCAATTCTTCATCATTGGTACAAAGCCCCTTTTGGTATTGTCCATTTTGAACCTCTTCAAAATATTTTCGATGTAAGTACTCTGACTCAATGCAATTAGGCGTCTTGATCTATCTCTATAGATCTTGATTCCTAATATGTATGCATCTTCACCTAGATCCTTCATGGAAAATTGACTACTCAAATTTGCTTTCACGCTTCTCATAAGATCCACATCATTTCCCATGAGTAGTATGTCATCCACATATACTACTAAGAAAACAACCGAGCTCCCACCCGCTTTCTTGTAAACACGGAACTCTTGTTGATTTTGGACAAATCCAAAACTCTTGATCACTTGATCAAAACATTGGTTCCAGCTCCGAGATGCCTGCTTAAATCCATAAATGGGCCGATGAAGCTTGCACACCTTTCTAGCATCCTTAGTATCAACAAAACCTTCCGGTTGCATCATATACAACTCTTCAGCAATGTGACCATTAAGGAATGCGGTCTTGACATCCATCTGCCAAATTTCATAGTGGAAATGAGCATCAATTGCCAGTAAAATCCGGACAGCCCTAAGCATCACTAGGGGAGAATAAGTCTCATCATAATCAACTCCTTGAATTTTTCGAAACCCCTTTGCGACAAGTCGAGCTTTGTGAATGGTCACATTACAATTCACATCTGTCTTTTTCTTAAAGATCCATTTATTTTCCACGGCCTTGCGGCCTTCCGGAAGATCTACCAAGGTCCAAACTTGGTTTTCATACATGGATCTTATTTTGGATTTCATGGCTTCTTGCCATTTCTCGGAGTTAGCACTATCCATAGATCCTTTGTAGTTTGCAGGTTCTTCTTGTTCATCTAGGATGACAGACATCAGAAGGCTACTATACCAATCAGGAGTGGCACGAACTCTTGTAGACCTGCAAACCTCAGGAGTCTCGATGTTGTTGTTTTGATCATCATCATTGGGCTCTTCCTCCATGTTGGAGAGCGGTTTCGGAACAGCTTCCGTTGCGCTACTCAAAATTTGGAGAGAAGGGTCAACAACTTCATGCAACTCAATTTTCCTTCCACTAACTCCTTTAGTAAGAAACTCTTTCTCGAGAAAGGTGCCAGCTTTCGCGACAAACGTTTTGCCTTTGGCCTGGTTGTAGAAAGTATACCCAACAGTTTCCCTTGGGTATCCCACAAACATACATTTTTCTGATTTGGGTTCGAGTTTGTCAGGTTGTAGTTTCTTGACGTAAGCCTCACATCCCCAAAATTTTAGAAACGACAACTTTGGCTTCTGGCCATACCATATCTCATATGGAGTTGTCTCCACGGATTTGGATGGTTCTCGTTTTAAAATAAAAGCAGCGGTTTCCAACGCATATCCCCAAAAAGACATAGACAAATTAGTTAAAGACATCATGGACTGCATGCTATCCAATAGGGTTCGGTTACGTCGTTCCGACACACCATTACGCTATGGTGTTCTAGATGGCGTAAACTGTGGGATAATCCCATAGTCCTTCAAGTGCATGTTAAACTCATAACTCAAATACTCGCCTCCCCGATCCGATCGGAGATGCTTTATTCTCTTATTAAGTTGTTTCTCTACCTCTTTCTGAAATTCCTTGAACTTTTCAAAGGTTTCAGACTTGTGCTTCATTAAGTAGATATATCCATATCTACTCAAGTCTTCAGTAAAGGTAACAAAGTAACGATAACCATTGCGCGTTGAGACGCTCATTGGTCCACATACATTTGTATGTATGATTCCCATTAGGTCTACAACTCTCTCCATTGTCCCGAAGAATGGTGCCCTAGTCATCTTGCCCATAAGGCATGGCTCACATGTATCAAGGGATTCAAAATCCAATGATCCAAGAAGACCTTCTGAATGAAGCTTCTTCATGTGTTTTACACCAATGTGACCAAGATGGCAATGACACATAAACATGGAATTATCATCATTATGCTTAAAACGTTTAGCATCAACACTATGGATGTGTGTATCACAATCAAGATCAAGTAAGAATAAACCATCACACACAGGAGCATGAACATAGAAAATATCATTCATATAAATTGAACAACCATTTGTTCCTGATTTAAACGAATAATGATCTTGCAACAAGCAAGACCCACTCACAATATTCATACTCAATGCGGGTACATAGTAGCATTTATTCAAAACCAAAAAATAATCCTGACGGTAGACGAAGATGCAGGGTGCCGACGGCCATCACTTCAACACTCGAACCGTCGCCGACACGCATCGTCACCTCATTCTTCCTCAGGCGCCTCCTACTCTACAGATCCTGCTGAGAGTTACAAATGTGAGTAACAGAACCAGTATCAAATACCTAGGTGTTACTCCTGGCGCTTGTAAGGAACACATCAATAACATGTATATCACATACACCTTTGTCCTTGGCGGCTATCTTGCCGGCTTTCTTGTCTTCAAGGTTCTTGGGGCAGTTGCGTTTCCAGTGCCCACCCCCTTTGAAGTAGTAGCATGTAGTGTTGGGCTTAGGGCCAGACTTGGCAATCTTTGAGGTACTGGCAACGATCTTGCCATCCTTTTTGGACTTCTTGCCCTTGCCTTTTCCCTTTTGCCCCGGATTCTTAAAGTTGGTGGTCTTATTGACCATCAACACTTTGTGCTCCTTCTTGATTTCAACCTCAGCAGTTTTGAGCATGGAGAACACCTCAACAAGGGTCTTAGTCATCCCTTGCATGTTGTAGTTCATCACGAAGCTCTTATACCTAGGGGCAGCGAGTGCAGCACCCTATCAATTGAGAGCTCCTCCAGAATTTTGCAATCCAGGGCGTTCAAATGCCTAACGTAGCCAGACATTTTGACTAAATGCTCATTGATACTGCTGTGCTCTTCCATTTTAGCAGAGAAGAAGATCTCGGAAGCATCATACCTCTCTGCTAAAGCCTGTGGAGCAAAGACGACCTTGAGATCCTCAATGAATCAAAAGCATTCATCTTCTCAAAACGCTTTTGAAGCTCCGGCTCCATGGCGTAGAACATTCCACTCTGGATGAGAGAGAAATCGTCTGCCTTGGACTGCTAGACATTCTTTTCGTCTTGGGAGACAGAATTTGTAGGCTTAGCCGGAAGCTCAGCCTCGATGACATAAGTCAACTTGTAGGGGACTAGGAGGATCCTAAGATTGCGGAACCATGCGATGAAGTTGGTTCCATCAGTTTTCAGCTTGTCCTTCTCGAGGAAAGTGCTAAGGTTGAAGGTGGGTGGGCGAGACATCTACAATGGATTCGCAAAGTGTTTAGAACATGTTCATAATAATGAGTTCAAGTTTTAATTATACTAAAATACTTTAAACAAAAGAACTCCGAACATCCCTCCACTCGTTTAGTGATCACATGATCCCAATCCCCAGCACCTCCCCCGATCATCATGGCCATCAGTGCAGTATCAAAGGTGGACATTCCCTAATGTCGATCACATCAACCATGTGATTCATGCTCGACCTTTCGGTCTCCTGTATTCCGAGGCCATGTCTCTCACATGCTAGGCTCGCCAGTTCTAACTTGTGTGTATTCGTAGTGCAACATGGCTTACACCCACTGTATGCGAACGTAGATATGTCTGACACCCGATCATCACGGCCTGCCTCATACCAAAGAACTTTCTTGGTGGTGCACACATAAGGGGAATACGATAACTGGAATACTGCGAGGGATTATCTTATTATTCTACCATCGAATGTATATATATAATTACACTAGCATGATAAGTAATACTTCATAAAGTAAAGTGTTATGACGTGGTTAAAGCATCTTGATCATCATCGATAGCTTCAATGAAAGTTTCATAAACTTATCATTGCCATGTCTCAACACATGCCCCTATACAATAATAAAAATAGACGCCTCTATATTATCTATTGCAAGTTTAACGCGGCTTTAGGGCTTTCACGGTAGAACCCCTTCCCACCTACGAACATGGAGCCACAACATGGATTCAATGATTGCCGTTCTTCTTCCCTTTTCAGGGCCCTCCAATGTCAATGCCATATCAACTACTGTAGAGAGATAGACACCCCCTAAGCCACTTTAATTTGTGGACCAGTCTCATGAATCACCACGTGAGGTTGGTTGGGGGACGCTTCATCAAACAGTGACGCGATATGAACAAGAACATAAATGACGGTAGCAACTAGAGAATAAATCCCATATATTGCTATGTGTTCTATCCGTACAACATGTCTACCCATAGACCCGCTCTGATACCACTGAAGGGTTCCGTAGCAGAAAACAAAAAAAATTCTATCTACTCAAACACTAATACCAGGATCTATACTATGTAGACATAAGTAATGGAAGAGAGAGACGGTATTCATACCTTTGAAGACCGAGGCACGCCTTACGCTGGAAGGCGTATATTGATGAATACGAGCAGCACCTCAAGTGTGGTGCCTCCGAAGTTCGTCACACATCCGGTGTAGGAGACGTCAATCGGACTCTGATCCAGCCGAGCAGCGGAAGAAGTAGACGCCGGATCATTGATCACACGATGGTGGTATGAAGGTGGAGAACTCATCCACGAAGTCCTCCCTAATATTCCAGGGAAGTCATCAATGGATGACAGAGAGAGAATGAGAGGGAATGGGGTGATCTCGAGCCCTATATATAGTGGGAGGGGTGCACACCACCTAGAGGCCAGGCAGCGTGGGACTAATCCCCACACCTGCCGGCCACCTAGGGGCAGCCGCCGGCCCTAGGTGGGCCCCACTAAGGCGGCCCACCATGCCCAGGCCGGCTAGCCCCCTCTCCCTAGGCGCCTTGCCTCTTGGGCATCCCCTTCAGGTGAGGCCCATTAGCATTGGGCTACCTTTAATAATAAAATAAAAAATATATTTAATATTAATTCTCCAATTAACATTCAAATACACATATTATATTATTCCTTCACTCCAGAACACCTTCCAGACCCCTTCCGATATCCATCGGATGTTACCCGGAACTATTCTGGTTTCTCTTTCTCTATTTCTCATACGATACCTCATCTACCCTAAGTGTCCCTACCCGTAAGCGTGACATCCTTCAGTTCGGAAACACTCCGAACATGATAGAGACTACTCTCACATCAATGATCTACATAGGGACCTGGATGGCCATGTGACCCCCGTGCGTTTCACGAATATAATCGCTCGAACCGTGAGATAGTTGTTTCCCGTCCCCTTTGTCATATGATACCTAATTCATTCGAGACTTGATCTTCGGTATCCCCATACCTTAGTTTAGTCTTGTTACCAATGAACTTGTTTAATCGTTCCCATGTCGTTGCATTCCATGACCAAGTCACATGATTGCAAGCTTCATTAATGCAACGTCATCGAGATGGCCACATATAACTATCTGTTACATGGATTAGACAAATCCTGGTCTTGATATGTACTCCTCTACGCGTCCCTTTGGAAAACCTGAGTGGCACCTTTTTTATCACCTTTTTACGAGATGATACTTGATAACCATCTAAGCTTCCTCCAGAATGGTGATTTGCATTACCTCACAATCAAAGGATGGGTTGTGAGGTTATCTGTGTTTTATCATCAATGGTGAACTTTGTAACTAGATCTCATTAAGATATAACAATCAGATGCATGTCTATCATGTCATTCAACTAATGACATGACCTCATTGTCAATTGGCATAAATGCCCATGATCTTGAAACCCAGATCATCCTCATGACCAATGAACTAGTTTGCTAGAGGTAACTAGAGACACAATTTATTTCCATACCACACATGTATTAAAGTTTTGTATTAACACAGTTATAGCACATTATGAAACGTATTATGAACATATAGGAGATATATAAAATAATACACTTTATTATTTGCCTCTAGGGCATAACTCCTTCAGATCTTTGACCATAGAAGACATTGATTTCTAACATTCAATCAGGAGGCAAGTTCATCTTTGCACGAACCTCGTGAGACCAAGCTTGCATACCATTTGCAAGTGTAGTCTTACATGTCCTTTAAACTATTTTACAAAAACCTTTTCAAAACTTTATCACCTGCATTAAAAGCACCAATACCATTTTATAAATGAAATGAAATGTGAAATGGTGGGAAATGGAATCATGCTTAAGAGACATGGTTGGGAAGCCATGTGGTGAAGATTCCATTGTACCTAGAAAGTTAGGCCTTAGCAACCAATGCAGTCAATGATTCAAAAGCATCGTGTAAACCGTGCTAACCTTAGATCTCGGAATGGGAAATGCAAGATAACTAGACATTTTTCCTTTCGTATGTCCTCGTAACCCAAGTCAGGATGACTCCTGAGAGGAGATTAGCGGGTGGGAGCCCATGCTATCCCTATTCTGTGCTTCAGGGTAACGACTTAGCATATTAGAAGGAAGGGTAATTGAGCATAGGTCTCTTGACTGAATCTCGTTACAACGGGTGGACTATGGGGTTATGGGAAAGGTAAGTGATTGGCTAATCTTTGTATTAGGCCTCATACCTATGGAAGTTTGAACGGGAGACATGACCCTGATCGTGCAACAAGGATAAAGATGTTTGTGGGTAAAGTAGCGCACCTCTTGAGAATGTATAAAATGTGTCATGATACTGCTGATACCTTCGATTCAGATTCACGGATGTAGTATAATAGCCTTTTCCCTAGAAGACCTAGGTTTAATCAAACCTCGGAAAGCAATGCTGAAAGGAAATAAAAAGGACACGTCTACAAGACTTTGTTTGTTTGTTTTACCTTAGTTTACCAGACCAATCTAGTTTACTTTATAATGGGTTGAATCAATGGATGGAGATAGGCCAGGGTTGAATATCCACTTGCAGCTACACATCATATGGGATAAAAGATAATAATAAGCATAGTCATGTGTAATGTCTGAATGGAGATAATCTCTTGTGGGCAACACATCTTAATATACTAGATCCCCCTGATGCAATGGGCATATAAATAGTCTTTTAATCCAACCGTGTGCACATCAAAGAAATGGGCTACAAACAATTATTAAGTGTAAAACATAGATCAACGCTTTAAGTGGTGATGTTGTTGTGATCCCGAATGGGTCGCTAAGTGAAGATCGTACTACCCTTTCTGTCACTAAGGTTCCTATGAGATTGCCGCTAGCCAAGTATCTCACCTCAAACCTTTACCAATCTATGGGATCTTGGGTACCTACAAGTCCACAGATCAAGACAAGATACAAAGAAACAAAAGATACAAATCTCAATTGCAAACAAAATACAATACTCCCATGAATTAGATGCACATAATCACTGCGAAGTTTCTCCCCAACCTGCATCCCGTGAGGACTACTCACTCATAACAAACAGATCGGAGATAGAAAACATCATACAAATACTTAGATTGAAATCAAATATTCTTACAATGGTTGCCAAATCAGAAGGAGATCTAAAGTACAAAGCAATGGTTATGGCTAGTGTATGGGATGGATGGTGGAAGTGATGAATAATGGATGAACAATGGTTTGGATCTCCTTTGGTGGTGTTGTGATGTAATCTGAGAATGATGGCTCTCTGGCCGGCGGCTGGAGCCTCAAAATATATAGGCATCTTCATGAAAGTTTTAGAGTTTGATGAGACGAAGCCCTCGCCACCTGGTACGGGCGGGCCCTGCCTGTACTAGTGGTCATTAAGCTTGCTGATGCCTGGGAACGACACCCCAATTACTTGGATGTGTGGACTTCCTCAAAAACCTTTATTGTGACACCTGATTTCGCATTAAAAACGTGATTTCCTGCACACCATAATTCAAAGAGATGTTTTGCATGTCTTTGCAATTATTAGTCATTAGTGGCAAGGATTGAGGGTTTCTTGGCAATTGCTTAACCAAAAATAATGTTTAAACATGGTAGAAGATGGCTAATGTTGGAGCCATCAACTTCCCCAAAGCTCAAAACTTGATAACCCTCAAGCAAGAAGAACCAAAAGAACTATAAGGAATTCAACGTTTAAACTTGAAACAACGAGAATAAGAATTCACTTACAGTTGGTAGTCATATGCACTTAACACTTCACTCATTTGCGAGACTTATCAAAGTTAGAGAGATGACGGGAGTACTATACAAGCTTCGGTAAGTCAAGAAAATCAAAGTAAAGTTTAATATAAGTATAAGTAACTAGAAGTGTAGAAATCAATCCAATTCTTCTAATTAACTCTTAGCTTGCCAAGGAACACTAGAATGTTTAAATAGCATAATTGAGTAAGAGAGTTTCATGTCCTAAGTAGTATAACAATGAAGTGTCTTATTTACACCCACATCAATAAATCATGTCTATCAAAGACACTTCTAATCCAATCATTGTTTTTCGAGAAAAACTCATAAACTAGTAATGAAACCATGCCAAGGACTTATTATGTGGATCCTCATAGATATATTTTTCTATTCTTTCAAGGATAGCTGAATGTTTTTTTTGCAAGTATTTGCACAACCTTTGAGAGTTCCGATACTTTTGCCCATATATTGACACGTATGCCACTCATGTCATCAACTCATAGCCAAAATCTGGGGTTATACCATAGAGCGTTCAAAAGCTAGCGGAGTTGTTGGCATCCCAAAGGTGTGCATTAGAGAAATAAAACAAAGTTGTCTCACTTCTTTCTCTTTTTAGCTAGTACAGCGGTTTGATCCACAAGGTTAGCTTTGGCATGCATCACAATTACCACTAGAATTTATTTCAATCAAACAACTCTTTTTGTGAATGTCGTCAAGACTATCAAGATATATATGGGGTTAAGGATCTTCAAGGGTATACTCTCAAGACAATCATTCATCAAACAAGTCGTAAATTTCATACTTTTTTCTTATTGTACTTGTTTGGAAATATTATTTCCAAGGCAAGACTCGGTTAACTAAGAGAACTAGAGCAAGAGCCTCAACAACTAATTATCATACTAATAAAAATCCTTAATCTAACCATATTAAATTACTTCCCACTAGCATGGAATCTTAGCAAATCAACCAACTAACATAAACAACTCAAACTTCATAAGTGGGAGACATAGGACATACCTCTCATAAGTAACTTCATGATCCTCTTCCTTATAGGGATGTTTTCCTTCAAAACTCAAACACGATTACTCCCATAATAATATTAAAGCAAAGAGGCAAAGTGCGAATCCACATTGACGAAAAAGGAAGAACGGAAAAATCTTTTTGTATTTTTGAGGATAGGGATTTAAAGAATAGAAAAGAACTTGCGACCAAGCAAGGGTTTTAAGAAAAGAAAAACAAACGAAAAACAAAAAAACTAAAACGAAAGCAAACTAAAAGCAAAGGAAAAAAAGCAAAGTGTTGGAACAAGCCAACATGAGTGTTTCAAAGCTCCCAAGGGAGCTGGAGTACAACCTCATTATTACACAAATAAATTTGCTCGGGGAACACATCCCCAAGCTCAGGCTTTTGCAAGCCCTTTTGTTGCTCATTGTGGTGGTGGTGGATAGTCTCCCACGTTCCATTGGCCGCTCCAATCATGGAACTAGGTGGTGAGGCATGCCGTAGCATCTCGAAGGTTGATGGAGAGGTTGTTCATGTTTTGGATATTTCCTTCGCGTGCATAGATGTCTTCATAGGTGGTGTAGTAGTTTAGTGGCTGCTGATCTTGTTCAGGTTCTCCTTGTTCTACTTCTTTAGCTTCACCTTCTCCCATGGGTATTTCTTGTTGGGGTAGATTAGCTTCAACTTGCGCATCAAAACACAAATGTCCATCCTCGATAGAGAATAAATCATTAGGCAAAGGAACCAGGATCAAGTGATCCACTCTAGGTATATCGAAGAAGTATCTACCATGAGTTTTAGAAACCATACCACATGATCTTAGAGTAGAAAGACCGATACGGTGACTTCCTGTCAATGGTTTGGATGTTACCTAGGTTGATGTGAAGTGCGCGTGCAAGAACGGTCACAACTCTTTCTCCACATATGGGTCCTCAAGATTGAAGAGCCTAATGCTTAAGGTAAAACACGAGAAGAGCGCCCAAATTTGGTGTTAAGTTACAATTAACAATAGCAGCTTTTGCAAGGATCAACATGTCCTCCTCATTAACTCTAGTAAACTTACCACGTGCCTACAAAGTGTTAGCAACCACATAGAATAACTATCGAATAGCAAGGTGATCAATTTGGTCCCCCTTGGGTGTATTTCCATGAATCTTCATTAAATTAAAGTATTGAATATGGGAAGGATCTAAAGCAAAAGTAGTTGTGCGCACATCAGTGATGTTGTTGGCAAACCCAAAGAATTGAGCCCATTGGCTGAGTGTCAAAGTGTACTCACAGTTCATAAGGCAGAATTTGATGCGATCAACTTCGGGCCTTTGTTCCTCAATACAATCGTAAGGATCCACTGTGTGTGTCAAGGTACTGAAGAACTCAAGCGTGAAGCGGCGATACGTGGCAACATCTTGAAAGACAAAACCATACAAACCAACATTATTGTTGCAAAGTAAATCGAAATCAGCACGAATACCAAGTTGGTTCAGGATATAAGGACACACCCACTTGGTAGACTTGATTTCTCGGAGCTTGAGACAATTGAAACGATTCATCTAAAACTCCTCGGTGAACTCGATACCAAGTGACTTGGGGGTCAACGTATCAACAGGGGGTGCGGAGGATTCCGTAGCCATCTCACATGTACGACTCCTCGTGTTCATCTAATAAATAAAAATAAGATAAAGTAAATAAAATTGCTATTTTTCTGGTCCAGTAAAATCATAGCATAAGTGATTCTCTACACTAACTTCAAAAGAAACTCCTCTAAAAACAATGCTAAGCATGCTCAATATCAAGATTGAATCAAGAATAAGACCTAAGTCTAGATTGACAATGATAAAAGATTGAGTGAAGCTTTTGCACAAATAAGTTGGGTATCGAAGGAGAATCATATCTTAGATTGAATGAGTGTGAGGAATCGAATAAAGATTAAGTAAATTTGAAGATCCAATGGAGGTGGTTTTGGGTTTGGAGGAAGAAGAAAGAGAAAGATATGTTTTGGGGAATTTTTGGTTACCTCCTCGGGCTGAATATGGAGGCCACGTACGTGGTATAGGCAGACGTTACGGCCGGATCCCACCCGTACAGGGTGACATACCTTTGGGGTGACGGCTGCTCCCAGGCGGTGCACTCGGTTTGGGAGCGCGGTACGGTCGCGCGCGCCCGTATGACTGGTCGTTATCAGTTCGGTACCTTTGCTTGAAATCCGATGTTTTGCTCAAGGGTACGGTATAGGCGCACGGAACTGGCACATCTGACCATACCAGTGGTCACTAAGAGCACTAATCCCTATGGAGAAAATCAGAATTTCTATCGTCCTTTGGCTCGATGTGGTACGGGCGCACGGTACGGTCACTTCCGGCCGTACCAGTGATCATTAACAGCATTGTGAGCTGCAAAACTTAAAATTTTGATTAGAAGCTCCGTGTACCTTTGCACATCATATCAAAGGACAAAATAATAGCGAATATACTATGTGAACATCCAACAATACTTCTTAGGCCATGTGTTAGTAAAATAAAATATAGAGGATTACCTCATTTTTATTCTCCTCTCTCCAAAGGTCTTCTTGAACACTCTTTATTAAAAATAAAAACAAAACAAAAAAACACATAAAGAAAAATTTATTCACATGGGTTGCCTCCCATGAAGCGCTTCTAGTTAAGGTTAATTAGCTTAACCAAGATGGCAATCATTTAGGTTTAAAAGTGGAATACCCACTCCAAAATAGTTGTCTTTTAAAGTAATTACACCATCATCATCATTAGGCTTGGCCTTATTTTTCCTAGGGAAGTGTACTATAAAAGGGTCTCTAGATGGTAGCCCTATTCTCACATTCGCCTCATGTAAATTAATCAAATATTTAATAGTTCTTAGGAATGGACTACCTAGAATTATAGGTGCTATATATGGGATCTTCATACATGTCCACAATAACAAGATCAATAAGAGCGGGACTACCTTTAATTTGAACTACTATATTTTCTTTAATCCCAACAGCTTGTTTATAAGTTGATTCGGCTAGATGGAGTCTCAGTTCAGTAGTAACAAATGGCCCCAAGTTTAATTTGTCAAATAAGCTTTTGGAAATTATTGAGACAAAGTGTGGATATCTCATTGACTCCCAAGTTAATTTTAATAGTGGGCTCAAATATATCATTTAGCTTAGTTGAAAGCTTATCAACTAGTCTTTTATACTCCATCTCTAAATCGCAAACTTTAGATGCTATTTGTTGTATAAATTGTTGGTACATAGCATAATTGCCTTGTTCTATACCTAGATTCTTCATGGTGATCATCTTTAATAGACCATCCATGGTATATTCTGGTGTTGGCGCATTGCTATAATCCATCTCTTTAGGTTTCTCTTCATTCATTACCACCCTCATCATCTTGAGGTCTTCTACTAGATTTGGCTCGGGTTTTCCAACAAACTTTGCTAGTATGAGAGCTTGGCTCTCAGCTACCTTACCCAGCTGATCCTATACAGTCTTTTTTCCTTTCTTGTAGAGCCTGCACATCATTTCGAATTACAATGGCCTGGTTAGATAATTTTCCTATACTACCTTTATGGTTCTCTATGATTTTAATAAGCATATTATTTTGCATGATTTGAGCTTGTATAAATGTTCTAACAGTTTGCTCAAACGAGAGATTGCCATGATTTGCTCCATTAGTGTTATCACAATTATTATAAGGAGCTCATGCATGATTAGAATGATATTTTTGAACATTGGAAGAATAATTATTTTTACGTGTGGGATTAAAAGGAGTGCGAGCTATAAAATTGACATCATTAACATTAGTAGCGATGACATTAACTTGGGTATCTTCTTTACCTTTTACTATGCTAAGCAACTCATCTACCTTAGATGTAAGCTCTTCATTATTTACCTCAGTAATTGAACTTACTCTCTTCGAGGTTCTTTCCACATGCCATTGGGCATAGTTGTTTTGCATATCATCAAGTAACTTCTTTGCAACACTCACTTGCTTTCCCATGAATGTTCCTCCTGTTGTGGTATCTAGCACAAACTTAGACATTGGGTTAAGACCATTATAAAACAAATGTAATATAAGTTCTATCCCATGACTAGGACAGTTCATTACGGTTTCTTTCATCCTTTTCCACGCAAGTGCTAGTGGCTCATGGTCTTCTTGTCTAAAGCTTGTAATATTAGATCTTAGCTGTATAGTCTTAGCTAGGGGAAAATTTAGTCATAAAAAAATTAGTACATTCCTCCCAAGATTTAATAGTGCCGTTTGGTAGAGCTAGCAACCAATATTTAGCCTTTCCTCGAAGAGAGAAATGAAACAATCTTAATTTAACAGCATTTGGATCTACATCCTTAATACGCATCATGTCGCAAATTTCAGTGAAAGTCTTTAAGTGCAAACCCGAATCTTCAGCAGAATAGCCCCAAATTGGTTTTGTTGAACCAAACTTAGAAGGTTAGGCTTTATTTCATATGTTTCCGTATCAACTGCGGGCAGAGCGATGGGTGCACGAATAAAATCATCAGTGGGAGTAGCATACTCCCCTAATCTCTTTTGATCCATGACTCTTATATTTTTGGTATTTATTTCGGAATGTAAATCAACAAGTAAAGCTTGCAAAGTAATAAATGCACAAAGTACTATGGACAATTAAACAAACTTGAGTGCATGTGCAAGGTGTGTATGTGTAACATAAGCAAGCTTATGCAAAACGGAATTGTTCCTAAGTTGGTCTTTAGAATATAAATTTTCTTTTATTTACGAGACCTTGACTCTAGACTCAGAAATAAGTAGAAAATAAGTAGGGAAATACATGTGCTAAATCTTTAAAGTAAACATAAGTAAAGATAAGTATAAAATGAAAATAAGGTTTAGGAATATGTAGCTCATGTCAACGGTAACCATAAGAGCTTGGTTCCAATTATTTAGTTATGTTAAAGTGAAAGCATATATACTCCTTATACAATTTACATGTTCTAAGTTGAATGTATCATCCATGTTGACTGCAAGTACTAAGATCACATGCTACTCAACTTAGGGCCTCAAAGAACTTTGTCATTATATGCATATGGCTCCAAACAAGGTGGAAATCGAGGTACCTCTTATCCCTTTGTACAAAGAATCCCTTTTGTTAGGGGCTATCCATACTTAAATGACAAGAAAAATAGACAAATGAACCCCTTAACAATTTATTTTTATTTACTATTTGCATAGATTTTTATTAGAAATACTTCATTGGATATTCATGCTGTAAATTTTCACCATGATGCATAACATGGCTTAGGTTGGCGGCCCAGGCATTCCTCTAGCACGTATGCATATTCCAGAAAACTTTGAGGTTATCCAAATTATTTCACACCACCTAGTATCCATAGCCGAAATAAAACATGATATAAACATCAACAAAGTTGAAAACATGCCCATGTAAGCATGGTTATTCCAACACTCGACCTATAGCATGTCAAATATAAAACTCATATATTTACAATTACAATGTGAAGTGAAAATTAACTGAGCAATGGTACTCTTATTGGATTAACCCCACATCTTACTTTCCCATGAGCTTATGGGCATACATAAAATAGATGATTTGAATCATTTAAAGATAGCACATGTAATATACTTGGAATATCATTTTTCTATTTAGGTAGATATGGTGTACACAATGTAAATCAACTTGGTTAAAGGATATTTGGATGTACAGGCACTTGCTTGAATTTTTGTGAAAGGCTAGCATGTTTAAATACTAAGAAAAAGCATGCAAAACTGTCCATACTACTACTTGTTTACTAAGATGAAAAATAAACATTAAAGCAATATAATCATGATGCAAATGAGATCTAGCACTATGCATAACATTTACACTACCATTAACTCAATCATAAACAATACAACAAAGTGTAACAACATGCATGACTTTTTCTGCAACTATTTTTCTCTTTCCCCTTCTCCCATTTATTTTATTGCATCCAAACTTAGACTTATTTTAATTATAGTAGCTCATTAATAATAATAGAGTTAATATTAAGGTGGTGGTATTTTATTTAAAAGTAAACTTGCAAAGTAAAACATAAAAACTAGATAAAGATGCTCCAAGTTCATGCGAAAATAGAATGGTGCTCAAAAAATAAAGTTAGAATATTTGCAAACTAAGAGTTTAATAGGTCTAGTGGGGTGCCACGGGCATATGCAATCTTATGTTTTTCACCATTCTTGGATGACTCCTTGTTTTGATATTCCCTTCTTCCCTGTGAAAAAACTTCACCACACAATTTTCTCCCATTTTTTTATGAGAGGTGACATTAGTGGCACAAAGATATCTATGATAAGCTGCTTTAAAAACTTCAAATAAATTTTTGTTTAGAATGTACCGAGAGTTTTTTAAGTGTCTAACATCAACCAAAAATCAAAAGACTAAAAAATAATCAAATCAAAGCTCAAAGAAGCCACTCTTACAACATAAGACACAATCTGTCCAAAAAAACAACAGTAGCAAAACATAATTTGTTTTGCCATCTTAAACATGTCAGGAATGTTTGCCATTTTTTGTGCATACATCAGATGAAAATTTGCAGCTACAGTACAAAATTCAGCTCAATCCGGGTTACAAAAAAATCGTGAACAATACCCTACAAAAACTTCAACTCCACATATGATTATCAACTTCTTAACATCCAAAATAAGTTGAACTTGGTACTTTATTAAAAAATTCTGCAAGGAAACTAAAAGGACACTTTATTATTGTAAAAGAACTTAAAAGGACAACAAAAATAAAAACATACGGGTCACGTCCCGTAAAGCGCTTTCTTTATAGCCATATAGGTAGGCTTTCATACCTTTCTTTTCGGGAGGGGAATATGGTATGTGAGTGATGCTTCTTGATTCTCCCCTTCTCATCTATAATATCTAAATAGGTTATCCCCACTAAGGTATTTCTCTCAACATGCAGCCTGCCACATCAGCTTTTATCCCGAATTTTCATTTAATTTTCATCCCTTTTCTAAGAAATATCTCCTTTGTTTCCTTCTAAACATTTTTAGCCTATGTTCTGCGTTGTGTAAAAGAACAACCCATACAGCTAGGCCCATTGCAACCAGATCAATCATGTTTGTCTTCTCCACCCGATAGGTCATCTCCTCTTCTAGATCGATCCAGATCGATTGACTCTCCTCTCAATAAATATCGACCACCACTCTCTCGCTTCCTCTCACTACAAGAAAAGTTTCCTTCCGCAACGACTAGCCCGACGGTCGTCATAGAAGGCGCGTCTTCCGTGAAGAAATTCTCGGCTCGGCCGTGGCCGATGGAAAAGTTCTTTTTCTGGTTTCGTAGCCCTCTACTATGACATAACCTCTAAAAACATGGAGGAAGCTCGGCTGGCGCGTGGCAGAAGCAAGATTTTCGTTTCCTCGTGCGATGTTGACTCGCTAAAGTCATCTAAGGTGTGTGGGTCCTGGACGTCAATGTCTCTAGCGGACCATGCTTTTTGGTCGCGCCTCCCTGATTTGAACTTGATAACATTGCTCGACGCGTCTGCCATTTAGTCAGGCTGCTAGGTTCTACATGTCAGCGTCTCATTAGAAGGATCGTGTGTATGATGGAATTTATTTTCTTCGCTCGCGCTACCCTGTTCCGAAGTTGATAGCGTTGCTTGATGCATCTACCGTTTAACCAACCTCCTGAGCCCCACATGTCATCCTCTCATTAGAAGAAACGTGTGTATGATGGATTTTTTCTGTCAACACCCGGATTTTTAATCCCAGATGCCCGTTATGCCATACCTCGCAATCCCAGGATTACCATTTTTGCGAGACATAACGGATTGGATATCACAGTACATCATCCATTACAAACCATACATAAGGTCTTACACAAATAAGGATCTCATGATCCAGTCTTAATACAACAAGCAGCGGAAATAAAAGATAAGCATAGCGGTGGGGTCCATCTTCAGGGGCACAGGCAATGCTGACGAAGGCAAATGGTCCTAGTTATCATAGCTGTCCTGTTGGCCGTCATCTTGATAGTCTCCTTCATAGTCTGGCCATGATAATAGCCAGGGACAAAAGCCATGAGTACACTTTAAGTACTCGCAAACTACCACTAACAACAGTATAATTCTAAGTTAAAGTGCTAACTCTATGTCTAACTATAAAGTTAAGTTTGAAACCTAAGCTGAGTTTAGAAACCAAGAAAGATAAAGTAAAGTTCTAGAATCACTTAAGTTGGGAGGCTATTGTTATAAACACAACCCTGTTGTGGTCAAGTCAAGATTCATCATTCTTTTCAAAGTATTTAGAAAACATCTGACAACGAAACAGTATGGTCATTCCAACTGTCCATAACCGTGGACGCAGCTATTCGAATAGTTTGACACTCTGCACAGGTGGTACACTTTCACCACAAGATTCGCTACATCTATCAGGGATAACCCTGGATCATCATACTTAGTATGCAGGTAATCAAACATAACCTTCCCTTTACACACCCTAGTATAAGCACCTCTCCTATGAGCATGGCCTCCCAACCATGACCATCAGTCATCTTGGGCACTGCATAGGTGGACATCATGAGAGGTAGCCTCAGCTCAGACCTCTCCCGTGAGGGAACTAATACTAATGCATATAAATTTCCAGCTAAGCCTTACCCAATTCAGGTAATGTGGTTGTACGGTAAATTTGGAATGGTATCGCATCCGAATCCAACCATCAGTTTTATAAAAGGGTTAAGGCTCATGCCTCAACATTTTCATCATCATCAACCATTTGTGTTTTCTCAACACATGTCAAAACATCTCAATAGAATGACTCATCATTCCAAGGTTTTCATAATTCATTTTCACCAAGTGTTCCCATCTAAAGTGACTCAAGTTTTTGATCTACTCTAACTACTAAGTTAAGAGTGTTCACTAAGGTGGAAAAGATGGGTTCAATCTCATGCCATAGAATGACATCTAAAGGGTTCTAAATAGGTCAAGTTTATACTTTTTATGCTACCTTCAAAACAAGTAAAGAACTTTGTGTAAACTAAGGGAGTAAAACTTGTAAATAAGACTTGGGGTAGTACTAGTCAAAGGGGGTGTGATCAAAGCATGCTTAAGGCATCTTTGCTAAACCATCTAGTTTGGTCCTAACTTGCTAAGCACTAAACTTGCAAGTGTTAGCTTGCACTGTTAATGGTGGCTTGCAAGTACAACTTGCAAGGGTTAATCTTGGATAGTGCTAGCTTGCCTTGGTTGGTGCAGTGGTTGAAGTTTTCTTCTTCTTCTTCTTCATGGTAGAACTCCTCCTCCTCGAAAGCTTGGTCGGTACTATCGTCTATAAATACATAGGGAGTACACAATCACCAAACAATACTTAACTAGGCTAAGTAGCATTCTAAGACAAACATTTGATGATCTATTATCATCACAAGCATCACAAGTTTAATTCAATGGTTTCATCCTTTTTATTTTAGAAAAGTAATTTCTAATCATTGAAAAATTAACTAAGATTTAATATTCACCACTTAAGATATGGTATCATGTGGACACATGTCATCACCACCCATCTTAACCCATGGGAATGAGAATTAAAGGTTGGATCAATATTACTTTGGTTTAAGTTCATTATTTAATGATTTAACGTGACTAGAAATGCCTATATAGCATTATTTTGGTACTAGTCCAAAGTCACTGCATGTAAACCTTAATATTATTACATATTTAGATAGATATGATGAAATGTGATTTTTGAGAGTTGGAATCAACTCAAAAGCTAACCTGGTTGATTTTATAAAAATGTTGCAAGTTGCAAATGCTTATGTATTCTTATTTTTATTAGGAGAGATCTATAACTCTAATTGAATTAAATCCAACGGGCTTGGATAGATCATCTTAATACCTTTCATGCAAAAGTAGTTTCATGCAATTTGGATTTGGAAAACTCCCAGAATTGAATTTTAAAATAGTGGACAGAAACTAGATTTGACTAAAAAGAAAAAATCCAGATTTGAACGGGTGGGCTAGCGCGGGAAAAGACTTGGGCCGGCCCAGTGGCGCTCCGCGGCGTGGGTCTCAACTGATAGGGGGGTCCCGCTTGTCAGCATCACTTAACACGCGAAACGGTATGCACGCTGTGGGTCGTAGGATTAGGAGGAAGATCTACGGCTAAGGGTCATCGTCGCCGGCGAGCTCGAACCCTAGCGGCTCGGTGGGGGTCTGTTGGGGACGTACCAGGGCTCCAGCGAGGTCGGCGAGGCGGGCAAATGAACTGGAAGACAACGGCAAGGCGAGGCGCGGTTGCGGCGGAGCTTGGGGTGGTCGCAATCAGCGGCGCCCTTCTCCTCCTGCCGCGGCTGCTTCGGCTCCAAATTCCAGCGAGGCAAAGCTCGCCTTGCTCCGGCTAGAGGTGGGTAAGGTTCAGAGAGGTGAGGGGAGTGGAATGGTGTGGAGAGAAGAGGCTGGGGAGGGCTCCTTTTATAGGCCCGACGGTGAGACCGAGCGGGATGGGCAGGCGACGGTGGCGACATGGCTACAGCGGGGTAGAGGCATGGCTGTGGGTGGCGATCGTCGTGCGGTTCCTTGGCGGTGCTCTAGGCATTGAATGCGGCCATAGGGGCGGTTGCATGCGGTCTGGGCGAGGTGGCGCTCTGAGCGGCAGAGGCGGCGGTGTCCACGGCGAGCGGTGGCTGTGAGGTGTTGGGCGGCTGGCGGGGGTGTCTAGGGTGTTCTCCAGGTCGTGGCGGAGCAGCGTGCGCGGGCTGTGGCCAAGGGGCGGTATGTGCGAGCGGGGACAGAGAGGGGCATGGTGCGGTGGCACTGGGCGCGGGCTTTCCTCTGTGGTCCACGGCAGGGCTTGGCTCGGGAAGGGGACACAGAGGGGCAGTGAGGTGTGGGCTACCTCCTAGACATGGAGAGAGAGGCGAGAGAGGGCTGCTGCGGCGAGTGCACGGTCGGCCGGTGAGAGGGTGCTCGGCATGGCATGGCAGTGCAGCTAGGGCGTAGGGGAGTGGGTTTAAATGGCTTTGCTAGATCATTGAGAGACAAAAGGAGTAAAGAGGGGCCAAATGGGAGACAAGTTTGGCCAGAATACTGTTTGAAATAGTGAAATGTGTTTTGTTTGAAATCTGCCTGCCAAGTGTTTATTGAAATGGCCGCAAGAGAAAAAGTTTTGAATTTTGGTTTCAAAATTTTTGAGTGATCTCCACTAGTGCTAGGTAGTCTCTGGTTGCAAGGGTTTTGAAAGTGGAGCTAAAAAGATGGGTTTTGAAGTAGGGGTGATCTATGCATATGCATTAGATTCAATTTTCAAATGCTATTTAAAATAAGTAAAAGAATGTTTTTAGCAGATCAAAAGGTGGGCCTTGGTACCTCATTATGTGTACTAGCAAGGGGTACAAAGATCAAGAATTGTTTCTGTTAAGAAATGAGTGCTACGAACACTCAAAGTAGTGTAGTGGATTAAAATGGCTAAAATGACCATTCCTCCTTTTAAATTCGTTTTGATTTGATTTTCTTTAGGAAAAGTTTGGAAAAGATGGAGATGATGTTTAAATCACCTAAGAAACATTTTACAATCATTGGATCACTCAATCATGGCAATTCAAACAACTCCTATTTTTAAATGCACACATATATGAATGCTTTCATTTTAAATATTGGAAAAGTTTCTGTTAACCCCATTTTTGGTTGATTTTATCTTGATAAGCTTGGATTGAAGTTTTGGGATGTTACAAACCTTCCCCCCTTAAACAAAATCTCGTCCCGAGATTTACAAAGAAAACTAGGAACTAAAGAGATCTGGGAACTCTGTCCTAATGTAATCTTCTCGCTCCCAAGTAGCTTCCTCCTCGGTATGGTTGCTCCACTGAATCTTGAGAAACTTGATGCTCCTGGTCCTGGTGGTTCTATAGGCTTCTTCTAAGATACGGATGGGTACTTCTCTATAGGTCAGGTCATTGTTGATTTCCACAGCTCTATGATCGATGTTCTTGAAAACTTCAGCCTTCTCGGGCACTTCCAGACATTTGCGAAGTAACGAGATATGGAACACATTGTGGATGGCTGACATCTCTACAGGCAGTTCCAGTTGATACGATACTTCTCCTCAATGGTTCAGAATCTTGAAGGGCCCGATATATCTGGGGGCTAACTTTCCCTTTAGACTAAAGCGTTGAGTTCCTTTCAATGGTGAAACCTTGAGATATACAAAATCTCCGACATTGAAAGTCAGGTCTCTGCTTCTCTTGTCAGCATAACTCTTCTGTCTGGACTGGGCGGTCTTGAGGTGCTCACGGACTTTGTGAACTTTCTCTTCTGCTTCTCGGAGAATGTCGGGTCCGAAGATCTGACTCTCTCCTACTTGCGACCAATTCAAAGGGGTACGACATTTTCTTCCATATAGGAATTCAAATGGTGCCATTTGCAAACTAGCTTGATAACTGTTGTTATATGAGAATTCTGCGAAAGGCAGGTAGTCTTCCCATTTTGATCCATATTCCAACACACAAGCTCTAAACATATCCTCTAGGATCTGGTTGACTCTCTCAGTCTGTCCATTAGTTTGCGGGTGATATGTTGTGCTGAAGTTCAACTTGGTTCCTAATCCTTCTTGGACTTTCTACCAAAATCTTGAGGTAAATTGGGTTCCTCGATCTGATACTATGGTCTTGGGGGTTCCATGCAGACTAACAATCCTAGCAATGTATAGCTCTGCTAACTTTGCACTCTAGTAAGTTGTCTTGACAGGTATAAAGTGGGCGACCTTGGACAGTCTATCAACTATGACCCAGATTGAGTCATTTCCCCTACTAGAGGTAGGTAGACCGGTGATAAAGTCCGTTCTGACGAAATCCCATTTCCATTCCAGAATCTGTAATGGTTGCAACAGTCCTGCAGGTCTCTGATGTTCTGCCTTGACTCTTTGATAGATGTCACATTTGGCGATGTAGCTTCCGATCTCTCTCTTCATCTTGTGCCACCAAAATTGCTCTTTCAAATCCTGATACATCTTTGTTCCTCTGGGGTGGATAGAATAAAGAGTATCATGAGCTTCCTTCATGATAACCTCCTTCAGCTCCGAATCTGCTGGAACACGGATACGTCCTTTGTACCACAGTACTCCTTCTTCGTCTTCGGTGAATCCAGGTACCTTTCCTATACCAATACGACGTTTGATTCCGTCGATACTTTCATTTCCCTTCTGGGCTTCCTTGATTTGGCTAATCAAAGTGGGTTGAAGTTCAATGCTAGCTAAGAATCCTTTGCTGACTAATTCAGTTCTGAACTGCTCCAACTCTTCATACAAACTTGGATGCTTCTCCTTGATCATGGTATTAAGCCTGCACGACAATCTGCTAAGAGCGTCCGCTACCACATTGGCTTTGCCGGGGTGATAGTGAATGTCAAGGTCATAATCCTTGATTAACTCTATCCATCTTCTTTCCCTCATATTCAGCTCCTTTTGAGTGAAGATATACTTCAAGCTCTTATGATCTAAGTAAATTTCACAACAATTACCCATCAAATAATGACGCCATGTCTTCAACGCTAGAACTACAGCTGCTAGCTCAAGATCATGGGTCGGATAGTTCTGCTCATGTTGCTTCAGTTGTCGAGACAGATACGCGATGACTTTGCCTTCTTGCATCAATACACATCCTAGACCAATCTTGGACGCGTCGCAATACACATCAAAGGGCTTCTTGATGTCTAGCATGGCCAAAATTGGGGCTGATATCAATCTCCTCTTCAGCTCCTAGAAACTGGCTTCACATTTGTCTCTCCATTCAAACTTCTTGTCCTTCTTCAATAATTGGGTCATTGGTCGGGCTATGCTCGAGAATCCTTCTACGAACTTGCGGTAATATCCCGCTAATCCGAGAAATGCACGGACTTGGGTTTGAGTGGTTGGGGCTTCCTATTCTTCGACATCTTTGATCTTGGCGGGATCAACAGAGACTCCTCTGGCAGACACAATATGTCCTAGGAATCCTACTTCTTTCAGCCAAAACTCACACTTGCTGAACTTGGCATATAGCTGATGCTCTCTCAAGGTTTCTAGGATAACTCTCAGATGTTGCTCATGCTCTTCTTCTGACTTGGAGTAGATAAGGATGTCGTCAATAAACACAACTACAAACTTATCTAGGAAATTCATAAAGATCTTATTCATGAGATTCATGAAATAAGCAGGGGCATTGGTTAATCCAAAAGACATAACCATATACTCGTATAAACCATAGCGAGTAGTAAAGGCGGTCTTCGGAATATCCGTTGCACGGATCTTAAGTTGGTGATAACCAGTCCTAAGATCAATCTTTGAGAATACCTGAGCTCTAGTCAACTGATCAAATAGATCCTCTATCTTTGGCAAGGGGTACTTGTTCTTGATGGTGACATCATTCAACTTTCTGTAATCTGTGCACAGACGGTTGCCTCCATCTTTCTTGTCAACGAATAACACTAGTGATCTCCATGGCGATGCGCTTGGTTGAATCAAGCCTTTCTCTAACATAGCATCCAACTGCTTCTTCAGTTCCACTAACTCTAGGGGTTCACACTATAGGGTCTCTGGGCTATAGGTCCGGTTCCGGGGATTAGTTCGATAATGAACTCAATATCCTTATCCGGGGGCATACCTGGCAATTCATTTGGGAATACGTCGGGGTATTCACAGACTACTCTGACTTGGTCTATGGTGGGCAAGGCTACACTCTGGTTGCACTTGAATTGACGGGGTAAGGTTTCAGAGATATGCTCTACTGTGACTCCAGAACTACTGGTCATGGTGATAGCTTTCTTAGCACAGTCTATCAATCCTTTATGCCTTGACATCCAGTCCATACCTAGTACTACTTCCAAACCTTTGGTTCCAAGTACAATTAGGTTGGCATAAAAATCTATCCCATGTATTCTGATAGGTACAACTTTGAAAAAAAAATTAGCCTTGGTTGTTGAACCGGGATTTGAACTATCATGACATGCTTCAGGTTGGTTGGACGAATCTTACTAGTGCATGAAAATTCTTCGGTGACAAATGAATGCGATGCTCCCAAATTTAACAATACTCTTGCTAAAACTGAGTTGACAGAAAAGATCCCAGCACTACATCTGGCGCTTCCTGGGCTTCTTCTGCATTCATGTGGAAGAGACGGCCGTTGCGGTTGTGAGGGTTCCCTAGGGCAAATCTCCTTCCTGGTTGAACACGACGCTGCTGCTGAGCTGGGGCATTCACATTGGCATTGGCTGCAATCTTCTTAGGCCACTCATTGGAGTAGTGACCTTTCACTCCACACTCGAAACAAGTGATCTGGGACTTGTCCTTGACTACGATAGGTACATCATTGCTGCCAATTCTGGGTGTAGTGTTGCTGTTGTTGTGGTTCTTGGGAGGTGCACGGTTGAAATTGTTGGCATTACCGTAGTTGTGATTGTTTCCTCCGGACTTCACATTGCCTCCGCTATGGTTGGGGTAGCTTGGGCGAGAATTTGGGGGTCGGTTGTTCCTTGGTGCATATCCCGGTGAAGGGTTGGGACGGTACTTCTGGTGACTGTTGGATCTAGACTGCTGCATCATATGACACTTGCGGTTGTTGTTTGCCTGGTTAATCTTCCCTTCCGTCTGGATGGCAGAGTCGACTAGCTCTTCGAGATCCTGGAAACGGATGTTGACGAGGACAGTCTGCATCTCATCATGCAGTCCGTTCAAGAATCTCTCCTTCTTCTTGGCCTCTATGTTGATCTCATCAGGTGCATATCTGGCAAGTGACAGGAATCTGTCACGGTACTCCACCACAGTCATTCTTCCTTGCTTCAATTCGCGGAACTCATCTCTCATTCTGTTGACTAGACCTTGCGACACGTGGGTGCGACTGAACTTGACTTTGAATGCTTCCCATGTCATCACTTGACCATGGTTCATATTGCGGATGCTATTCCACCAAGCTCTTGCATCTCCTGCCAGATAGTGGGTCGCGAAGAGAACTTTCTCATTTTCATCAACTCGGGCAACTTCTAAGTTGTTTTCCATGGTCTGTAACCAGTCATCAGCATCTAATGGGTTCTCAGATTGATTGAAGATTGGGGGATTAGTGTTCTGAAAGTTTTTGAGTTTGGATCCCTGGTGATCCTGATTTCCATGCCCTTGGTTGTTGAGAGCCATCTGGGTGATCTGTTGAAGTGCTGCTAAGTTGGCTTGGCGTTCTGCCCGGCTTGCTTCACGGTCCGCAATGAAATTTTGTAGTATCTGCAGCATTGGGTCTTGCGATGAGCTGCTCCCTCCTTGGTTTCCACGAGTCATCTGAAGATTGAGATATAGGGGTAAGAGGGAAATTCTAAGGTTCATAGTTTTAGGGTTTTCAAATCTAAAACTTCGAGTTAGACTTAGGTTTTTCAACTAACTTCATTTTCCTTCATGCAAGCAAGCACACGATACAACACACACCACAACAATCAAAGGGAAAACAGATGGTTTGGAGAACCCTTCTGCAAGCTACGATACAGTGAGATCGATACATCTCATGCTACGATAGTGCTCTAGTGCATCTACTCATCGTCGATGAAGTCGGAGTCCTCATCATCAGAGTAGAAGTCCACTGCATCCTCCGCCAGAAAATCATCATCGTTGCTGAGGTAAGAATCCATGTCTCCCTGGATGTCTTCACCCTCCTCTTCTTCTTCCTTTGCTGCAAGCTGAGCTTCCTACTCCTTGACGGTATTCTCGAGGTCGGCCACCTTCTTGCGAAGACGGGCGATGGTGCGATCCTTCTTGGCACGCTGGCGGCGAAGATACTGACGGTCTTGGACAAGCAGTGTGAAAGTCTGGGCCTTCTAGTCAGCAATTGCACGGTTGTGGGTGGCTAACTCTCTGGCATTGTCCAGTTCCTGCTGTCTATCGTGAAGAAAGAAGTCAAGGTTCTCCACTTGACGCCTCAACTCAGGGTGGCCTGGCATCTCCATTGGCAATCCCATGAAATCACGTCTTGCATAGTGGGCAAAACGGGTTCCTTGGGTCTTGTTGACGCTGAGGGCACATAGACGTGCGAGAGCTTCATGCATTGCCCTTGCTAATCCATCTAGCTAGTTGTTCTCTCTCACGGAGAACTGAATTCTTCTAGCAGTTGGTGCTTCAATGCTTCCTCTAAGATCTGCAGTGACTAGCCACTGTAGGTCTCCTCCCGGGGGTCCTGGAAGTTGAGCTCCAAGAAACTCCGAGTGCGGGCGTCCCAGTAACTCCGACAGTGAATCCAGATCCCTCTCGAAGATCAGCTGACCTCCGTTTCCCAACTGGTAAAACTTGCTGAACTGAGTCTCCATCTACAAGAATTAAGGATGAGGAAGTTAGTGAAGTGATCAAGTGTGTCAATTTTTAAGTAGTAGTGTAAGAATTTTGAGTATTGTGAATTTTTGAGAAAGAAATCCACAAGGGTAAGAGAGGAGATAGTTTTTCATAAATACTTACTTTGGTTTTGAAACTAAGTTTTTGTTTGACGTCCATTCTAACTAGGGTCTCCTATGGTCAGGATGGCTCTGATACCAACTTGTGAACACCCGGATTTTTAATCCCAGATGCCCGTTATGCCATACCTCGCAATCCCAGGATTACCATTTTTGCGAGACATAACAGATTGGATATCACAGTACATCATCCATTACAAACCATACATAAGGTCTTACACAAATAAGGATCTCATGATCCAGTCTTAATACAACAAGCAGCGGAAATAAAAGATAAGCGTAGCGGTGGGGTCCATCTTCAGGGGCACAGGCAATGCTGACGAAGGCAGATGGTCCTAGTTATCATAGCCGTCCTGTTGGCCATCATCTTGATAGTCTCCTTCATAGTCTGGCCATGATAATAGCCAGGGACAAAAGCCATGAGTACTCTTTAAGTACTCGCAAACTACCACTAACAAGCAATATAATTCTAAGTTAAAGTGCTAACTCTATGTCTAACTATAAAGTTAAGTTTGAAACCTAAGCTGAGTTCAGAAACCAAGAAAGATAAAGTAAAGTTCTAGAATCACTTAAGTTGGGAGGCTATTGTTATAAACACAACCCTGTTGTGGTCAAGTCAAGATTCATCATTCTTTTCAAAGTATTTAGAAAACATCTGACAATGAAACAGTATGGTCATTCCAACTGTCCATAACCGCGGACGCGGCTATTCGAATAGTTTGACACTCTGCACAGGTGGTACACTTTCACCACAAGATTCGCTACATCTGTCAGGGATAACCCTGAATCATCATACTTAGTATGCAGATAATCAAACGTAACCTTCCCATTACACACCCTAGTATAAGCACCTCTCCTATGAGCATGGCCTCCCAACCATGACCATCAGTCATCTTGGGCACTGCATAGGTGGACATCATGAGAGGTAGCCTCAGCTCAGACCTCTCCCGTGAGGGAACTAATACTAATGCATATAAATTTCCAGCTAAGTCTTACCCAATTCAGGTAATGTGGTTGTACGGTAAATTTGGAATGGTATCGCATCCGAATCCAACCATCAGTTTTATAAAAGGGTTAAGGCTCATGCCTCAACATTTTCATCATCATCAACCATTTGTGTTCACATGTCAAAACATCTCAATAGAATGACTCATCATTCCAAGGTTTTCATAATTCATTTTCACCGAGTGTTCCCATCTAAAGTGACTCAAGTTTTTGATCTACTCTAACTACTAAGTTAAGAGTGTTCACTAAGGTGGAAAAGATGGGTTCAATATCATGCCATAGAATGACATCTAAAGGGTTCTAAATAGGTCAAGTTTTATACTTTTTATGCTACCTTCAAAACAAGTAAAGAACTTTGTGTAAACTAAGGGAGTAAAACTTGTAAATAAGACTTGGGGTAGTACTAGTCAAAGGGGGTGTGATCAAAGCATGCTTAAGGCATCTTTGCTAAACCATCTAGTTTGGTCCTAACTTGCTAAGCACTAAAATTGCAAGTGTTAGCTTGCACTGTTAATGGTGGCTTACAAGTACAACTTTCAAGGGTTAATCTTGGATAGTGCTAGCTTGCGTTGGTTGGTGCAGTGGTTGAAGTTTTCTTCTTCTTCTTCTTCTTGGTAGAACTCCTCCTCCTCAAAAGCTTGGTCGGTACTATCGTCTATAAATACATAGGGAGTATACAATCACTAAACAATACTTAACTAGGCTAAGTAGCATTCTAAGACACACATTTGATGATCTATTATCATCACAAGCATCTCAAGTTTAATTCAATGGTTTCATCCTTTTTATTTTAGAAAAGTAATTTCTACTGATTGAAAAATTAACTAAGATTTAATATTCACCACTTAAGATATGGGATCATGTGGACACATGTCATCACCACCCATCTTAACGCATGGGAATGAGAATTAAAGGTTGGATCAATATTACTTTGATTTAAGTTCATTATTTAATGATTTAACGTGACTAGAAATGCCTATATAGCATTATTTTGGTACTAGTCCAAAGTCACTACTTGTAAACCTTAATATTATTACATATTTAGATAGATATGATGAAATGTGATTTTTGAGAGTTGGAATCAACTCAAAAGCTAACTTTGTTAATTTTATAAAAATGTTGCAAGTTGCAAATGCTTCTGTCTTCTTATTTTTATTAGGAGAGATCTATAACTCTAATTGAATTAAATCCAATGGGCTTGGATAGATCATCTTAATACCTTCCAGGCAAAATTAGTTTCATGCAATTTGGATTTGGCAAAGTCCCAGAATTGAATTTTAAAATAGTGGACATAAACTAGATTTGACTAAAAAGAAAAAAAATCTAGATTTGACCGGGTGGGCTAGCGCGGGAAAAGACTTGGGCCGGCCCAGTGGCGCTCCGCGGCGCGGGGCTTAGTTGACAGGGGGGTCCCGCTTGTCAGCGGCACTTAACACGCAAAATGGTACGCACGCTGTGGGCCGTAGGATTAGAAGGAAGATCTACGGCTGAGGGTCGTCGTCGACGACGAACAGGTCGCTGGCGAGCTCGAACCCTAGCGGCTCAGTGGGGGTCTGTTGGGGACATACCAGGGCTCCAGCGGGGTCGGCGAGGCGGGCAAACGAACTGGAAGACAACGGCGAGGTGAGGCGCGGTTGCGGTGGAGCTTGGGGTGGTCGCAATCAGTGGCGCCCTTCTCCTCCTACCGCGGCTGCTCCGGCTCCAAATTCCGGCGAGGCAGAGCTCGCCTTGCTCCGGCTAGAGGTGGGTGAGGTTCAGAGAGGTGAGGGGAGTGGAATGGTCTGGAGAGAAGAGGCTGGGAAGGGCTCCTTTTATAGGACCGACGGTGAGACCGAGCGGGATGGGCAGGCGACGGTGGCGACATGGCTACAGCGGGGTAGAGGCATGGCTGCCGGTGGCGATCATCGTGCGGTTCCCTGGCGGTGCTCTAGGCATTGAATGCGGCCATAGGGGCGGTGGCATGCGGTCTGGGCGAGGTGGCGCTCTGAGCGGCAGAGGCGGCGGTGTCCACGGCGAGCGGTGGCTGTGAGGCGTTGGGCGGCCGGCGGGGGTGTCTAGGGTGTTCTCCAGGTTGTGGCGGAGCGGCGGGCGCGGGCTGCGGCCAAGGGGCGGTCTGCGCGAGCGAGGACAGAGCGCGCTCTAGGGGCGGCACCGGCATGGTGCGGTGGCACTAGGCGCGGGCTTTCCTTGGTGGTCCACGGTAGGGCTTGGCTCGGGCAGGGGACAGAGAGGGGCGGTGAGGTGTGGGCTACCTCCTAGACATGGAGAGAGAGGCGGGAGAGGGCTGCTGCGGCGAGTGCACGGTCGGCCGGCGAGAGGGTGCTCGGCATGGCATGGCAGTGTAGCTAGGGAGTAGGGGAGTGGGTTTAAATGGCTTTGCTAGATCATTGAGAGACAAAAGGAGTAAAGAGGGGCCAAATGGGAGACAAGTTTGGCCAGAATACTGTTTGAAATAGTGAAATGTGTTTTGTTTGAAATCTGCCTGCCAAGTATTTGATGAAATGGCCGCAAGAGAAAAAGTTTTGAATTTTGGTTTCAAAAATTTTGAGTGACCTCCACTAGTGCTAGGTAGTCTCTGGTTGCAAGGGTTTTGAAAGTGGAGCTCAAAAAGATGGGCTTTGAAGTAGGGGTGATCTATGCATATGCATTAGATTCAATTATCAAATGCTATTTAAAATAAGTAAAAGATTGTTTTAAGCAGATCAAAAGGTGGGCCTTGATACCTCATTATGTGTACTAGCAAGGGGTACAAAGATCAAGAATTGTTTCTGTTAAGAAATGAGTGCTAGGAACACTCAAAGTAGTGTAGTGGATTAAAATGGCCAAAATGACCATTCCTCCTTTTTAATTCTTTTTGATTTGATTTTCTTTAGGAAAAGTTTGGGAAAGATGCAGATGATGTTTAAATCACCTAAGAAACATTTTACAAGCATTGGATCACTCAATCATGGCAATTCAAACAACTCCTATTTTTAAATGCACACATATATGAATGCTTTCATTTTAAATATTGGAAAAGTTTCTGTTAACCCCATTTTTGGTTGATTTTATCTTGATAAGCTTGGATTGAAGTTTTGGGATGTTACATTTTCCTTCGCTCGCGCTACCCTGTTCCGAACTTGATAGCGTTGTTCGATGCATCTATCATTTAATCACACTGTTGGGCCCCATATGTCATCCTCCCATTAGAAGAAACATGTGTATGATAAAACTTTTACCCTCTGTGGCGCATTTGTGTTCCGAACTTGATAGCGTTGTTCGATGCATCAGACGTTTAATCACGCTGTTGGGTCCCTTATGTCAGCCTCACATTAGAAGAATCGTGGGTATGATGGAATTTTCTATTCTCTAGCGCTACCCTGTTCCGAACTAGATAGCGTTGCTCGACGAATCTGCCGTCTTCTCACGCTACTGGGACCCCATTTCAGACTCTCATTACAAGAAACGTGTGCATGCTGAACTTTTTTGTCGCTCGCGCCTCCCTGTTTCGAACTAGCAACGTTGCTCGATCCAGCATTTGTATAAGGTCGCGCTGTTGGGTCCCACATATCAGCTTCTCTGTAAATGAAACATTGATTGTTTGATGCAACATCTGTATAAGGTCTTTGCTAGGTCCAACATGTCAGCGTCTTTGCAAATGCAACATGTGTATGATGGACTCCGTTGTTTTGACCTTGGCAACATTGCTGGGTCCCAAATGTCAGCCTTCTCTGTGTAAGAAATATGTGTATGCTGGAAAAAATGTAAAAGAACGACATAGATTATACATTATATTATATATTTATATTGAAAAAACTAGGAATCTAACTCAAGACTTCAACAAATGGGAACCACTTGTGCTTCCACTACGCTAGAACCATCTATGCCACTGCTGGAAAAGATTACATTTAGAAATGTTGAAATTACTTAAAATGAAAAGGCAGCAACCCTGACGACTTGCCATAAAAAAATGCTAAATGCTCTGTACAAATACAACATGGGTAGGAGAAGCTTGTCCTATACTTTATTAGAATGGCACGGAAATACTAAATTAAGACGATTTTGGGCGATACAAAAAATAACTTGGGTCCAATCTTGTGAACCAATGGGCTTCTTATTGTGGGCTCCTTACCGAAACTTTTTCGGTGTGGTTCATGCTTAAAAACCAAGTAACAATATGTTGAGGGTTGATGGCCCACGGCCAACCTGAACCCGGAAGGATAAATTAGCGAGGTTTTGGGCCATAGTTGGGTAGAATGTAGTACTATTTTCTAATAACCTCCTCATTGAAAATTCAATGTACTCAATATGTCGGAGGTCGGCAGTCTACCTGACCCGGCATGCTAAATTTGCAAGGTTTTGGGCCAGTGTTGGGTCGAATGTGCAATATTTTCGCAAGGTCCTTAGTGAAAATTCAATGTAGTTTGTACCCCATCCTCAAAAAAATGCAGTTGGTACCCTAAAAAATATATACTCTGCTCACCACAAAAGGCTAATTAAGGTTTTTTTTGAAACAAGAATATGGGAAGTTTTTTGTCCAAAGTAGTGTTGAAATATTCATTTTCCTAGGCTGAGTAGTAAAAATACATTATACTGAAGGTCGATGGTCCACCTGACCTGGTTGTACGTACGCCGAATCAATAAGAATGAAGTTGGAAATGGAGAAAAGTGACCAATATTGTGCCTTATTAAGAGTTTTACATAGAGAGGAACTTGGGAAGCGTAGGATTCGAACATGGAAAGTACTGGAGGGAGTTTGACTGATTAACATAAAATCGTGTCATATCAAGTCTTACAGCACGCAATCATCTTTTCAGCAAAGGATATATTTCGAGATGGTTTGGGTGGCTATGAATCGGCCTAAGTGCCCAATCAATTTGATGTACTCAAAACCTTGTAATCATGCCATATAAACTGTAGGCGATAGAGACACAGTGGCATTGACTTGCCCAGCTTCAGACAGCCCGGGTAAGCACCAGCTTATACTGATCGCTCGAAGTTGTATGCTTCTGAATGATCAAATTAGTACATGCCGCAATTAGCGACAAATGTGGCATTGTCATCATGCCAAAAGGCTCAGAATTTGCACATTTAGTTCATACTTTCGAACACAATAATACAACCAGTTTGTACACTTTCACAGACAGTACAATGTCAACACATCAGAGCTTGACTTGTTGATGTCACATGAGAGCTTGACTTGTTCATTTCACATACAGAAGAATGAGCAAGGATACATACTGTATTGAACAAGTAATTTCATGGTCGCGCCAAAAGTATGCCATCTATGACAATATGGGGTCTACGTAAACAATGTTTCTTTTTTGGAAGGGTGTGTATTAACTTTTTTTAAGAATATTGGCATAAACATTTGCGGCTATCATCCTAGCCTCGGCCAGCAATGGCGTACCGAGCCAAGATCAATTACGGCCCAGTTAAGGCCTATTTCGTGGCCCTATAAGAAGCAATGACCTACTTTTCCCTGTTCGCTAAGAGGAAAGAAGGAATATTCATCTCAAAACACAAATCTGAACGAGGTGCGATGGTTCAAAAAAAAGCTACACGAGTCGCGTATATACAAGCCAGTAATAGTACTGAAAACTATAGTACATAAATCGAGCTACGAAATAAGCACCGCTACATGGACTATATCGTGGAAGGCAATCCTAATTACAAAAGCATGGCATGGCTCATATCAACTGATTCAAGCTGGCCACTAAAACTAGTGTACTAGCAGTCAACTGTTGAACCATGATGCAAAAAAAGATGACACAACAATACACCAGAAAGATCCACAACTCAGTCTAGGGACGGCACAATGAGCCTACCACACCTAAACTAAGACTAAACCAAATTGTCACTTGTCGCACACAGTTCCAACCATCTTTGGGAAGGCTGATAACTGCCACAGGCTCACCTTCAGTTGGCTGCAGGTTGTAGCGTTTCATCTGAGGGAATTGTATTCCGCAAAAGCTCATGTATGTTCTGTACACACAATTTTTCCTCATGAATGGGAACATTGTGCCATCAGGAGCCTTGCATCCGCGTTTCTTTATCATCTTGTCAATGATTGGATAATTGAGACCGAGAAATAGAGAGTTGTCCCCCAGGCTGTTAACCTGCCTCCAAACAATGACACATGGAGGTCCAGCAGAGCTAGGATCCTCTTAAAAATATAGACACGAGAGGCAGGATATAGACGTAGGATTGTCCTATTTTGAGCATGGGGAATGATTTCACCCTCTTCGCCATGGGCAACCCCCATGCCATACGTTGTAATTATGATCATCAAGCATTCACCATCAGTCGATCGGGCGAGGAACCACATGCCTGGCCGATCATTTAGAATAGGTGCTAGGATTACAAACGGAAGCTCCTTGTTTCCTACGACATCCGAATTCGAGACAAAAAGTGCATTACTGGCATACATATTCTAACACCAGCATTCTTCATTGTTCATGCTAATAGTGTGAATAGGAAAATCCTGACAATAATATTACTCAATCAATTATCAACATTAGAAATTGCATTTCTTACTCTGCTATCCCGAATATTTGGATTTCTTGCTTATCTTAGTTTCCTAGTTGTTGTAAGTTTCAAAAGAGGAAGTGCCACTTTTTATTGATATAGAGGAATGTCCACTTGAATCCTATAGGATTAGTTGCCTACACTATTTTGGATCAAGTGGTGTTTGATTACACAGGAAAACCAAAGGAATTGTACAAAGAGGTTGGATTTGATGGAAATTTTCCTCCAAAATAGAGTGCAAAGGAATCCTTTGAAGGAATTCCGAAGGATTATACTCTTTCGAATCAAACGGAATTTTATAGAAAAAATCCTAAGGATCCAAATCCTACAAAAAATCCACAATTCCTCTGAATCCCAAAGCAAAATCCAAAAAGGAAAGATTGGTGTCCTACAAAAATCCTATGTGACTCCTACAATCCGAGGAGGGCCTGAAAGTACAAACAGATAAGAAACCCCGGCTTCATTGTGTTGCGCTCACAATTGAGATGCTGGTTAATAATACCTTTCATATTCTGACAATGAATGAACTTACTAGTGCAGGGACGCCATCATACACTATATTTTTGGAAGGCATATTACTGGTACTAGTTCATTACTGGAAATGGTTCATTCATTTTTTAGGACATAAATCGTGTTCTCATTCAGTCATATGAAAGGTAAAACATAAACAAGGTAGTTAAAGAACAACTTCACTGAATCACTCACAATGTATCATCATGGAACTAGAATTACCTTCCGATGTGGGATCCTAGCAGTAGGTGAAGCCTTGACTTGCAACCGCAAAAATGAGGCCACCGTGTTCAATGGCATCATAGTATCATCGTCTTCCATGACCTGAATGCTCTAGACATCTCCAAACTTGGCTACCGCCTTCTAGTAGGCCATTTCACCGCCGAACAACGTGAGGATCTTATAGTCTGTGTAACCCCCAGCTTCTATGGGCACTCTACAGATTACGATCTTCAACAGCTCAAGATGTTCATCCCAGGACTTAATGAACTTTTCTCCATACTTGCAGATTCGCCAAAAAAAACTTTTGAAATATGCATGAGTTTAGAAATGAGTACAGGTAACTCGGGGAACCATGGCTGGCTAGTAGCATTACACGTTATATACTAGAGGTGAGGCAGCCTCAATGCCACAAGTATCCGTCGATGGAAGGTCGATTACTCGATAAGATGCTTGCTAGTCACCAGGCCCCGCGCTAGTCCAAGATGGCGAGCCAGTCGCTGTTCATGCCAACCCAGAATTTTTCGTGCATGAAGGGAAGGATGGCGGTGCGCCGAGGATGGTCAAGGGGCACCACGTCGTACACCATGTCATGCAAACGATGTACCCTTGTACCGTCATATTGCTCGTCGAACCAATAAGAAGGCTGAGGCATCAGTAGGCAGGGTTTATTCCAATGGTGAAAAGTCCATTCGGTACCTTCGTTGTTGGCGATTTCATCGTATAGCAGCTTGTAGCATGCAGCTAGCCTGACAGTGCTGGAAATGTCCAGACACTGAACGATGAGGTCGACATCGTCCGCGCTGAGTTGATCTCATTTGCATCGCATGCTGAGCTTTGAATCGGCCATCACAGCCGGATGGATTTAGGCGGATGCCAAGTGCGACTGGGGTTTTCTGCAGGAGGAGGGGAGCGTTAGGAATGGGTGAGAAGAGAGAGTGTGGGGGAGATCGTGGGCGGAGTGGGGACTAGGGAAGACGATGGAGAGGCAAAGAAAAAAAACGAGGGACGAGATTTTACTTGCTTGCTCTGTCTAGTCAACAACAGCACTGAAGACATCGTCTCCTAGACTTCACTGTATGTTAGACTAGTTAGACTAGAACGCCACGCAGCTAGTAATTTGATAATACTCCTACTTACTACTACGTATCAGAGGTGCAGTATTGTCTAGTCACATCAGTTTGACCAGAGGGTTTTCTTTTTACAGCTTTCATTTCAACATAGAGTAGTATTTTCAACAGAAAATAGGAGGACGAACTACTACTACTACTAGTAGCGGCGACATGGACACGTGTACTTTCATCTTGTTCCCCTACATGCAGAACTTGTAGCACAGAATCGAAAATATATACACCAGATCTAATGCATAGTATGGGTGTGTCCGTGGTATTTTTGGCATGTTGCATGTGTTCATATATGTTCTAGTACAAGGTACATGGAATTACACGTGTACAACATGCAACCGCGCAGCAAAATGAGAGACGTGCACGAACACCAAATTTCGCTCAAGTCAGACAACATGCATGACTCTGTGTGGCTCTGATTCACTTACATGTGAGCCCTGTTTAGGTCGGCCCCACCTGCCAGTGAGAATCTGCATGCATCATGCGCTTGGAGCCAATGACGGAAATTACCATTTGCAACTAGTTGCACCGGCAACAAGCTATTGCATGTGGCACTTCCAAGTTTTCAGAAAATGTGAAATAAATCATGAACATAGATCATATTTATATAGTTCATCCACAAATTTCCATCCAAAAATATTACTAGTACATGGTCTGGCCACCACAAAATGAACAAATGAACACAAGATATTGTTCGCTAAGGTTTTTTCTTTTTCATTCTCATAGGTCACATAAGATCTTATTGTGGGACTGAATATTGTAGATGCACAAGATACGACATAGCCAATGTTCCGGATTTATTTTACATTTTTGAGAACTCGAAAGTGCAACAAATAATAAAGGGGTGCGGGTGCAACGAGTTGAAGAATATTCAACCCGCACTGAATAAAACTATGGCTTGCATACATAAGGAGTTTGATCAAATCGCAGGCCTTGCACTACATTGCGGCGAAATGAGTGTTAGAGTACAGTAAGTTAACGGCTGAGGCCATACGGTACAAATCAGGGAAAGGAAATAATTCAAGATACGCAAATCCCTATTCCATATGATCTCCCTTAAACCGTTAATTATGCCGGTTCCAATCCTTCGCGTTGGCCAAGCTTGGGACAAACCACAACGGAGTCTACCACCAATTCTAGCCAAAATTTTTTTAGGGAAATTCTAGCCAATGTTGGTTGAGAAACCAACAACGGCGTCTTGAGCATTCATACTAAAGCGGCATATTTCAGGACGAAGATTAAATCCACCGAGACTAACTGCACGCGGCGAGGTGTATACACAGTTGCTCCTTGTTAGATCTCTAGGGCCAAGTCCTGTCGCGCCAACTGGAATGGTAATCAAATAGTTCAATCCAAGGAAGATATAAAATGCTCCAAGGTCTAAAACCCTCCACCATTGCCTCAATGGAAGTAACCTACTAGTGTCAATCGAGAACACATGGCAGCAAAACCCAGTAGAATAGGTGTGAATATTGCGGCCGTGATGATAACCAACATTTTCAGCCATACGATAACCACCATAAGTAGTGTCATACCGCCTAGCACTAACACCCACAGTATTGATCAGAATAAGGCTACCACCATCAGGAGATCTTGCTAACCACCACAGATGAGGATTGTACTCACGATTACCGTCTAATTCAGGTGGCCTCGGAAGACGCACATGACCTTGCAAGGAAAGCAAATTCAGAGGTCAGCCGAGCAAAATTTGAATGTTGAAGCTTGGAAATTTAAGGATGGAAATTTTACCCCATGCCCGAGGATCCCATGCATAAACATTGGCAATCTGAGTTACTACATAGATAACTCCCTTGTGGAAATTGCATCGCGGTAGCTGAACTGCTGAACTGGTTCTCAAGAACCATCCAAATACCATGAGAACCATCAAGGAAGGCAATTACCATGTGGGAACTCGAAAAATGGCTATCTTCACTAGATTAGTAGGCTGACCAACCGCGTTAAACTTAAGTACCTCGGGTGTGGCCTCAAAATCGAAGATCGTTGATAGAGGAATCCGGTGACGAGTGAACACATTCACAAGCTCCCAGTTCCAGGCGAGGCCAACAGTGGTGATCCAATCTCCATGGGTGCCTGCCCACTTCTTACCCTCACAATCTGGCATCACAACATCGGAGGAGGACCTGTCCAGCGGCGTTAGCTCGCACAAGGTCCACCCAAACTTCTTTTGTGGCTTCTGCTTGCCCCTACCGCAATAGTAGCTGCCCCTATAGAACTGCTTCATGCGATTGTCGTGGTATAAGACATTGTACTCACGCGGTACCTCAGTTGGGTGACTGTGAAGAACACAAGGAGACCAAACGGATGAGATTTCAACAGGGATGCACTATGTGTTGCTGCGTAAACATAACGTTTGCAGGAAGCGATGAGGCTCGCGGCGATGATGACGTCGCATCTAGTTGAGATTTCTTCAAGGGGGCCATTGGAAAACACCCTAGAAGTCTCACTGTCATCGATCAGTTGGGCCATTGCAAGGAAGAGCTCGAGCAGGTGGGGGGCGATGGTGTTTGGTTTTGATTGGGGTTTTGGAGGAGAGAGCGAGCGGCAGCTAGCAGGGTGAGACGGAAAACAGTGTATCAAACTCGGTGCCAGAGCTGATCCTAAAGTTGCATGGCGCGTGCCTGTATTGGTGTGCAAGTGGGAATGGCCGTTGCCAGGACACTAGAGGTGAAGTGAGGATGGAGATAGAGGCAAAGATAAATACGGAATGAAATAAAACCAAGCGTGCCTTCTTTCTCTCTGCTAAATCTACTATGCCTATTGAACTGGGCTAGGGAGATGCTCCGAAAGCGGCATGGCGTTGTTGGCGTGTGCTAAAGGTGGGTGAGTAGGGATCATCGAGAAGATGGAGAGGAAGAGGACAGAGAGCAAAGGAAAAAAAATTAATCGATTGAAATCATACTGCCTACCGAGCGTGGTTTTTCTCTCTTCTCTGCGTTTCCTGGTGCCTATTGAGTAAATAGGCCAGGCCTTTCTAGTAGTACACCATAGCTATCCTAGCATGGGATGGAGCTGTACTGTCCTCTCAAATAAATGGTCATGTCAGAGAGACGGTTTGGAGTATACTCGGAGCTCCTCTTACCGAACATAATAATCCTTGGATCTTCTACATTCATCATATTATGCAGTCACATTTGGAACAAGTACTACTGTACTACTACTGTAACTAATAAACACATAAAGGTTCCACCGGTAATTAAGGAACCAAAATTGGAATACTACTACTCTCGAATTCTTGTAGTATAACAACAAAATGCTCACAAAATGTGCTACCAGTACTATCTGTACACTCACATGCTGCCACCTCAAATAAGCTTGCCTGCCACAGCGCCAAAAATCAAACATCTCTCCGTTCAATAAAGAAAAAGAGTCGACTATCTCTCAAAAAAATCAACCATCCACCAAAAGAAAATCAATTGTCTAATGCTTCCCGTTCATTATGAACGGACAACCGCAATTGCTCGAGCGCCGCGCGGGAGTAGTCATTTGAGCTACTGGTTGTAGCTCCACAAAAGCACACACCTAGAAGTAGCAGAAGAATTTATTCTATATCAGTGACGGAAGAAGATCGACGACATACAGTACCAAATCAACAAGTCAGTTGCTTTATCTGTCTGACCGGTGAGAGTCGACACGAGTGGTGAACAGCTTGAAGCGCAGCGGAACAAGTTTCTTTAAGGCATACAGTACATACACTTCCGTTCTGATTTAGGATGGTCACATAGTGTTAAATAACTTGGACTAGTAACTTGCATATGTACCTTCATACTGGGTAATAACATGTGTGTAGTGTCACACAAAGGCCTAATTAATTTGGTTGTAGAATCATATACTAGTCTTGGTATGTGTGATGTTATGGTAACTAGCTAAGTTATTATGTCACTTTCTTTTTTCATTAATTAACTCTGAAAAGATATTTAATTTGAGACAAGTATATATGCTTACTTGTAGTTCAAGTTTGTCAAGATGCAAAATCTTAGGAAGAAGTTGAACCTCTTGTCAAAACTCTATGTGGTTTCTGATATGGAGTATATTAATTGACCGTCCGATGGGTGCCTCAAAAGCTTTTTTTTAAAACTTACAAAGCAACCTACAATTTAGTTGTAGTTCAAATTTGACCTAATTTTGATGAATCTACATAGTCATTCAAGTGGCGCAATTAGCTAGGAAGTTTTAAAAGTCATAAAACATAGGAATCGTTAGTACAACATGTTAGTCCACTATATATACTAGTAAGTTGCACGTGTCCTACACGTGAGGCTTAGATAATAGATGTCTGACATATCATCATTATATAAAATTATAATAGGTAAAGTGGAAAAAATATAAATTTGATCAACATCTATAAAGTATGGGTGTATATTTGGTTCTTCTACTTTGTATCATCATGTGTAGAAGTCAAAGATTATTAGCTACCTAACACTTGAAATTTTTGGTAACATGGTCTAGAGAAACGAGGGAGACGATTCTAGTATGATGGAGAAGTGTGTTTTGAGAGGTTTATGCATAGTGCATTCATTGTGTTCAAGACTATCAATAGAATCTTCTAGATGCTAGAATGGAAAAGAAGATCCAATGGCTGGAAATGTTCAGATTTTCCAATATCGATCCAACGGTCAATATTCAAAGTTATTCGTACACTATGTAGTGGTAAGATTTCTAAAAACATGGCTTGTGGCATTCAGATCCATACTCTTCAGACTGTCTTTGTAGAAAGGAAGTATTAGAGCCGTACTGATTGTAGGAAAACCTTTCTACTGGTCCATTTTGAGTCTAGTGTTTGCAAAAAACTATTTGAAAGCTAAAAAGTATTTGTGAAAGCTCTAGTATGCTTCTTTTACTCCTTGTCTGGTATCATTCTAACTCTGGGTCATCGTATCTTGTGTTGATTTAAAAAAGTTTTGCTATCTCGTGTAGTCTTTCAAAGCTTAGGTGCCTTTTAGCATGTCGGTTCCTGACCAGTTGACCTAGTGTTGAGTTCTCTAGAGTCAGTTGTGTGTGTTCCTTGTTTTCCTTTGTTCTATTTCTGTTGAGAGATTTATTTCCATCATGATATCTCTGCCTTATGAGCCCACAATATTATGTTGTAGGTTCCACAGTGGTCTGTTCTAGGCTTTGAAGTTTCCTATCGCCTCCTTTTCATTTTTTTAGGTACTTCAGAAGTTGTATCTTCTTTTAGAAGCTACCACGTGGTTACTACCTTGTAGTACCCTCTGTACTACTAATATAATACTTACTCCTTCTAGGTTTTAATCCTTGGACTTGAACCGAAGATCCCTGATTGTGCTTGATTCTCGTGTTGTGAATCTTCTACATGAAGCTGACCTTTAACCCAAGATCCATTTTGTTTACCCCTGCTGTTAATGTTCAAGCATCACCTCAGGATGGCTAGTACCTTAGACTGTAGCCTTCAAGCCTGTGGCTATTGTCGAGATTGAATTGCGACAACATAGGACTTCCCGTATAACTAGCTATGGTAGATGTTTTTCAATGGAAACAAATAGATCACAAAGTTACTCCTCGCGAGTCTCCCATCTACGTAACCATGACTCTATCACACCTCCCCATTCTATGCATTGTTTTTTGGAAGATTGTTAACCTATGCATCCACATCTCGGGATTTTATCCTGAGCATGTTCGTTATCCCTTGTTGTCTCCGAGCTTTGTCTACCAGTTGGTAGCCAAGTAGTAAATGTGCACTAGTATCTTCCGATGCAAGATACTCTCGTGGTCCATCAAGACAAACCCTTTTGGGAAGTCATGAGAAACAAACTCCAGTACCTCATCATTTCTTGGACCAGGTCAAAGTGTTGTAATCCGCAGATCAAGAGGCATTTATTAACTTCTATTTTATTCTACCTAGAAGTATCACACTCATTTATACTAAGAGGTTGTGTTGATTTTCATGACCCTCTTAATGAAGTGATGCTTTTACACATCCTTACCCACCCTTCCCATGAGCTGTTCATGCTCATGAATGTTGTGTATGCGTAATGATGTGGTCATCCAAGATTCTTAGCAATTATTATCGCTTTGAACTCTAAGCGAAGAATTATTGTGCTACCAAGTCCATTATTCTGGTACTCTCTCTTCGGTCAAAGAGTTAGGCTTGTGCCAAAGTTCTGAGACTATGTCATTTTGCTTTAGAAGCAAGATTCCTCTTAAGCTTCATGACATATCGTGGTTTGTGATATTACTGATGTCTTCCTAGAAGTATCACCATGTTGCCACGTGACCGTGCTGTCAGGTTCTTGAACAAGCTAGTTCTCTGAACTGCTCCTTTCTCCAAGGATCCGTACTGGATACCCCTAAACTAGTTGGATGTGCTTAAACAACACGTTGGAGAGTTGTAAGACAAAAGTTCTAATCGACTTTGTTCCTTCTTAAAGGGATGTCTAGTTTTGTTCATTTTGAAGAAATATAGTATCTCCTATGTGAATATGTTATCTCCCTCGCCTTTGGTTTGAATTCAGGTTATCGTCAAATCAAACTCAGTTACAAGAACTATCTTGATGATGTTTCTACTTGTGATGTTTCACTTGAGTACATATTCAAGTCCTTTAGCCTAGCCAATATTGTTGTCTTGTTCATACAACATATGAGTCTATATTTTTGGAGTACCTCGATAAGTTTGTTGTTGAGCCTATCAATGACATCCTTATATCCTCCATGGTAGACAAGATTCATATGGAATAGTTGGCATTAATGTTGGAAACTTTTGAGAATCTTCTTTGAGTCATCACGAAGTATGTGTTCTGGATGTTAGAAGTAACCTTCTCCGGTTCACGTGCAAATGTTGGTGGATGTCGCCATGTATTCGGAAAGAGTTACCTTGGTTTCCCTAGTAATCATTTCAAGCAAGTCAAACATGTGCGAAGTATTCTTGATATGGTAGGTTGATACTTTCACATCTCTAGAAGATCCCCCAAGCATGCTAAGCCACTGATTGATTTGTCATGGAAGAGAAGAAGTCCAAGAAATAAAATAACTTCAGTATGTTCTTAAATGTTTCCCAGCAAGGATTTAGTAGTGTTTCGTTGCAAACCATTCATGTAGGTGCGTTTTTTGAAAACATGATGATACCTGGGTTTCTCAATCTAGCTCATTTCTTTTGGATCTTGACACTGTAGTCCATACCTTGAGAATCTAGTAACTTTACCTCTATAGTAAATGTTGCACGCTTTCTATTCGAACATGCTGAATCTGAAGTATCATCCCACCTAACCAAATCTGAATCTCAAGGAGATATGATGGTTGGTGTTCCTCAAGGTTTTTGACATAGGTCTCTTTGAAACTGCAGCAAGGTTCATGTGGTGGTCGACACAATTACCCAGAAGACCTATTGTCGTATTCTCTTGATTCAACAATAACAACCACTCTTCATGATGCTTCTTCTATGACTTGATATAGGAGTTGTGATTATGGTTTCCTATTATCCGAAGTCCGGCCTTTACTTGATGACCGAGTGAAGGCTTTTTAGTATCCTAAATTTAGTATCTCAAACATCAAGGAGAACATTTCAAGTAGAGTTGCTAAATGTCTCTCGGTCGATCCTCCAGACCCTTCTATGTTGGCAAATGTCTTGTTATGCCAAGTACATGGAGTCTGAGAATGAACTTTATTTTTCTCGTTTTATTAGGAATCTTGTTATTTGTTCATCCTGGTGGTGCAAAGTGATATCATGATCTCTGGCAAAGATTTCATAATCCTGGATGAATGAAGAGTTTTCTTCGATTTCCCGATCGTGTTTCAAGAGAAACTATGATTCTAGTAATCAACAGTTTCTCTTATTACATGTTCCCTGTGACTTATGAGTCCTCTCCACCAAAACAACTTTTTGCCTTGTCCTTCTATTAAACGAAAGAGTGACCTTTTATGTCAAAACCAGTTCAACAACTTGTTTTCGTTACTCTTCACCTATGTATCTATGAAATCTCTTCTTAAGCCGTCTAGTAGAGTTTCACCTCTTGAAGTCTGTGTTCCAGTTCCATCTGTTGGAAATCTTCCTTCCTTAGAAGATTAAATCCGTCTTCCTCAAAGATTTTAAATTCTTCTGCACCCTAGTCTCCATCCTTATGAAGATCAGCTAAGAACCAACTTGAAACCTTATCCTGTTGTTTCCTCCTTTACCTTGATGTGTTTCATGCTTGTTGGCTCTAGGGATGTGTATGAAACATCTATCCCTAAGTTAACCATGAGATACCCAGTTTGTTGTTTTGAGTCATTCCCTATTTTTCTTAGTGTGCTCAGCAACCTCGAAGAAATGAAGCGCTTCATTCATTCAAATATGGTGGTGTAGATTAGTCTCTTCGAGAAGATCGTCGAAGATTAGCGTAACCCTGTTTCATTCTCTTTTCCTACTCTAGGAATCTCGGGACGAGATTCTTTTAAGGGGGATATAGTTGTAACAACCCTAGCTTTAATAGATATTAATTAGGAGTTGATTTGAGCATCATGGGCATTCATGCATAATTTCTAAAGAAAATCCCATTGAAGGAAAGATTTCCAAAACCTTAAATCCTAATCTTCCTATTTTGCTCTTTGTGAGAAAATCCTTTTAAAATGGTTTCAATGTTTAAAAGTGCCAAAATTCTAGAGCCCAAATGGTATAAAAGGGCCCTTGGGCATTTTAAAATATTTGCAACCTCTCTGGTGTTTTTAAAATGTACAAAATAGATTTGTATTTCAAATTACAAAAAATAAAATAGAAAACAGAAAATAAAAAGGGGTTTATAAAAAATAAGAAACCTAGCTGCCCAGGCTGCAGCCCATCTCTCTTCCCTTCTCTTCTCTACCGCCTGCACGTGATAGAAGCAGCCCACACCGGCCCAACCTCAACCTAGTCATGGCCCGTACCGCTTTGCCTCTCTCCATGTTGTCTTCCTCCCGACGCCAAGCTCCTCTCTATCGCGCCACCGGCTGTCGATCCCTCCACTGTGAATGACACTGCCATCGATCTCTAGGGGATGGATAAGAGCCATAATGACTCTCTCGCTCGCTCTTTATCTCGTCCTCATCCCCTCATTCTCTCTCTCCCGGTCTCTCTCTTCTCCTTCCCGCAAGATCAAAACCCTAGCCGCCGCAGCACCATCGCTCTAAGTCGCCCCGTGCCTAGCCAAAGGTCCCTTGAGCTCCGCCTCGCCGTGTTGATGATCCTCCTCGCCAAAGGAATCAAAGCCACGTGTCCGCAATCGACCTCAACAACCGCATCTCCCCGAGCTTCGACCGTCGCCATTGCCACTGTTTCCAACCTTGCCCAGCCTCGCCACCACCTCAAACCACTTCAGGGTGAGCCACCGGTGCTCCAACACCACTCCTCTATCTTCCTATCGCCCTATGTCGTGCCTTCGCCATGCGCTGTCGCCCGATGCCATGGTAGGTCGTCGTGGAGGTAGCTCCGACGACCAATAGCTAGTGGCCCTGCCGTCATTAGGTCCAACTTGGTGCGCTGGTTTGAATGAGTTACTCCGCACAACACCTCTTTCTCTTTACCGCCGCCAGTGTAATCGTCTGCCACGTTTTCCGGCGAGATGATGTGGCTCCAATGTGGTGCTAGTGTGTCGCCCTCGTGGCATGCTGACCTGGCCTAGGGCCCCACTAGTCAGCGTCTGCGGCTAGAGCCAACCCCTATGTAAAATGAGTAAATGCATGTGCTGATGTTAGTGAGACGCAATAAATATTTTTAATTGTTTTTAGAATTTCCAAATATTGATTAAATCTTGTATAATTCATAACTAATTCATAATAGCTCAGAAAAATATGTATTATATATCAAATGTTCAAAAAAATGAGACCTAAACAATAGAAGCATAATCATGCATTGTTAAACAACTTCAATTAAGAAGTTTGTTAGAAGAACAATAGAAACCCTGCAGGTGCATTTGGGGTTCTTCTGGAAATGCCATCTTTAGGGCATTTCGACACCAATTAAATTGATGGTCATGTTTAGGGTTATATTTCGGTACCCTTTAATTTCTCATATCATCATTCTTGATTTAGCATTACATCGATGCATGTATTGATTGTTGCTTTCCTTTCTAGTGTTTCCGCTTCTTCTTGGTAGACCTCAGAGTTGATGTGAGCAACAAGATCGAATCCATATTGAAGATCAAGATCAACACCATCGAAGGTTATCGATGAGCGATGCTAAGAAGATGAACCCGGAGAGCTATATGCTTTCTATTGACGAACAAGTCAAGCTGATGCACCCAAAGTTCTGTATTGGGTATCAATGGGCAAAGGCAAGCATAGACCCACACATACATATGAATCCTATGGTTTCAAAGTATTTCAATTCTTGTCATATGCATGCGTTTCCAAAGCCTTTTATTGATAGATGGAGTTATCCTATCAGATGCATGTTTCCTTTTATAGCGTATATATCCTGATCCACTACTCCTAGCATAACTAGGGTTTGGCTTTGTGAGCGTTGCTAGAGTTGTTTTATCTGTTGTGCTTAGTCAAGCTTAGTTGTTCTACTGATCCATCCGATTGATGAATCGGAGCTCTGAATGAACATAGTTTGACAGGATGACATGGTATGATTGGTGATGTGAGGAAAACATGATAAGGCTTGTATGGGAGGCCACAAGGGTTGTGGTTTTTGTAGTCCCATACTTGCCACCCTTAGGACCCGAGGTTCTTACCTCCTGAACCAAGAGGCAAAAGCAAGAGAAAGATTTTGGTCGACCACACTCTACCAACCTTCCAAGGAAGAGGGCTAATAATTGTGGCATTAAAAGTTGGTCGACGCATGTGAGTAAATTTGTACACCCCTGCAGGGTTAAATCTTTTTGAAATGTTGTGTCCACGGTTATGGACGACTTGGGAACGGATGTGATGATCATAGAGAAGAATAACCTAATCATAAAACTTGGCAAGTAAGTGTGCTCTAAGGATGCTTCCTCAGGAATCAAGGGGGTGATCCTAGTTGGTAGGTTCAACTGGCGATGATTCGGTGGACATCAAAGGTGATCAAAGCTAGAGATATAGCTTTCTTATTCCTTTTAAGATGATATGTTTAGTCGAGCTTCTATTTCTCCCTCTTATTTTACAAACAAAGATAGCTTTATGCAAAATAGCTCCACCAGCCATAAGTCTTGCGGAGTACACCATGTACTCACCCTTACTTTGTTGATACTTTTGCAGCATGGTAAGTGTTACCATAAAATAAGAGTTCTTTACAATATCGACATCAACGAGTAACTTGGGGTTCTCGATCGGCAGCCTGGAATCTATGGAATGGGACGTCACCTTTATGCTCCAGTCCTCTTAAGCCATTTGTTAAGTTTGCTATACTTAATAGCATAGTTTACCTTCCGTTGTTTGATGTTTATCGTTAGTGACCTCTGCTTGTAATATTTAGGTTCTCTGCTTAGTTATGAGATTGCTGTAATAACTTTTGTGTCGTAGGGTCACTGTTGTGTTATCAACTCTCTCACTATTCACCCTCGAGTTCTATGTTAGGCTTATGTTAGGCTAATGTTTGGGATTTGTTTAACCCTGGTCCCGGGAGTGTCACAGTGGTTGAACTCAACGTTCCCAATAGCTCTTGCTTGCACCATTATCTCGGTATAGATTGCATTGGCATTGTTCCAAATGTGTTCTTCACCTAAACAAAGATGGATAACATCCGAGGAATCAGACTCCGCTTCCACATGATGGTATTCCAGATTGTTAATTAGAGTCAAGCCATGTAGCATTGCCAAAGCTTCGGTTGCAGAGGCGGATGATACATGCGGTATAAATATCGATGAGGCCACCACAAACGTATCTTGTCTATAACAAATAAAGGCACCAGCTGCACTTGCCACTTCTTCCGCCATATAAGCAACATCAACATTCAATTTGATCCGTTTGTGTAGTGGTTTAATCCACATCTCCTTTATTGAACGGTAAGTTTGGGCAATATTTCTTACGGAATTCGCTGTAATAGCTCGTATAGATGCATCGTAGTTTTGAAGGGGTGGGATATGCTCACCGTGAGTTTGCCGACGTTGAAGCCATCATATATACCAAGACGCAATTGCGATCATATTATGCATTTTGATGGAGCTATACCCAGGTACCTAAGCCACTGGAAGTCGGAGAAGGGACTCGGAAAACTTCAGCTCCCAAACAATCCGAGACGATGACATCATCGATCGTATTCTCCAAGCAGAGGCATCTCCAAATGTTTTGTGCCCCCGACATCTCGACAACATATGCAAAATATCATCATTTTCGTCATTGCACAATGCCATCGGTACCAATGTGACATTTCGATAAGATATCTTTTGGGGGCAAAATATCATGCATAATTGTCTAACAGAAAATTTTAACTTTCGCAGGTGCGTTTAAGCTCCAAAGAATCTTCTAGATTGGGTTGTTCGAGGGTGTACCGCTGACTTTTATGCTAGTCCTAAAGCGGGCGTTGTTTTTGTACGAAACATCGTGTGCTTTTGGCCGTAGTGAGCTTGTTGTTCGATACCCGCCGCACGGAAGGGACTACGCGTGCGGCGGCTATGTACGTCAGTCCAATACTCCCATTGTATTTATTTCAAAAAACAAAAAAATACTCCCATTGTATTCCTCGAGTTGGCAAAATAGCCCTGACCGCTAATCGCTAATATCTTGCACGCTTGGTGCAAGCAACGCGTGGCGCACATTTCGCCGCGACTAAAATCCAAGCTTTTATTTCCACGTTGACTCTACTGAAGCTCTTCCTTCTCCCTCACGTACTACAGAGGGCAGATTTCGGGTATGGAGTGCTATTGGACGGGCGGAGTCATTCGAGATGCCATGGCGTCTTCCCGCCGGCGCTGCGCCGTTCTTTTCCAAGCCGCCGGAGCCGACGCTCGTCGCCCGCTACTCCTACCCGCGCAGGCTTTCTGGGGAACGGATAGGAGGCCGCGGCTCGTGAGCTTCCAGGCACCGCCTCGGTGCCACAAGATGTATGTTCCCGGTAATTCTACATTCCTGCCTTCATCTTAATGAAATCTTTTAGTACTATTTCGAAACTTTCATACCAAATTAGCATGTTTATCGCCGGGAAAACAACTGGTTATCCCGGCCGGTCATTGTTGCTGCGACATAAGGAAATCGGTTTCATACTCAACGAACAGGATTGACCTAGTATATCAATCTCTACTGTACTATGAATAACTACTGTGAAACTAACAATATAATCGCATATTAGCATTCCCCATTGATATAAACTGAGCCGGTGACACGTTTCAGGCTTTGGAGAGGGCTCACCGGAGAAAAAGGCGGCGATTAGTCTGCAGAACTTCTTCAATTACGTGGCTGTCAAGATTGTTCTGGCACAGCTTGAGGTTACCGACATTCTAATAATTCTTCTCATAATCCATATCGACAATCTTAATACAGTAAACCTTTTTTCTTTTTGCTTTGCTCCTTTCATATGGTATGTCTACATACTCTGCTCTGAACTACTCCCTCTGTTCCATAATAACAGTTTTGCCTAATTTTTATCTATATAAAAATCACAATTTCAAAAGGCTAAAAATAACTCTATTGTGCTTCCATTATTTGTCTTTTTTGTGCAGACCACATATGAAATATTTTTAATACAAATTTAGCCGTACATACTGCACATATATATATGCACTTGTACATTTATTTTCAGAGTTGACTTTTCGGTATATATATCTGTATATGGTTGATGAATCTATGTGGACTATAATATTGTGTGATGCATATTTTTATGTTTGAGTGGCCTAATGTAATGGTGATTATCTAATAGCTGTTTTTTGTATCTTCATGTAATAAAATTTACCGATAAAGAGCTACAACCGAGAAGCATATGGTGAGCTCAAGGAGTTCGCTAGTCGTAATTCCGTGAACGACGCTGACAGTTTCTGCAAAAACTTGATCCGTGAGTCTCCAAGGCACAAGGCACTAGGTAACCTTGCTTCCTATTTTTAGGGTCACGACGTTAGGAGGAAAACCTTGCTACGTGCTTACTACTGAAGAACTTTGATTTTCAGTTAAGACAAATGTCATGTTCTGAATTTGGCATTCTATTCATCCATGTAGTCATGTACTTAACTGCTGAAGTGATGATGCTCTTCTCGTTTTCATTTGGATTTGTCAGTTTATGAATTCTCATGGTACCATTATATAGTGCTGTACGAATTTACTGACACCTCTCATCTCTCGTTTCGCCATGGAAACAGCTATGCGGATTTTGGAGGTAAGCACCGTGAACAGTCAAAAAATGACAATCTTCTGAACTTGGTACGCCCCAGGAATCACTCATGCATATGCAACTGCAGGTTCGATCTGCTTACATGAAGAATGATTTCGAGTGGGACAACCTGAAAAAGTTATCCTTCAAGGTAGGTCTGCTTGCTATATAGCCCTGGATTTTCATGACCAAGTATGAGTCTTACCATCAGGAAGAGAGACCTTTCAGTCTTAATTCATTTTTGCCTTCCGTGGTGCGTGCGCAGATGGTTGACGAAGCCAACACAAAGCTCATGAGGGATTATGTCGTGGAGACCAGTCACATAGAAGATGACGATAAGCGATGATATCCCATGTTTCCCGAGCACATCTGCCGTCTGTGCATGATGCATCGTTTCTCTCGATCGATCGACAGATTGCAACACGTACATAATCTGATTGAGTTCATGCATTACTAGTCATATGTGAAGTTATATACAAGGTGTATAAATACAAATACGTTATGAAGCTGAAGCATCTAAAATGCCGAATTCTTACAGAACGGATTTTCTAGTACTCTTACACCGTTCCGTTTTTCCTCAAGGTAATTTTTGGCGTGGCGCTCAACTGATCACTTTTCTGTTCTCTCTTCTAGTATTTAATTTTCCGGTTACAACTGAACCCTGAAAACTAGGATCAAAGATCCCACTACCTCTCGAGGTATGGATGGGGCTTGCCTGCGCCGCGGCTATGCGGCCATCCGTGCGCCGCGGCTGTTCCTTCAGCATACGTGTGGTCCTGTTTCTTTTCATCCCTACTTGCCCCTTTTTCGGTTAGAAACAAATCAAAAATACTACTCCGGAGTAGGAAAATACTATCGGAATGCATGCCTCACCGTAACCGTCCTTACGAGCCCTGTGATGGCGACTGCCGGCGACATCTTGCGCGACAAGGCCTAGGATCAAGATTGGCGAAGGTCCTCGGATTGCAGCGGACAGCGCCATCGTCACACCGCCGAGAAGGGACTCTTCGGTGTTGGCGGCCGGACTAGAACGCGTGCCGGCACCCTGGGAGCTGGACGAGCTCCTCGCCGTCCGCGTAATTCGCCAGGCACACTGCGCACTGCGTTTTCTCTTCCTTGCCGGTGCCTCTGAGGAGTACACCGCCGTCAGGTACGCGGCCAGGACAGACTCGTCGATCCCCGCGGTGCACGCTTGGCCACGCCCGAGGAAGGTGGCGAGTAGCGACGGATAGCATGACGAGCACCCATCAGCAGCGCGGTGGAGCCGGACATGATGGAGACGCCGGTTAGCATGTACTTGTTGGAATTTGGTGAGTTTTGGGCTATTGGTCCATTAGACAAATTCTGAAATCCTCTTTGGCCCATTTGTGCATTGCAGCATATGGCCGTGCACGTGGTGTCAAAGTTTAGTCCTATATTGCTAATTGAGTGAGAGTTACACCTTCTTATATACTAGGCTGTTTCACCACTCACTAAGGTGTGAGAAGAAGAGCATCTCTCGCGCACTTCTCCTCCGACGCCGCCCGCCTCGCCACGCCACGCCTCGTCACGACGCGCGCCGCGGGTTGCGGGAATCAAGCTGAGCTTTATTTTTTGCTAGTTGGAAAAATTAATCTTGGATTAATTACGAGTAATTAACGGGCGCATCAGCCGTTTCCAGTCTTTATGGGACGTGCGCTGTTAGCGACTCGGACGTGGGCTGAGTCCCACGATCTCCCTGACCTGCTCTATATAAGTCTCCGCGCTTACTCTAATCGGCATCGCTCACAACACGCGTCTCCTTCCAGTCGATTGCGCCGCCGGCTTCGTCTTCCCCATCCCGGTTTGCGGCGTGCACCGCATATCGGGACAGTAGGCCTCCGGAACCTCGCCTCTTGTGAACCTGTACGGGTGAGGGGCGATCAGGTTTTTGGGGAGCACTTATGCGCGACTACTGGCTTCTACAACGTCTTCCGACGACGAGTTCCCGGACGGCGACTTCTTCCCGGACGTCACCGACCTTTTCGACAACCTCAACATGAGCGACGACGCTGCTACCGCTGCAGCTACTGCTGCTGCTACCGCCGTGGCTGCTGCTGCCGCTGCTCTACCGCACGTAACACTGAACTTCTTATTTCAGATTCTGCTAGAGTTTCTTATTCTAGCGTTCGGTGTAGATGTGATAGGTTTTTCTTATTTAGATGTAATCTGTTCATCTACTTTACTGATCTGCATGATTAGTTTTATTACTGTATGTAGGATCACTTTTATCATTTTATTATTCGGATTAAATCATATGGATTATTGCTTATATTTTCAACAGTACTACGGTCTACACCTCATAAGCAATATATTTAATTTATGATGAGGCCGACAAGGTCATGGTCAAGATCAGATGAGATGTGTGGTACCCGCCATGCTTGCCGGGCATGTTCAAGTCTCTAAGACGATAGTGCCTCGGCCGACAAGTCCAAGTCGCCTTTGTCCACACCGCAGCCGTCCGCACCATTCCATTTAGTAATCCACGCATGTGATCGGCTGATCGCCCGTCTCCGGCGAGGCCCAGTCTCCTTGTCACCGACCTCGTCTCCCTCACCCATGACCGCCGTCACCTGGCCAGCTTCGCCTCTGCGGGGAACACACCACATCCAGCTTGAACAAGGCCATGCATCACACGGTCTAGCTGCCATCGGCCTGTTACGCCTCCGCCGGGAATGCCACGCATGACCAACATCGCTAGTTCATGCGCATGTATCAAAAAATTACTCTCGGTTTCTTGTTCGGTTATTAATGGTTTGCGTGTATTGCGGAGCATGCCCCTGTATCTGGGATTTTCCTTTTTCTGGTGAGATAAACAATGCGGAGCAGTGAAAAAAGAAATTGTGGGATGCGTCCGATGCTTGCCACGCATGATGGGCGCACGGATGGGTGCAGAGCCGCGGCGCAGGCAAGCTCCGTCCCTCGATACCCATCACCTCTACGGAGTCGCCACGATGCTCTTCTACCCCGTGCCATCCCACGATAGAATATTCGAGCAACTAGACTAAGTATAGTCTGAACTTAAACAGACAGGCGTGTTGTGTATAGGCACGCTGTGTTATTTTTAAGAAAATAAACTAACTGACAACAGTACAAACACGTTACTTAGAGACGGTTATTGTCTATAGGTTTTAGCCGGTTTCTCGTTCCGGCTCAAGCACATAGCTTGTAAGAGCACACCAACCTGAGCTGGTTTTCCTTCTCTAAGATACATGACCTTAGACGGTGTAAAAATGTAACCGTCTCTAATATGTGCGACCTGGAGACGGCTATTAGTTTTAACCACTTGTAAGAACTTCTCACCCTCAGACGACTTCTAGTAAGGACCGTCTCCAAGAGTAAGGCACCTGGAGTTAGATTCAAATTAAAACCGTCTCGAGAACAAGGACGCCTCGAAGCGGTGGTTATTCATGACCGCCTCCAACAGTAATGCTAATTCAAACTCAATCATAGCAGATGTTGGGGGGATACCCCCGGGTAATGCCGTTGCGGAACAGGAGATGGAGGAGGATGCAGGGAACGCCGATCGCGGCACTTGGGCTAGGTCCTGAGTATGCCAGGATGACCTGGACTGGCTGTACCGCACCCGGCGTATCCCAGAGAACGTCATCGCCCGCCTCGTCACCGAGGAACTTGCTCCCTCACCCAATCCGGGTGAGTTCATAGTATTCCTCTCCCACTTCTAGCGTGGGTTCGGCCTCCCTATCAGCGACTTTTTCCACGACTGGCTCAACACCTACGAGCTTTAGCCGCATCATCTTCCGGCGAACGCCATCACTTCTCTCTCTGCCTTTGCATCCACCATAGAGGGCTACACCAGATTATGGCCCACTAAGGAGCTCTAGATCTGGTTTTTCGGTCTCTGCCGGAACGTCCTTCTGAACAGAGAGCTTGACCCGGAGGACAAGCAACTCACACAGTTCGGCGCTGCATATATCTCTCCCCGGAAGCAGTCCATCTTTCCCCGAGTCACGGGGCTTGATTCTTGCAAGGCCCGGGCCCGAACTTTCTTTTATGTTCGAAACGGCTCGGATGAAGATCTGATCCGGCTACGCCCCTACGCTCCGGGTCCTCCTAATCCGGATCTATGGGATCAGATCCCCAAGAATCCCATAGTCCTGGCAAACCAGGTCAACAAACGGTTCCAAGAGCTGAAGGATTTGGGACTACGCAATGAGGACGCAATGATCACCTTCATCCGCAACCGGATCTCCCCTCTTCAGAAACGCACACATAAGCTTTGCCACATGAGCTGGCGCCTTGACCCGAACCGGACCTCCTCATTCGAGTTGAGCAATACCGAGATATACCGCCGGGTCAAGGCCCTCTTCACCACCAACAAGAACTTCTCCGCTGAGTGGGAGTGGGGGCTCGAGCACTTCTGCCGAGATAAGCTTCCTCCTGTAGTAAGTCTCGTGCTCCAATACTTCTCCGAGTTAGATCAGATGTCGGAATTTACTGTATGTTTAACCCTTTCGCATTTTTCCTTCTCTTAGATGTTTCTTCAGCAAACTCTTGAGGATGGCACCGAGCCTTCTCTCAAGTGGGCACCTGATCAAGATGCCCCGGACGAAGAGGAGCCGGATCAGGAGATGTTCCTGCCATTCCCAGACGCGACCAAGCGACACACCGGTAAACTCTCTTCCATTAGAGATTGGCCTGACGATGAAGATGAATCCGACGTTGAGGTGATGGAGGCATTTGATGCTGTCGCCTTTCTTACGCTTTTCCGGCATCAGCTAACCCCGGTGGGCATATCCATGAAGATCCTCCCCTTGCCACGGTTGAGCCAGTCCCGGTTGCATCAAAGAAAAGGGGGGCCGCATCAACTTCTTCCTCTGGACCTTCTAAGCCAACCAAAAGGCAAAAGAAGTCCACAGACAAGGCTGCCACCAAATCAACGACTAAGGCCGTAGCCCAAAGAGCTCGCAAGCCAAAAGAGTCTTTGACCTCAGATGAGTAAGTCACTTCTCCCTTATCCAATCTTCTGTTTCTCGTTTTGTTATTCATCTATTCTTCTTTTGTTATAGTTTCTTATCATTCATTGTTTGACTCGGCAGGTCTGCGGTGGAAGTACCTTAGAGTGGATCCGGCATCGCCTCGCCGCTCCGACATAGCCCTTATCCCCTTCGTGACGACGATTCACGCCCGTTGAGCCCCATTCAGGAGGGTTCAGCGGCTGCTCCAGATTCTAGCCCACCTCGCCAAGAGGAGGGCAACCTTGGAACAGGGGGAAGTGGTTCTGCCGAGGCTGCGGTTGCTCCCTCTCCAGCTCAGCCGCACCCAGCCACCACCGAGGTTCCTTCAGCACCCCTTCCAAGACAAAATTAAGCAGCAGTTTCGGCTCCAGAACCAGCAGCAAAGACACAAACATCAGCAACAGCACCAAGCCCCTCCGCCTCGTCCGAGTCTTCCAAGACTCGGCGAGAAGGCACCAATAGCACCAAGGCTAGCACCAAGGCAGCTCCCAAGGGCAAATCTGCAGCACCAACTTCAACCTCTCAGCAGCAGCCCAAGGGCAAGAAAGCTCCTGGCGCCACCGGGGCAGCATCAATCGAAGCTGGACAGCGTACACTTGCGTCCATGCTTTCAAAGAAGACCCCGCAGACGCAGGACACCTCTGCCGGGTCGGCTGATGCGCAACTCGTTTTGCACACCAGCCCCGCTGTTGCCCAAGTTGAGAGCAGGGAGGCCCATGCTAAGGGCTTGGTCGCGCCCCACATGCTTAGGGGAGAACGCTATCCTCCTACCTTGATCGAGTTTGTTAACAACTGGAACAAGACGGAGTTCGTCCATAATGACGATCTCCTGGAGAAATTTGGGCCAGCCGAGTTTGCTGCACAGATGAACACCGCTGCCAAGGCAATCAACCTTGCAGGTCGGATGATGGAGGTACGCTACTTCACCCTTTCCTTAACATGTACTAGATATTAGTGATATAACCATTAGTCCCCGAGCCTCCGAGGGGGTAACTTGTTACTCGGCCGGATGCTTCTTAGAGAACTAGCGTATCTCCTTAGTAACTTCAAATATGCACACACCTAGAGCCGGGTTAAGTTCCACTTGGCCCGGATCTTGTACACTTCGAATATGCACACACCTAGAGCCGGGTTAAGTTCCTCTTGGCCCAGATCTTGTATACTTCAAATATGCACACACCTAGAGCCGGGTTAAGTTCCACTTGGCCAGGATTTTGTACACTTCGAATATGCACACACCTAGAGCCAGGTTAAGTTCCACTTGGACCGGATTTTGTACACTTCGAATATGCACACACCTAGAGCCGGGTTAAGTTCCACTTGGCCCGGATTTTGTATACTTCAAATATGCACACACCTAGAGCTGTGTTAAGTTCCACTTGGCCCAGATTTTGTATACTTCAAATATGCACACACCTAGAGCCGCGTTAAGTTCCACTTGGCCCGGATTTTGTACACTTCGAACATGCACACACCTAGAGCCGGGTTAAGTTCCACTTGGCTCGGATTTTGTATACTTCAAATATGCACATGACTAAGCTAACCTTTTGTACTCTTTTCAAGTGACCACCAATCGCCAGAGCGCTGAGTTTCAGCGTCTCTTGGACACTCACAAGATGCTGCGCGCGAAACATACTACGCTTCTCGCCGAATACGAGAAAAGGGGTAAGTTTTTTCCTTGGCATTTTCCCATTCTTCTTTGTCTTTGTCCATCGAGCTGATCTTTTATTCGGATTGGACAGCTGGAGTGGAGGCCGAGAACATCCTCATGAGGACGAGATAAAAGGTAAGTCACTTCGGTTACTTGATTTCTGTGCTCTCTCTCATTTTCTTATCGGCTCGGCAAATATTCATACCTCGGCTTTGTCAGGTCAACAAACTATTTCAACATCTCTTGAAGATATTATGCCCATGCCTAATATGATGCTGCATTTTCTCGAACAAGCAGGGCAGCACCAGGCCGAACTCAAGAAGAAGGATGATGAGCTCGCCCTCCTCCAGACTAAGGATGATGAGATTGCCAAGCTCAAGGCAGACATGAAAAAGCTCAAGGCGCTGCACAAATCCGAACTGGATAAAGCAGGCCAAGATTTCACTGAAAAGCGAGAGTGTCTCAGCCTCCAAATTGCTAAGGACCAAGAATTGCTGAAGGAGGCCGACACTAAGCTTGAGTCGGGGAATGCTGAACTTGCGCAGCTCCGGAAGAGGCGTGACAACTGCACTAAGGAGCTGACTCGAATCCACAGCCATATTTCTCGTAAGTTCTTTTCCTTCATCCGGCATGAATCTCTCTGGGTCAACTCTCCTTACTTGCTTCACTTGTCTTGTTTTCAGACAAATTTCCGGAGGGCAATGCCATTGCAATTACTGCTGTTGCCAAGTCCCGCCAGAACAGGGGTACCCTAGTTGTTCCTGGTGCTGAAGAGATTCCTTATGACATGGAGGACTTGTTGGTCAGCTTGTCTTCCCGTGTCGAAATTGTGAAGAACTATGGTAAGGACATCCTTGATGTGGCAATCCGGATGTTCAATGCCTTTTGGCCTGAAGAAGATACTCCGGAGGGGACCGCAGCTCTGATCGCCAGGTTAATGGAGTGCGAGACCCAACTAGACCTTTGGAGGGAATTCGCTGGACGCGCCAGAGCTGAAATCGTTCTCCACTACGTGCTTACGTGGTATGAGAAAATCAACCTCAATCTTCTTGAGCGGATGCGCACCGGATCAAGGTGGTCCAATGACCCTGTTTGGATAGCTCGGCGCTAGTGTTACGCTCATAGCCTCATCCAGTATGCCCCCATCCATCAATGGAATGAGGGACCAAGCTTCCTTGGTGCCGCCGATGATGAAAATGCCAAAGATGATTCAGGTGAAGATGAAGAGGACGAAGCCTCGGACGTCGAGGAAGGTGAAGATGATGTTGAAGCCGAGGCTGGAGCTGCACCTGCTGGCGCCGAGTTACCTCCCCCTGCTGCTCCTTGATTAAAAACACTTTGAAGTTTATCAGATCCCCGGTATGCCGGGTGCAATTGTATTAAGCACATAAGTTATATTTTGCTACTAAGTTTTTGTGCCGGATTAACTTGGGCGTAGTCCCCGAGTTTCATTTTCTTGTTTCTCTAATTTCTTGGCCCGGCTCGTGTCTACCTTGATTTGGTTTTATGACTTACGAGTCCGAGTTTCAAAAATTGACTTCACAGTACTTGGAAACCTTAGGACTAGCTCAAAAAAAATTCAGCATAGTAAACATAAAGTGAGCATAAGGTTAGTCTGAATAACAAATGTCGGCTCGATTAAGTTCTTTTCCTTAGTCATTTTTCGTGTGCTACGCAATTCCAAACTTGTTATCTCGCTTGCCATGAAGCCAAATCTTGTTGGACAACAGCAAGTCGAAGAGTTAGGTTTTTGGTGCTCACACACTACTAATCCAGCTTAGGTAGAAACAACTTGCGCCAGCCGACATAGAAATAACAAATACAGAAAATAGAAAGCCATTAATACCACTAAGGCAGTCCCCGTGTTACTGCTCGAGGTGCCAAGATTTCATTGATAAACTCATTGCCGGCATACATACCGACATATGAGAGACTCAGATACATTCACTTCTTTGCTAAGTGTAGAACGGACGAAGTAGAGCTACATTCCATGGACGCTTAGATTCCTCGCTGGACCTGTCCGTCTTGTTCTTCTCCTGCGGTTTTGCATCGATGAGATAATATGAATCATTGTGCAATGCTTTGCTCACAATGAATGGCCCTTCCCATGGGGAGGATAACTTATGCATGCCAGCAGTACGTTGTACCAGCCGGAGTACCAGATCGCCTTCCCGAAAGACTCGGGGGTTTACTTTCTGGCTATGATAGCGTCAGAGATTTTGCTGATATATGGCGGATCTAGACAGTGCCAATTCTCTCGCTTCTTCCAGCAGATCAATATCATTTTGTCGGGCTTCTCGCACTTCGGCTTCTGTGTATTGGGTGACCCTAGGAGAGTCATGCTCTATGTCGGCTGGTAATACAGCTTCTGCCCCATATACCAGAAAGAATGGCGTATAGCATGTTGATCGATTCGGAGTTGTTCTTAAACTCCACAGTACCGCTGGTAGTTCTTCTATCCAGCACCCTGCTGATCTTTGCAGCGGCTCGATGAGCCGGGGTTTTATCCCGGATAATACTAATCCGTTGGATCTCTCCACTTGTCCGTTCGGTGCGGGGTGGGCTACCGAGGCAACGTCTAGCCAGATCTTCTTATCTCGGCAGAATCGCGCAAATGCTCCTTCAGCAAAATTCGTGCCATTATCTGTTATGATACTGTGAGGATAGCCGTATCTCAAGATGATATCTTTGAGGAACATCACGGCCGTAGCTCCATCACATTTTCTTATTGGCTTTACTTCAATCCATTTGGTGAACTTGTCAACCATGACCAAGATGTGGGTCATGTTTCCTCTTGCTGGTTTAAATGGGCCGACCATATCCAAACACCATACAACAAATGGCCAAGTTATTGGTATAGTCTTGAGCTCCGACATTGGCATATGTGTCTTGGTTGCATACCTCTAACAGCCATTGCATTTATTACTAGATCCTCTGCTTGCTCTAAGGCACTTGGCCAATAGAATCCATGCCGGAAAGCTTTTGCCACCAACGCTCTGGATGAGGCGTGATGCCCACATTCCCCTTGATGTATATCCCGGAGGATGTCGAGCCCTTCTTCCGGGTCAACACATCATTGGAGGACATTAGTGACACTTCTCTTGTATAGTCCGGCATTGATAATTGTGTACGCCTTTGCGCGCCTCTGAATTTTCCTGGAAAGCACCTCTTCGCTGGGCAAAGTTCCATCCTTCAGGAATTGGAATATGGGCAGCGCCCAAGCTGGTATAGCTCTCTCTAGAAACACCTCCTCATCTACTTCCATTTGCTCCACCGGCATAACCTCAGCCGGATCATGCTGCGCAGTCCCCGGGTTCTGCGAAGCAGTCCCCGAGTTTCCTGAACCACTTCCCACGTCAATGTCCATGGGTACAGCTCCAGACTCCGGATCCTCTGGGATGTAGATTGAGTCGGTTTCTGGGGAGGGCCTAATAGATGGTTTTCTGAGGTGTTCCAATGCTACACCCAGTGGAATTGCTTGTCAGGTTGATCTGAGCTTTGACAATACGTCGGCAGCCTCATTTTCCACCCGGGGTGCATGGTGAAACTCGCATCCCTCAAAGTACCCAGATATCTTCTGTACATGGAATCTGTACAATGCCATGTTTGGATCAAGAGCGTCCCATTGCCCTGAAACTTGCCGCACTACCAAATCCGAGTCGCCAAAGCATTGGATCCGCCATATTCCAATTTCTTTTGCCACTTTGAGCCCATGCACAAGTGCTTCATATTCGGCGACATTGTTTGACGCTGCGAAATGGATCTGTAGCACATATTTCAGTTGGTCGTTCTTTGGCGAGGTAAGTACGACTCCGGCGCCTAACCCGGTTTTTGTTTTTGATCCGTCAAAGTGCATTCTCCAATAGTTCGGATCTGGTAATGGTGGTTCGTATTGCATCTCGGCCCAAAGCCATAGCCTGAGACTTGATCGCATCTCTTCTGTCGTATTGTGGAGCATAAGGGGCTAGCTCAATTGCCCATTTTGTGATTCGGCCGCTTGCGTCCTTGTTACTCATTATCTCAGAAATAGGGGCTTCACATATAACTTTGATTGGGTGTTCTTCAAAGTAGTGTTTTAGCTTCTTTGCCGACATATACACACCATATGCCATTTTCTGATAGTGAGGATAATTTTGCTTCGATGCTGACAATACCTCGCTCAGGTAATACACTGGCCTTTGTACTGACTTACCCTCTTCATCTCGCTCCACCACTATCACCGCACTTACAACTCGATTGGTTGCGGCTATATAGAGCAACATTTGCTCTTTTGATAGTGGTGAGGCTAACACTGGTGCAGTGGCTAACATCTTCTTTAATTGAATAAAGGCTTCGTTCGCCTACGGCGTCCATATGAACTTGTCCGCTTTTTCATTAGTTGATAGAGAGGCAGTGCCTTTTCTCCCATTCGACATACAAGCCGACTTAAAGATGCCAGGCAACCAATGAACTTCTAGACATCGTTAAGACACTTCGGCATCTCCATTCGCTCTATGGCTCGGATTTTAGTTGGGTTAACTTCGATACCTCGGCTGGATACAAGAAATCCGAGTAATTTTCCAGCCGGGACACCGAAGGTACATTTCTCCGGGTTAAGCTTCATTCGGAATCTCCTTAGGTTCGCGAATGTTTGCCTGATGTCATCAAGGAGCGTTTTGCTTTCCTTGGTTTTTATAACCACATCATCCACATATACTTGCACATTCTAACCAATTTGGTCATGCAAACATTTTTGCATACATCTTTGGTACGTTGCCTCTGCATTACGTAAGCCAAAAGGCATGGTGCGATAGCAATAAGCCCCATACGGGGTAATAAACACAGTCTTTATTTGATCACTCGGATTCAGAGGTATCTGGTGGAAACCAGAATATGCATCTATGAATGACAACAGTTCACACCCATCAGTAGAATCTATGACTTGATCTATCCTGGGCAGTGGGAATGGATCTTTTGGACACGCCTTATTCAGGTTCGTGTAATCGATGAACATACGCCAAACCACTGCCACATTCAGATCGTCTTTCTTCTTTTCCACCAGCACCGGATTAGATAGCCAATACGGGTAAAGCACTTCCATGATGAACCCAACTCCTAGGAGCCGAGCTATCTCATCTCCAATGACTTTTCTCCTATCTTCGGCGAAGCGCCGGAGAGGTTGCTTCACCGGCCTTGCCCCGGGTCTCACATTCAAAGAGTGCTTGGCCAACTCCCTCGGAACACCTTGCAATTCTTGTGTGGACCAAGCAAAAATATCCCGATTCTCACGGAGGAAGTTGACAAGCTCGCTTTCATATTTATCATTTAACCCGGTACTAATTGTTACAGTGCGCTCTGGGAACAGATCATCCACTGGCACTTTCTTTGTATCCTTTGTTGCTTGAAACGAGACACTTCCGTGCGGGTTACTCAGCGCCGGCATATATTGTTGAGCTGATTGAGCCAATGCCGCCACCTCCTGGATCTTTCTCTTTTCCTACGCGATGTGAAGTAAAGCCAATAAGAAAATGTGATGGAGCTATGGCCGTGACGTTCCTCAAAGATATCGTCTTGAGATACGACTATCCTCACAGTATCATAACAGATAATGGCACGAATTTTGCTGAAGGAGCATTTGCACGATTCTGCCGAGATAAGAAGATTCAACTAGATGTTGCCTCGGTAGCCCACCCCGCATTGAATGGACAAGTGGAGAGATCCAACGGATTAGTATTATCCGGGATAAAACCCCGGCTCATCGAGCCGCTGCAAAGATCAGCGAGATGCTGGATTGAAGAACTACCAGCGGTGCTGTGGAGTTTAAGAACAACTCCGAATCGATCAACAGGCTATACACCATTCTTTCTGGTATATGGGGCAGAAGCTGTATTACTAGCCGACATAGAGCATGACTCGCCTAGGGTCACCCAATACACATAAGATGAAGTGTGAGAAGACCGAAAAAATGATGTTGATCTGCTGGAAGAAGCGAAAGAATTGGCATTGTCTAGATCCGCCATATATCAGCAAAATCTCCGACGCTATCATAGCCGGAAAGTAAACCCCCGAGTCTTTTGGGAAGGCGATCTGGTACTCCGGCTGGTACAATGTACTGCTGGCATGCATAAGCTATCCCCCCATGGGAAGGGCCATTCATTGTGAGCAAAGCATTGCACAATGATTCATATTATCTCATCGATGCAAAACCGCAGGAGAAGAACAAGGCAGACAAGTCCGGCGAGGAATCTAAGAGTCCATGGAATGTAGCTCTACTTCGTTCGTTCTACACTTAGCAAAGAAGTGAATGCATCCGAGTCTCTCATATGCGGTATGTATGCCGACAATGAGTTTATCAATGAAATCTTGGCACCTCGAGCAGTAACTCGGGGACTGCCTTAGTGGTATTAATGGCTTTCTATTTTCTATATTTGTTATTTCTATGTCGGCTAGCGCAAGTTGTTTCTACCTAAACTGGATTAGTAGTGTGTGAGCACCAAAAACCTAACTCTTCGACTTGCTGTTGTCCAACAAGATTTGGCTTCATGGCAAGCGAGAGAACAAGTTTGGAATTGCGTAGCACACGAAAAACGACTAAGGAAAAGAACTTAATCGTGCCAAAATTTGTTATTCAGACTAACCTTATGCTCACTTTATGTTTACTATGCTGAATTGTTTTTGAGCTAGTCCTAAGGTTTCCAAGTATTGTGAAGTCAATCTTTGAAACTCGGACTCGTAAGTCATAAAACCGAATCAAGGTAGACACGAGCTGGGCCAAGAAATTGGAGAAACAAGAAAATGAAACTCGGGGACTATGCCCAAGTTAATCCGGCACAAAAACTCAGTAGCAAAATATAAGTTATGTGTTTATACAATTGCACCTGACGTACCGGGGATCTAATAAACTCCAAAGTGTTTTTAATCAAGGAGCAACATGGGGAGGTAACTCAGCGCCAGCAGGTGCAGCTCCAGCCTCGGCTTCAACGTCATCTTCACCTTCCTCGACGTCCGAGGCTTCGTCCTCTTCATCTTCACCCGAATCGTCTTCGGCATTTTCATCATCGGCGGCACCAAGGAAGCTTGGTCCCTCATTCCATTGATGGATGGGGGTATACTGGATGAGGCTATGAGCGCAAGCCTTGCACCAAGCTATCCAATCGAGGTCATTGGACCACCTTGATCCGGTGCGCATACGCTCAAGAAGATTGAGGTTGATTTTCTCATACCACGTAAGCACGTAGTGGAGAATGATTTCAGCTCCGACGCGTCTAGCGGATTCCCTCCAAAGGTCCAGCTGGGTCTCGCACTCCATTAACCTGGCGATTAGAGTGGCGGTCCCCTCCGGAGTATCTTCTTCAGGCCAAAAGGCATTGAAGATCCGGATTGCCACATCAAGGATGTCCTTACCATAGTTCTTCACAATTTAGACACGAGAAGACAAGCTGACCAGCAGGTCCTCCATGTCATAAGGAATCTCTCTAGCGCCAGGAACAACTAGGGTACCCCTCTTCTGGCGGGACTTGGCAACAGCAGTAGTTGCAATGGCATTGCCCTCCGGAAATTTGTCTGAAAAGAAGACAAGTGAAGCAAGTAAGGAGAGTTGACCCGGAGAGATTCATGCCGAATGAAGGAAAAGAACTTACGAGAAATATGGCTGTGGATCCGGGTCAGCTCCTTAGTGCAGTTGTCACGCCTCTTCCGGAGCTGCGCAAGTTCAGCATTCGCCGACTCAAGCTTAGTGTCAGCCTCCTTCAGCAATTCTTGGTCCTTGGGGATCTGATCCCACAGATCCGGATTAGGAGGACCCAGAGTGTGGGGCGCAGCCGGATCAGATCTTCATCCGAGCCGTTTTGAACATAAAAGAAAGTTTGGGCCCAACCCTTGCAAGAATCAAGCCCCGTGAGTCGGGGAAAGGTGGACTGCTTCCGAGGAGAGATAGATGCAGCGCCGAACTGTGTGAGTTGCTTGTCCTCTGGGTCAAGCTCTCTGTTCGGAATGATGTTCCGGCGGAGACCAAAAAATCGGATCCAGAGCTCCTTAGTGGGCCATAATCCGGTGTAGCCCTCTATGGTGGATGCAAAGGCAGAGAGAGAAGTGATGGCGTTCGCCGGAAGATGATGCGGCTGAAGCTCGTAGGTGTTGAGCCAGTCGTGGAAAAAGTCGCTGACAGGGAGGCCGAACCCACACTTGAAGTGGGAGAGGAATACTACGAACTCACCCGGATTGGGTGAGGGAGCAAGTTCCTTGGCGGCGAGGCGAACGATGACGTTCTCCGGGATACGTCGGGTGCGGTACAACCATACCCAGGACTTAGCCCAAGCGCCGCGATCGGCGTTCCCCGCATCCTCCTCCATCTCGTACTCTGCAATGGCAAGTTCCTCCTCTATCATCTCGAGGTCGCTATCCTCACTGGCCCTAATGGCGGTGGGGGGCAGTGGCCTGGACTGGTGCTGACCCGTGGCGGTGGAGATGCGCGGGAGTGGCAGCGACGCCGGTGCGCGAGGAACGGTGCAGCGGGGGAGCAGCTAAGCAGGTGTGGCGGCGGCGTTGTCGCTGGGAGGAAGAAGAGGAAGAAGAGGCAGAGGGGCGCAGGAATGGGGAAAAGTCCCAAGGGGCGCGCCCCTCCCCTATTTAACCACGCCCCTGAGGGGTAGTGGGATCGTGCTATGCAGACGGGCCACACGGTGTGTCCGTGTATGATCCGGATCAGCCAATCAACAACGAGCCACAGGAAGGGCCACAAGGCGCAGGAGATCCCACGACGTGACGTGGTGATACAGTTAACGAGGAGACAGACACAATGTGACGTGTGCAACAGTAGTACCTGACAATAATTGCGGCGGTTACTGGCGCAGGCCCTTAAAATGAGGCAAGATAATGATTACCCTCCACGTGGGATAGCATACGAGGGAAGGAAGAATAACCCGGATAACGAAGGGATGACCCAGCCAGCGAGTGAAAACTCGGAATGTGCCAAGGGAAAGTAAGCCTATGGAATCGGACTATGAGATAATTCGGAGAAGGAGCAAAAGGCTTGGTGAAATTGAACCTGCTGTGGCCTTAGGGGCTAAGGCAGCTAAGACCGCACCAGCTTTGGGGACTACTGTTGGGGGATACCCCCGGGTAGGGTCACGCCGGGGTATAATGGCCGAGTTAGCCGAGGTACGGCAAGGTCAAAGCAAGTGCTGCCGAGTCACCTCAAGGCAGGCTGAATCACGGAGTAATCCGGACCTGAGGATGTCCGCCTAACTGAGTCCCGACTGACTTATGTCGTATGCCGGCAGGTTTTATCTATCTTGTATGCAGGTACAGGTATGGCCGGATCAACCGTGTATGATCCGGGTTATATCAAGCTTGCAAGAGAAGGAAGGTATCTCGCTGGTCAAAAGGAGGCCACTGTGCGCAGAGCGTGAGTGAAGCGGACAGAGGCTAGGACCACCGAGGCGTGGCCGACAAGGGTGACATCGCCTTTGTCGGATGACGCTGGCGCCGCAGAGGCTCACGTAGCCTCTGCATGGCTGACGACGGGGAAAAGTGACCCGGTCAGTTTACTATTTTGGGAAGAGGCATATTCCTAGGAATATGCCTCCACGTATGCCCTAATTGGAGACCAAGCCACCCCTATATAAGGAGGGCTAGGGTCTCTGTAGAAGGGGTTGAGTTCTATTGAGTATCTGTCTAGTTGATAGGCATTTGAGTAGAGCGTTCCTGAGAGCAAAGCGGTGGTGAGAGTAAGAGAGTTTCCTCTTCCTCCTCTCCCTAATACAGCTCAAGGAGCACTTGTAACTCATCTAGCTTTAATAATACAAAGCTTCTGTGTGTGGAATCACTACACTATCCCTCCCTGGATTCCTCTAGTGCATCTTGTCCCCACCTTTAGCCTATCCATGGCATCTGCCGTGACACCACCACGACAGCAGACATGTCACATAATCATGATTCAGCAGCCAGAAAATGGATAGAAAGATTAGCTCAAGCACTTAGCAGTTATCCAAAAAATATCATTATATTAACAATTAATCTTAGCTAGATAGTTAGGAAAATCCATACATATTTAGCCACTACTTTATGGCAGTACATACAAAATGGAGTCCATACATCAAACAAGCATAATTAGTACTCTCTAACAACTAGTATTGCATTTATAATGGGCTGCCCAGTGAAAGTTGTTGAACCAAAATATGTATCTCTCCATTATCTTTTTTATCAAAGCAAAAAAGGAATACTATGCTTCTTTAAGTTGAAGCTTCTCACAACCTTCTCCCATCCAGTCGTCAAGATTGTATTTGACCCAACTCCCATCTTCAACCTAACCATATTTGGGTTCTTGCTATTCATTTGCCAAATATGGACATCAATAGGTTCATCAAGACGATTATTTAGGTATTTTATTGTAAACTCAGCTCCAAATGTCTGCACAAGTATGAAGAATTAGCATGCTTATGATTACTGGAAGTAATTAAAAATCACACGCTCTAGCTTATTGATCACATGTTTAAGAATATATCATCTTATCAGCTTGCACTTCTTTTTCATGACAGATGAATAGGGCAAACTGTAGACATAGTACTTGATTTTTGGTGCAAATTTCAGGTTCACATCAGTCTAAGATGAAGTCTACATGAAAGTCTTTCATAAACATATCGTTTCCAAAAAAAGTCTCTACTTATCAAAATCAGTGCCCCTTGTGTTGAGGCCCTGATGCAACAACACATATGGTGGAACATTCATGACTACGTTCTAAACACATACAAAACAGATGACTGGAATTTTGATATTCTCTGACACCTGTAAACTCAAGCCTCTTTGTGGGCTCTTCATGTGATGACTGGAATTTAATACTGCCATATCTAATGCAAAAACTATCATAGAGCATTATTGCATCATCACTATAGGTTCCCATATGTTAAATATATATAGACATTGAGCATCTTAATACAATCAAATATAAGAATGAATTAGACTGAAAAAACACATTTCTTGTTATCATACATTAATCATATTCATATCTTAATCATATTCATATGTAACCAATTTGAGTACATATACATCTAAGCTAATAAAAAGGATACACATTTCTAGAATTTGAAATTCATCGAATAAACAAAATGCAAACAGACTAATGAAGTGACAATTAAATCTATATTGCTAGAAGGGGAATAGAGGTGGGACAGATAGAGGCCGTATGCGGGAGGATCTCCCGCCGCCACCGTCGGGTATCTGCAGCTCAGAAACCCTTAACCCTAAATTCACGAAGCAAAATAGCAAATTCCATGCCAAAATTCCTAAATCAAATCTCTACATTAGGATTTTGGGGGTTTGGTTTTCACGCATATGTACCTGAACGATGAAGGGGTCCTCGAAGGAAAGAAGAGCATCCTCACCATAGGGGGCCGGAGGCAGCGGGGAGGAGAGGAAGGGGACTGAAGGCGGCGGTGGTAGAGGGTGGCGACAGTGGATAGTTGGGGTCTAGGCGGCGGAAAAGGAAAATTTTGCCACCGATCTGAAATATTTGTCCAAATATTTTCAGATCTTTGCCGCCATGAACTACCCTCAGATGAATAAAAATTGCAACCGTCTCTAAGAACATCCGTAGCTGAATATTTCATATTTTGCCACCAAGTACTTCTCTCAGCGACTACAAATTTGAAAAGAACTAATATTCAGAACTCCGGAGTTTATTGATCCTAAAATTTGAGAATTATTCAGAACCAAAAGGCAAAGAAAGGTGGTTATACATGCCCACTAGTGTGAATTGAATCCTAAGACTAAATTAGGTTCATACATTGAAGTAAACATATGGTGTAGTACAAACTTTGGATCTTACCCTGAAAGGTATGATGAGCCTAGTATTCATGCGCTTGCTGTAGAGCAATAAGGTGCAAGCGTTTTGAAATTGACTAATTCAAATGTTTAATCACGAAGTTAGATTATTTGGTTACTTAAATATGAATATTTAATCAACCTAATTTTTTTCATGTGTTCCTTGAAGGAAGTCTCATTGAGTGAATATTCAGAATTCCGGAGTTTGTTAATCCTAAAATTTGAGAATTATTCAGAACCAAAATACAAAGAAAGGTGGTTATACATGCTTGCTAGTGTAAAACTGAGTCCTAAGAATGAATGAGGTTCATACATTGAAGAAAATATATGACATGTGCATCAACATGATCAATAATATAATTTAGCACTAGAAAATTAAAGGGAACTTTATATAAAGTAGATTAATAAACGAAGTACTAATAGTTTAACCACAGACTACAGATTTATAGTGTTACACACATGCACCACCAGGGGTAATAATTTAAACAAAATAAGAATTAAAATAGCAGCAGGGGCAGTAGCATCTCAGCATCAGCCTACACGAGGGGAAACAAATCAGTCTTGATATATTCCTGGAGGAATTTGCCATAGGCTATGTGCTTCACTAATGTATTCGCCTTGTGCTTACGGACGTGGCCATGACTAACGCCCACCGAGTGCTAGATCATGCTATCGATATTCTTGTTAATGACTTTGCCACAGAATGGGTAAAACAATTTTCCTTTATGGTGGAAAGGAATTTGCTCACTTCAAAACCGCCTCAGTACGTAGCGGCTCTTGTTGTCTGTGAAGTCGTTGCTATCTTCCATGTCATCAGATTGTTTCTGTTGATTTTTAAGTACATAAGAACTCGTACAAATGATTTAATTGAAATACAACTCAAGCATTAACATTTATGAACCACTTTATTAATGCTTTGGTAGACTTGATAGTAATATGATTTAATACGTAATCATGTGTTTCCTAAACATTGTAATAATAATAAATCAAACAATATTCATATACATATAATGACAACAGTATATATAAATCATTTGTTTCCTGTATTGTGTAATCATATGAATCAAACAAGAGATTCAGATACATGTAATCAACATAATCAAATAAGGGATTCAGATGCATATAGTATAAATCTGGGGCTTCTTGTACGTTGCCCCAGGTTCACTAACCCATCGCTAAAAAATTTGACACCATCAAATAATGTGTCTCCCTTGCACTGTTTTGGGGAAAACTTTAAACATTGGTCTCAGTAAGAAATTGAAATGTAATCTTTATATACTATGCAATCACTCAGTACATACTAGATAGATGTAGTTAATACATGAATACATGTGTTTTCTAAATATTGTAATAATAACAAGAACCAAACAATATTCATAGACATGTAACAACAACTTATGATAAAACCATGAATATAAAAGCATCAGATGAATCATTTATTTCCTGGATAGTGTAATCACATAAAGAATCAAATAAGAGATTTAGATACTTATAATAAATTTAATGTATAACCACAATTGGTTGTGTACTAGCAGAAACAATTCAAATATCATAGTTTCATATGAATGTAGAATAAATCTAGGATCTCATAAGTTTTCTAGAGATGGAGTAATCGAACCAAAGTACCAATTGCACAACCTATTGTTATTGTACATTGCCTCATGTTCATAAACCCAACTCTAAAAAAATCTGACACCATCAAATGTGTCTCCCTTGCACTCTTTTGAAGTAAATTTGAATCATTGGCCTCGGTAATAAATTGAAATATAATATATACACTATATAGTACATATATGCATGGTTTATCGAAATGAACACTCTAGTAACAGTAATCCCTAAAACCCCTAAAATCAAATATGTTACGGATAAATTAAATCTACAACACAAAAAGACAGTATGAACAACAACAAGCAAATATAAAATTATTAGATGGCATAACATCAGATGTAATAAAATCTGGAAAACAATCAACCAATCGAACAATATATTCTAATATGTCTACAACAAGAAGGCGGAAGAGCAAAAGAATCTATAGATTGAGCACATCTACATATGAATAGTGAAATCTGCGACTGCGAATAGAGAAGCAAATAAGTACCTCAGATTCCCCGGCGAAGACCTCCTCCTTGAACTCATCCCTCTCCTTGACTACTGCGACAAAGGGTCAATCATGGCATGAGTGTAGATCTCGCCTTCCTCTGGGATGAAGACGCCACCACTGCTTGCATGCCCCTCATCCAGATCTGCTGCTGGAACCACGATGCTGTCGTTCACCTATTGCTCGACGACGATGGTGACTGGCTGGACGGAGCTCGAAGTAGCGACGACGAGGCGACAAGCGGCTTATGTGCCTGGAGAAGCCAGACCCACCACATCGGCAATGACTGAGCCATGTTTTGTGCCTCTAAGTGGCCTCACCTCTGGATCGTATCCACGGGTACATTTCATGGCATAGCTAATGGGAGCGTGGTGCTATGGAAGGAGATTCTACATGTGTGGAAGGTGCAAATTGGTTTTTTTACTAGACAGATTGGGGGAGATGCTCCTGGAAGAGACGATGAGGCTGAGCAGGTTTATATATGCGGGGACAGCCGGTTTCCCTCGATAGTATACATGGGTGGTGGACTCGTGCATGATCTCCACTTTCAAATTACATTAACAATAGATACACGTGCATGCTACCTTGGAATCATGCACAAATCTAGTTTTCGAGATGGGTGGTATAAAGGTCTGAAGGAGTTATGCCCTAGAGGCAAATAATAAAGTGTATTATTTGATATATCTCCTATATGTTCATAATACGTTTCATACAATGCTATAACCGTGTTAATGCAAAACGTTAATACACGTGTGGTATGTAAACAAACTGTGTCTCTAGTTACCTCTAGCGAACTAGTTCATTGGTTATGAGGATGGTCTGGGTTTCAAGATCATGGGCATTTATGCCAATTGACAATGAGGTAATGTTATTAGTTGAATAACATGATAGACAAACATCCGACCGTTATATCTTGAATGAGATCTAGTTACAAAGTTCACCATTGGTGATAAAACACAGAGAACCTCTCAACCTGATCCTTTGACTGTGAGGTAATGCAAATCACGATTCCGGAAGAAGCTTAGATGGTTATCAAGAATCATCTCGTAACAGGGTGATCAAAAAGGTGACACTCAGGTTTACCGAAGGGATGCGTAGAGGAGTACATATCAAGACTAGGATTTGTCTAGTCCATGTAACGGACAAATACATGTGGCCATCTCGGTGACGTTGCATTAATGAAGCTTGCAAGCATGTGACTCGGTCACGGAATGCAATGACATGAGAATGAGAAAACAAGTTCATCGGTAATGAGATCGAACTAAGGTATGGATATACCGAAGATCAAGTCTCGGATGAATTAGGTATCGAATGACAAAGGGAACGGGAAACGACTATCTCACGGTTTGAGCGATTATATCCATGAAATGCACGGGGGTCACATGGCCATCCAGGTCCCTCTGTTGATCATTGATGTGAGAGTAGTCTCAATCATGTCCGGAGTGTTTCCGAACTGAAGGATGTCACGCTTAAGGGTCGGGACGCTTAGGGTAGATGAGGTATCATAAGAAATAGAGAAAGAGAAACCGGAATAGTTCCGGGTAACATCCGATGGAGATCAGAAGGGGTCCGGAAGGTGTTCCGGAGTGAAGGAATAATATAATATGTGTATTTGAATGTTAATTGGAGAATTAATATTAAATATATATTTTATTTATTATTAAAGGCATCATAATCCTAATGGGCCTTACCCGTAGGGAGGCCCAATAGGTCATGGCGCATAGGGAGAGGGGGCCAGCCGGCCTAGGCTTGGTGGGCCGCCCCAATTGGGCCTACCTATGGCTGGCGGCTGCCCCTAGGTGGCCGGCGGGTGTGGGGTTTAGTCCCACACCACCTGGCCCCTGGGTGGTGCGCCCCCTCCCACTATATATAGGGGTCTCCCCTCCCCCTTTGGAATCATCCCATTTCCTCTCATTCTCTCTCTCTTATCCATTGAGGACTTCTCCATAATATTGGGGAGGACCTCGTGGGTAAGTTCTCAACCTTCACACCACCGTCGTGTGATCTGCGATCCGACATCTACTTCTTCCGCTGCTTGGCTGGATCGGAGTTCGGTTGATGTCTCCTACACCGGACGTGTGACGAACTTCGGAGGCACCACACTTGGGGTGCTGCTCGTCTTCATCAATATACGCCTTCCTGCGTAAGGCGTGCCTCGGTCTTCAAAGGTATGAATACCGTATCCCTTCTTCGTTACTTATGTTTACATAGTATAGATCCTGGTATTAGTGTTCGAGTAGATAGAATTTTTTTGTTTTCTGCTACATAACCCTTCAGTGGTATCAGAGCGGGTCTATGGGTAGACATGTCATACGGATAGAACACATAGCAATATGTGGGCATTGATTCTCTAGTTGCTACCCTCTTTAATGTTATTGTTCATATCGTGGCACTGTTTGATGAAGCGGCCCCCAACTAACCTCATGTGGTGATTCACGAGACGCCCACGAATCAAAGTGGCTTAGGGGGTGTTTGTCTCTCTACAGTAGTATATATGGCATTGACATTGGAGGGCCCTGAAAAAGGGAAGAAGAACGACAATCATTGAATCTATGTTGTGGATCCACGTTCGTAGGTGGGAAGGGGTTCTACTACGAAAGCCCTAAAGCCGCGTAAAACTTGCAATAGATAATATAGAAGTGTCTATTTTTATTATTGCATAGGGGCAAGTATTATGACGTGGTGATGACAAGTTTATGAAACTTTCATTGAAGCTGTTGATGATGATCATAATTCTATATCCACGTCATAACACTTTACTTTTGAAGTATTACTTATTGTGCTGGTATATTTATATTCGACGGTAGCATAATAAGATAATCCCTCATAGTATTCCAGTTATCGTATTCCCCTTGTGTGTGCACCACCAAGAAAGTTCTTCGGTATGAGGCGCCATGCGGTGAGTAGGGGTCAGACATATCTACGTTCCCATATAGTGGGTGTAAGCCATGTTGCACTACGAATACACACAAGTTAGAACTAGCGAGCCTAGCACGTTACAGAGACGTGGCCTTGGAATACAGGAGACCGAAAGGTCAAGCATGAATCACATAGTTGATGTGATCAACATTAGGGAATGTCCACCTTTGATACTGCACTGATGGCCGTGTTAATCGGGGGAGGTGCAGAGGATTGGGATCATGTGATCACTAAACGAATAGAGGGATGTTCGTTTAAGTGGGAGTTCTTTTAATTAAAACTTGAACTGATTATTATGAACATGGTCTAAACACTTTGCAAATCAATTGTAGATGTTTCGCCCACCCACCTTCAACCTTAGCACCTTCCTCGAGAAGGACAAGCTAAAAACTGATGGAACCAACTTCACCGCATGGTTCCGCAATCTTAGGATCCTCCTAGTCCCCTACAAGTTGACTTATGTCATCGAGGCTGAGCTTCTAGCTAAGCCTGCAGTCGCCTCCCAGGACGAAAAGAATGTCTGGTAGTCCAAGGCGGACGATTTCTCCCTCATCCAGAGTGGAATGCTCTATGCCATGGATCCGGAGCTTCAAAAGCGTTTTGAGAAGATGAATGCCTTTGAGATCATTGAGAATCTCAAGGCCGTCTTTGCTCCATAGGCCCGTGCATAGAGGTATGATGCTTCCGAGCTCTTCTTCTCTGCTAAAATGGAAGAGCATAGCAGTATTAGTGAGCACGTGGTCAAAATGTCTGGCTACGTTAAGCGCTTGAACGCCTTGGATTGCAAAATCCCGGAGGAGCTCGCAATTGATAGGGTGCTGCACTCACTACCCCCTATATATAAGAGCTTTGTGATGAACTACAACATGCAAGGGATGACTAAAACCCTTGCTGAGGTGTTCGCCATGCTCAAAACTGCTGAGGTTGAAATCAAGAAGGAGCACACGGTGTTGATGGTCAAGAAGACCAAAAACTTTAAGAAGCCGGGACAAAAGGGAAAGGGCAAGGGCAAGAAGTCCAAGAAGGATGGCAAGATCGTTGCCTCAAAGACTGCCAAGCCTGGCCCTAAGCCCGGCACTACGTGCTTCTACTACAAAGGGGATGGGCACTGGAAACGCAACTGCCCCAAGTACTTTGAAGACAAGCGAGCCGGCAAGATAGCCGCCATGGACAAAGGTATATATGATATACATGTTATTGATGTGTTCCTTCAAAGCGCCAGGAGTAACACCTGGGTATTTGATACCGGATATGTTGCTCACATTTGTAACTCTCAGTAGGATCTGCAGAGTAGGAGGCGCCTAAGGAAGGACGAGGTGATGATGCGCGTCGGCAATGGTTCGAGAGTCGAAGTGATGGCCGTCGGCACCCTGCATCTCCGTCTACCGTCAGGATTACTGTTGGTTTTGAATAAATGCTACTATGTACCCGCATTTAGTTGGAATATTGTGAGTGGGTCTTGCTTGTTGCGAGACCATTATTCATTTAAATCAAGAACAAATGGTTGTTCAATTTATAGGAATGATTTTTTCTATGTTCATGCTCCTGTGTGTGATGGTTTATTCTTACTTGATCTTGATTGTAATACACATATCCATAGTGTTGATGCTAAACGTTGTAAGCGTAGTGATGATTCCATGTTTATGTGGCATTGCCGTCTTGGTCACATTGGCATAAAACGCATGAAGAAGCTTCATTCAGAAGGCGTTCTTGGATCATTGGATTTCGAATCCCTTGATACATGTGAGCCATGCCTCATGGGCAAGATGACTAGGACACCATTCTCCGGGATAGTGGAGAGAGCTGTAGACCTAATGGGAATCATACATACAGATGTATGTGGACCAATGAGCGTCTCAACGTGCAATGGTTATCATTACTTTGTTACATTTACTGACAACTTAAGCAGATATGGATATTTCTACTTAATGAAGCACCAGTCTGAAACCTTTGAAAAGTTCAAGGAATTTCAGAAAGAAGTAGAGAATCAACTTAACAAGAGAATCAAGCATCTTTGATCGGATCGAGGAGGCGAGTATTTGAGTTATGAGTTTAACATGCACTTGAAGGACTGTGAGATTATCCCACAGCTTACGCCAGCCGGAACACCAGAGCGTAATGGTGTATCAGAACATCATAACTGAACCCTATTAGATAGTGTGCGGTCCACGATGTCTTTAGCTGATTTGTTTGTGTCTTTTTGGGGATACGGGTTAGAAACCGCTGCTTTTATTTTAAACCGAGCACCATCCAAATCCGTCGAGACAACCCCATATGAGATATGGTATGGACAGAAGCCAAAGTTGTCATTTCTTAAAGTTTGGGGTTGTGAGGCTTATGTTAAGAAACTACAGCCTGACAAACTCGAAACCAAATCGGAAAAATGTATCTTTGTGGGATATCCAAGGGAAACCACTGGGTATACTTTCTACGACCAAGCCGAAGGCAAAATGTTTGTCGCAAGAACCGGCACCTTTCTCAAGAAAGAGTTTCTTGCAAAAGGAGTGAGTGGAAGAAAAATTGAGTTAGATGAAATTGTTGACCCTTCTCTCTAAATTCCGAGTAGCACAACGGAAGCTATTCCGAAACCGCTCTCCAACATGGAGGAAGAACCCATTGATGATGATCAAAGCAACGTCGTTGAGACTCCTAAGGTTCGCAGGTCTACAAGAGTTTGTGCCACTCCTGATTGGTACAGTAGCCTTGTAATGTCTGTCATCCTAGATGAACAGGAAGAACCTGCAAACTACAAAGAAGCTATGGATAGTGCTGACTCCAAGAAATGGCTGGAAGCCATGAAATCCGAAATAGGATCCATGCATGAGAACCAAGTTTGGACCTTGGTGGATCTTTCAGAAGGACGCAAGGCCGTGGAAAAAATGGATCTTTAAGAAAAAGACAGATGCGAATGGTAAAGTGACCGTTCACAAAGCTCGACTTGTCGCAAAGGGGTTTCGACAAATTCAAGGAGTTGATTACAACGAGACTTACTCTCCCGTAGTGATGCTTAAGGCTGTCAAGATTTTAATAGCAATTGCTACACATTTCGACTATGAAATTTGGCAGATGGATATCAAGACCGCATTCCTCAATGGTCACATTGATGAAGAGTTGTATATGATGCAACCAGAAGGTTTTGTTGATCCTAAGGATGTTGGAAAGGTATGCAAACTTCAACAGTCCCTTTATGGATTGAAGCAAGCATCTCGGAGCTCGAACCAACGTTTTGATCAAGTTATCAAGAGTTTTTGGATTTTTCCAAAATCAACAAGAGTTCTATCTTTACAAGAAAGCAAGTGGGAGCTCAGTTGTTTTCTTATTAGTATATGTGGATGACATATTACTCACGGGAAACGATGTGGATCTTATGAAAAGCGTGAAAGCATATTTGAGTAACCAATTTTCCATGAAGGATTTAGGTGAAGCTGCATACATATTAGTTATCAAGATCTATGGAGATAGATCAAGGCACCTAATTGCATTAAGTCAGAGTACTTACATCTAAAGATTTTGAAGAGGTTCAAAATGGAGAACACCAAAAGGGGTTTTACACCTATGATGAAGAATTGCAAAATGAGTATGACTCAATGTCCTGTAACGGACGATGATAGAGAGAAGATGTCTTACATCCCCTATGCTTTAGCCATAGGATCTATCATGTATGCAATGTTAAGTACGCGACCTAATGTGGCATTGGCTCTTAGTTTGACGGGCCGATACCAAAGTAATCCAGGACCGGATCACTGGACAGTTGTAAAGAATATCCTAAAGTATTTGAGAAGAACAAAGGATATGTTCCTAATCTATAGAGGAAATGATGAAGCTCTAAATGTAACGGGTTACATGGATGCGAGCTGGAACTCAGATCATGATGACTCGAAGTCTCAAACAGGATTTGTGTTCCTAGTGAATGGTGGGGCGGTAAGCTGGAGGAGTAAGAAGCAGCCGGTGGTGGCGCGACCTTTAATGGAGTCTGAATACATTGTTGCGGCCGATGCAGCAAATGAAGCTGTTTGGCTAAGGAATTTCATCATTGATCTGGGAGTTTTTCCCAATGCGCAAGACCCCGTGACAATGTATTGTGATAACACGGGAGCTATTGCAAACGCAAGGGAACCAAGAACTCATTCCATAGTCGAACACATCAAGCTTAGATTTCACGTCATCCGACAGAACATTGACGAAGGTGAGGTTAAGATTTGAAAAGTAGATACAGAACTGAATATGGAAGATCCTTTGACTAAAGCTCTCCATCAGGAAAAGCACGAACAACACCGAGATTCCATTGGTGTTATGTTCCTGCCTATTGTAAACTAGTTTTGTTTATACTCTAGTGCAAGTGGGAGACTGAAGGAGTTATGCCCTAGAGGCAAATAATAAAGTGTATTATTTGATATATCTCCTATATGTTCATAATATGTTTCATATTGTGCTATAACTGTGTTAATGCAAAACGTTAATACACGTGTGGTATGTAAACAAACTGTGTCTCTAATTACCTCTAGCGAACTAGTTCATTGGTCATGAGGATGGTCTGGGTTTCAAGATCATGGGCATTTATGCGAATTGACAATGAGGTCATGTTATTAGTTGAATAACATGATAGACAAACATCCGACCATTATATCTTGAATGAGATCTAGTTACAAAGTTCACCATTGATGATAAAACACAGAAAACCTCACAACCTGATCCTTTGACTGTGAGGTAATGAAAATCCCCATTCCGAAAGAAGCTTAGATGGTTATCCAGAATCATCTCGTAACAGGGTGATCAAAAAGGTGCCACTTAGGTTTTCTGAAGGGATGCGTAGAGGAGTACATATCAAGACCAGGATTTGTCTAGTCAATGTAACGGACAGATACATGTGGCCATCTCGGTGACGTTGCATTAATGAAGCTTGCAAGCATGTGACTTGGTCACGGAATGCAACGACATGAGAACAAGAAAACAAGTTCATCGGTAACAAGATCAAACTAAGGTATAGAGATACCGAAGATCAAGTCTCGGATGAATTAGGTATCGAATGACAAAGGGAACATGAAACGACTATCTCACGGTTCGAGCGATTATATTCGTGAAACGCATGGGGGTCACTGGTACATTGCAAATGTATCTATAATTTTTTATGTTCCATGCTTGGTTTTATCTCCTTTCTTGTGTTTTATCCACACTTTGGAGTACTTTTCATATGATTTCTTGGACTAAACTATTAACAAGAGCCACAGTCCCAACTGCCTGTTTTCTGCTATTTTTGGTTCCAGGAAATTCAGAAAATGAATATTCTCGGAATTGGACGGGACAAAAGCCGAAGTGCCTATTTTTCCGGAAGACTCATGCAGCCAGAATACGAGACGGATGAGGGCCAGGGGCTGGCCACACCACCCCCAGGCGCGGGCTGGGCCTTGCAGCGCCAGGGCATGGTGTGGGCCCCCCAGGCACCCCCTCGGTCTCCCTCTTCGCCTATAAGAAGCCTTCTGACCTAAAAACTCTGGGGGTTCGACGTTTTTCCAGAAGGAGTTCTGCTCCGGCGCCACCACCAGATTCCACGAAACAGCACCAGAAACTCCGTTCTGGCACCCTGCCAGGATGGGGAATTGGAGGAGATCATCGCCATCATCATCACCATCGCTTCTCCATCGACCATCCATGTTTCCCCTATCTATGAGTGAGTAATCCCCCACTGTAGGCTATGGGGATGGTAGGGATTGGATGAGATCGTTCATGTAATGGCATCAGATTGTTAGGGTATGGTGCCTAGTATCTTTTATTAGTGCTTTATGACTTTGTTGCGACTTGTTGTGCTTAATGCTTGTCACTAGTGCCCGAGTGCCATGATTTCAGATCTGTACATGTGATTGATTCATTATGATAGTATTGTTTATGGTCTTATCTGCAAGTTGTATACACACGTTGTTGTCCGGAACCAAAGGCCCCGAAGTGACAGAAATCGGGATAACCGGAGGGAATGGCTTTGATGTGAGGATCACATGTGTTCACGGAGTGTTAATGCTTTGCTATTTTCGCCTTTACTATTCCTACTACAAAACTATTGCTACTGATAAACTGATGTGAGCAAGATTGTTTCCAGGTGCAGCTGAATTGACAACTCAGTTGTTAAGGCTTATAAATATTCTTTGGCTCCCCTTGTGTCAAATCAATAAATTGGGTTTCACTTCCCTCGAAAATACTGCGATACACCCCCTATACTTGTGGGTCATCAAGACTATTTTCTAGCGCCGTTGCTGGGGAGCATAGCTTTATTTATCAAGTTCACTTGGAATCACTATTGTTGAAGCTAAGTTTATTTTCGCCTTGTTTTCTTGTTTCTTTATCAAAAATACAAAAAAGGTAGTTCCTACTCTAGTTGTTATTTTCTTTGGTTTGTTATTGTCTTGCTTTATCATGCTTGTTGTCAATGGTTGGTTTCTTTGAAACTGAAGCTTATTGGCAAGGTGGGTTCACGGAAGATCAAAAATACTATTATAAGGAACACCTCTCGTCACAAAAAGGGAAACACTTATGGGAACAAATTGATAAATTGTATACCATTGCTAGAAATGTGTGCTCTACTTATAATTTTACTTATTTCTGTGATAAATCTCGTTGTAGAAAGAGGTATAAACACCTCCCTTTTCAATGTGAGTATAATGATAATGTTACCATATCTTCTTATGCTAAAGGAATTTATGACTTTTATGATGCGGAACAAATTGAAGAATTTATTGCTTGGAAGGGTGCTTTTGAACTTGCTAGTTTGCTTGAAAATATTGATGATTCACCTTACAAATATGAGGTTTATGGTATACTTAAATTTTTCTTTGATAATTACAAGGATGAAAATGGCTATATTCTTGAATATTTTAATAGATGCTTTCCACAAATGGAAGAGACTAATGCCTTGCAGGATCCTATGGAAGAAGAAATTGATGAACCTGAAATCTCTTTAGATGAAAAAGAGGAGGAGAGTGATGAACAAAAGGAGGAAGAATGGATTAGCTACCCATGCCTAACTTCTAATGAGAGTAACTCTTTATCCCTTACATTATTTGATTGTCCTCCATGCTTACTAAAAGGAGGATGAATGCCATGTTCCTCAGGATTCTTTTGAAAATGTTTATAATAAAGCTCTAGTGCTTGTAGATCATGAAAAGCATGCTTTATGTGATAGTTATATTGTTGAGTTTATTTATGAGGCTACTGAAAATTATTACGAGAGAGGAAAATATGGTTGTAGAAGTTTTCATGGTACTGAAACACCTCTCTATGTGCTGAAAGATTTGAAGTTACTCTTGTTTTTTCTTCCTATGCCTGTCACTTTGTTCTTTGCGAATTTATTTGCATACACGATTCCTATGCATAGGAAGTGGGTTAGACTTAAATGTGTCTCGAATTTGCTTCTTCATGCTCTCTTTTACTTCAATTCATATTTCTTATGTGAGCATCCTCTCAAACTATTATGCCCGAAGATGATAATATGTCTATTATTCTTGGGAGACCTTTTTTAAATACTGCAGGAGCTGTTATTAATTGTAATCAAGGGAAGGTGACCTTCAATGTTAATGACAAGGAACATACTGTCTATTTCCCCAAGAAGATTGATAGGACTTATGGTTTTGAATTCAATTGAACATGTTGAGGGCATTCAAGTTGGAGAAATATATTGTCCCATACCAAGAGAAAAATTGAAACTATTATGATTGGGACCATTGCTATCAAGGTTGAGGTATCATAATCATTAGTGGGATACAAAGTTTTGTCTCATATGGAATTGTTTTGGTAACAATACCTGATCAACCTTGTTAACAAAAGGATTTCATTGAACAAAACAATGTTTTCACCATGATTATCTCCGCTTACTTCTATTCTATCCATTTTAGTTTTTGCTTATGCCTAACTTAAAGGCGTTAAAGAAAAGTACTTATTGGGAGATAACCCAAAAGTGCTTATTACTTCTATTCTATCCATTTTAGTTCAGTAATAACCGCTCCTTATCCTTTTTATTTGCTTTTTGTGCCAAGAGTAACCTCTAATGAGAGAGAAGTAATGATTGGGAAAGTTGCTGTCCTGAAACTGATTTCTGTGCTTCACCGTAAAACTTCGTGTAAGATATATGTACGTCCTTTTGAGGAGTGAATTTTTGTGCTTCTGACCCAGGTTGTTATCTAACTTTTGTTAGTTCAAAACTTTTTGATTTGAGCAACAGAAGGTCTTCAAAAAAAAATCGTCTTTACCTGCTGGTCTGTTTTGACAGATTTCTGGCTTTCTGCATTTGCTTCTTGTTGGTTCCTTTTTTTAGTTCTTTTGGGGAATTGAGCTTTTTGAGGAAAGTGCTACAGTAGCTAGTGTTTTAATGAAAGTTTATTTGGTGTTAAAACTGAACCTTAAGACTTATTTATCTTGAGTGCACTAATGTTGCTAATCAAGATTGTGAGAAGTTTTGTATGAAGGAAAAATTTCAGGTGTATGGAAGGAATAAGTAATGAGATGAAGGATGGACTAATGCTCAAGATTGGGGATGCCACGCGTGTCACCCCAAGAAATATCCAAGAAGTACAAGCGTCAAAGCTTGGGGATGCCCAAGACATCCCCTTCCTCATCAATAAAAATCCCAGGTTTCTTCCAAACACTTCATTTTTATTGTTTCATGCACAGTTGTGTTGTTCTTGGAGCGTCTTCTTTTTCGTTTTCGTTTTGGTTTTTCGTTTGCTTTGTTTTCTTAGTTTGCTAAATAAATTGCTTGGACCCCCTCTTTCATACATTGGTGTTCAAATAGTCTGGTTTGGATTGGAAAAGAGTAGGAAAGCTCATGCTTAAGTGGTAAAGAGAGCTTGTTTTTGACTGTGGCCTATGCTTTGTCATGTCATGCTTGATATTGTTTTGGATTTATGCTTCGTATTCTTTGCTGTAGCATGACTTGTTATAAACAATTGAGATTGCTTAATGTGCCTTGGATGAATCATGCGTTGTTTTAGCATATTAAAGCATAGTCTAGTGGTATTCTCCTTTGATGCTTTATTTGGGTTGACTTGGCGCATGCTCACACCATGTTATGACTATCTCAAGTCACCATAGCCTTTATGATCCTTTAGTTTTCAAATTGTAGTATCACTTTATGCTTTGATCAATGATGTTTTGTCGCTCTGCATGATTATGGCCATTATTGCTCTCTTAGTTTGTCGCTCCCAGCCTTTTGCTAGCCTCCACCATCAAGTATGAGTTCCACTCATGCATCCAACTCCTTAAACCAAGTTATTCAAAAGAGTCCACCATACTTACCTATTAGCTTATGCTATTCCAAGTATATTCATGCTTTTGTTTACCTTCCAAATTAAACTTGTTATGAGAAAACTAGTGATTAAAGCTCTCACGAACTTGATGGCACACTTTACTTTTCTTGCCCTTAATAAACTTGAACCATTGTGTCGTCTATGTTGTATATGCTTGCACTTATTTGTTGGGAATTAGCAGAACCATGCTTTCATGGGGAACGCTTTCAACATTGCACTTGGTACTTGTACCTAGTTGATATCATGCTTTTTCTATATGGATGTCGTTGGTGTGAAATGAAAGGGGAGCCTGTAAGTCCATGGAGTTATGTATATGTGTTAGAGAAACGCCTGGGCCGCTGGTCTAATCCATGCTGACATGGTGGAAACCTACATCATAACCATAATGAGCTGTCTATGAAGCATTCTTCTTATAAAAAAAGAGTCCTATATTGAGAAAAAAAGAGAAAAAGAAAAAATGAGATTATAAAAAGAGGAAAGAGAGAAAAAAGCACCATATTCCCATGGTAAATAAGAAGATTGTTGAGATGCTCGTTGTCTGCTTGCCTTGTCATTTTGATATGGGGATTCTTTCGTATCATCGGGCAAGGGGTACCTCGTTGGCGGTTCTCTATGATACAAATGTACTTAGAATGACAAGAACTTACCAGTGACTAAACTTGAGTAGCATGAGGAGCGGCCCTAGTATACAAGGGACATGAGATTTCTGACTTATACTTCGTCAAGCATGTACACCATAGTTTGTTCACTTTAACCTTAATCACTTCAAGATGCTTATGATAGGGGCAATGAGAGCTGAAAGCTATAAGTACCATAATTTTTGGAAGATATTTATGAGACTTGAATCCCTACTTCCTTCTATGAAGGCCTTTCTTCCACTATATATATTAAGTCTCCACCTTCTACCTTTATGCACTTACTTTGAGAGCAAAGTGGCCATTCTTAGTTCTATGTGCATTGTCCCAAGACTAGTGGATTGATGCATAACTTGATATTGCTTGTTTTAAACTATTGTATCTAGTCACTCTTATGAACTTTGAAGGTGTCCTATGCATTTATATTTGCTACTCTATGAGGGACAAGCTGAATACTATTATGCTATGTTTTCTTTATGTGAAACAAACAAACGTCTTGTAAAGCATTGTTATTCATGAATCTTTTGTTTGTGCCTTTTCATGTTGCATCATAGTTTCTTTGTCTTATTGCTAGAACTTTGTCTTTCATGTTATGATTTAAGTACTATGATCCCAACTTTGAATGTTTTACAAATATCCTGATCAAGTCTTTGATGGTGCATGTCACCTCAAAAAATTATTCTTTCTTTTCATCACTTACCTACTCGAGGACGAGCATGAGTTAAGCATGGGGATGTTGATACATTGCCAATGTATCTATAATTTTTGATGTTCCATGCTTGGTTTTATCTCCTTTCTTGTGTTTTGTCCACACTTTGGAGTACTTTTCATATGATTTCTTGGAATAACCTATTAACAAGAGCCACAGTGCCAGCTGCATGTTTTCTGCTGTTTTTGGTTCCAGGAAAGTCAGAAAATGAATATTCTCGGAATTGGACGGGACAAAGCCAAAGTGCCTATTTTTCCGGAAGACTCACGCAACCAGAATACGAGACGGAGGAGGGCCAGGGGCTGGCCACACCACCCCTAGGCGCGGGCTGGGCCTGGCCGCGCCAGGGAATGGTGTGGGCCCCCCAGGCACCCCCTCGGTCTCCCTCTTCGCCTATAAGAAGCCTTCTGACCTAAAAACTCCGGGGGGTCGGCGTTTTTCTAGAAGGAGTTCCGCTCTGCCGCGACCACCAGATTCCACGAAACAGCACCAGAAACTCCGTTCTGGCACCTTGCCGGGACGAGGAATTGGAGGAGATCATCACCATCATCATCACCATCACTTCTCCATCGACCATCCATGTTTCCCCCATCTATGAGTGAGTAATCCCCAGCTGTAGGCTATGGGGATGGTAGGGATTGGATGAGATTGTTCATGTAATGGTATCAAATTGTTAGGGCATGGTGCCTAGTATCTTTTATTAGTGCTTTATGACTTTGTTGCGACTTGTTGTGCTTAATGCTTGTCACTAGGGCCTAGGTGCCATGATTTCAGATCTGTACATGTGATTGATTCATTATGATAGTATTGTTTATGGTCTTATCTGCAAGTTGTATACACACGTTGTTATTCAGAACCAAAGGCCCCGAAGTGACAGAAATCGGGATAACCGGAGGGAATGGGTTTGATGTGAGGATCACATGTGTTCACGGAGTGTTAATGCTTTGCTTCGTTGCTCTATTAAAAGGACCACCTTAATTGCCAGTAGTTCCCTAGAGGCCCCGCTGCAAACGGACTGGCAGGATAAAAGATGTTGTGCAAGTTCTCATTGGGAGCACGTATGACTATATATGGAACACATGCCTAGGATTATCTAGTACTTGGATGCTTTATCTTATTTATCTGCAATAGCCCTATGTTCTGATTGCTAGGTGAATTGTCTTGTCCATGCAACGCCCGTCCATCCATCCCTATGCCTACCGCACTCGAATCCTACTGTTTACTGCTATTGCAACTGTTGTCTTTACTTTACTACTGCTGCTACTTTACTATTCCTACTACAAAACTGTGGCTATTGATAAACTGTTGTGAGCAAGATTGTTTCCAGGTGCAGCTGAATTGACAACTCAATTGTTAAGGCTTATAAATATTCTTTGGCTCCCCTTGTGTCGAATCAATAAATTGGGTTTCACTTCCCTCGAAAATACTGTGATACACCCCCTATACTTATGGGTCATCAGTCACATGGCCATCCAGGTCCCTCTGTTGATTATTGATGTGAGAGTAGTCTCAATCATGTCCGGAGTGTTTCCGAACCGAAGGATGTCACGCTTAAGGGTAGGGACTCTTAGGATAGATGAGGTATCGTAAGAGAAATAGAGAAAGAGAAATCGGAATAGTTCCGGGTAACATCCGATGGAGATCGGAAGGGGTCCGGAAGGTGTTCCAGAGTGAAGGAATATTATAATATGTGTATTTGAATGTTAATTGGATAATTAATATTAAATATATATTTTATTTTATTATTAAAGGCATCATAATGCTAATGGGCCTCACCCATAGGGAGGCCCAATTAGGCATGGCGCGTAGGGAGATGGGGCCAGCCGGCCTAGACTTGGTGGGCTGCCCCAATGGGCCCCACCTAGGGCCGGTGGCTGCCCCTAGGTGGCCGACGGGTGTGGGGTTTAGTCTCACACCGCCTGGCCCCTAGGTGGTGCGCCCCCTCCCACTATATATAGGGGTCTCCCCTCCCCCTTTGGAATCATCCCATTCCCTCTCATTCTGTCTCTCTTATCCATTGAGGACTTCTCTGTAATATTGGGGAGGACCTCGTGGGTAAGTTCTCCACCTTCACACCACCATCGTGTGATCTGCGATCCGGCATCTACTTCTTCCGCTACTCGGCTAGATTGGAGTCCGGTTGACGTCTCCTACACCGGACGTGTGACAAACTTCGGAGGCACCACACTTGGGGTGCTGCTCATCTTCATCAATATACGCCTTCTTGCATAAGGTGTGCCTTGGTCTTCAAAGGTATACCGTATCCCTTCTCCGTTACTTATGTCTACATAGTATAGATCCTGGTATTAGTGTTCGAGTAGATAGAAATTTTTTGTTTTCTGCTACGGAACCCTTCAAGTTCTGCCTCAGGAGGCCCCTGGAGGTGGTTAATTTTTAGGAACGCCTATGGTTCAAATTTCTCGGGAGATGAGCACTATTTACCTTCTTCTCAGGTTTCCTTTAGAGGAATTCTGTTTTAAATATCAGGTGATAAGGAAGTAGTACTAGAGATGTTGATTTCTAATAGTCTGAGGCTGCTGTTAGAGGTAGTCACAAAATAACGACCACCTGAGGTTGCTGCACACAACCGGTTGTTTCTATTTTAGGGGTAAACTGCCTCTAGGCACCGTCTCTATGTAACAAGTTTGTACTAGTGTGAACCTAGACTATGGCCACATGATTAATTTAAGCTAACAATTCACTCCCTTATCTTGTTTCCCTGACTTCCTCCACACCGAGCTTTTGTATCATCTCAATAAACTTGACCTTCCCAAGTCTCTTGGTGAGAATGTTAGCTAACTGATCAACTTGACCTTACCAAGTCTCTTGGTGAGAATGTGAGCTAACTACATATTAGTTCTGACGTGCTCGATGCACATCTTCCCTGTATCAGTACACTCGCGGATGAAGTGGTGCCTCACCTTAGTGTGTTTGCTTCTGTCGTGGTAGACTGGCTACATGCAAAGGGCAATTGCAGATTTTTTGTTCGCATGCAGTTCAAACTTGGTTGGGTCGATTCATCTCATCTCTATGAGCAAAGAAGGGAGCCAGAGGCCTTGACAAGCAACTGTTGAAGCTGCTGCATATTCTGCTTTGCACAAAGACAATGCCACAATTTCCTGTTTCTGTTAAGCCCATGATACAACGCTAGATTTGAGGAAGAAAGGTGTCCCTGACGAGTGCTTTTACACTCATCGACATCACTAGCGTGGTCGCTGAAGCCAACTGCCTCCAGTTTAGAGGACCGACTATGTAGACATAGTCGTAGCCGACCATCCCCTTCACGTAGCGTAGGATCTGCTTCACAAGATCCCAATGTTGCACCCCTAAAGACTCCATGTACCCGCTCGTGATCCCCACTGCATATGCAATGTCAGGGCGAGAATTCACCAGATACCTTAGGCTCTCGATGACATTGTGATAGGAAGTTGTGCCAACCGCTCCACCGCCATTATTCTTGTCCAATTTGCTCCTTGTTTCTGCTGGCGTACTGCTAAAACTACATTCTCCCAGCCCAACGATGTCAAGAATTTTCTCGACATAGCTTCCCTAGCACAGCGTGATCTTGCCTGTCTCCTAGCGCACCTCGAAGCCCAGATAATAAGATAGCAGGCCAAGATCACTCATGCGGAACAACTCTTGCATTTGTTGCTTGAATGCCTCGATGTCCTCGACATGTGTGCCCGTGATCACCAGGTCATCCACATACACACCAACTAGAAGGAACATGTCCATGTCACCCCTCTGATGTAATGCATCTTTAGGGGGGAACCTGTCGAAGCTGAGCCATGTCACAGAAGTATCCATCTTTGAGTTGCACGCCTTCGGTGCCTAGCGAAGCCTGTATAGAGCTTTCCTCAGTTTAGCACCTTGTGCTCATTGTTGGTGTCCATGAAGCCTGGTGGTTGCTGCACATAGACTTCCTCCTCCAAATCCCCATTGAGGAAGGAACTCTTCACATCCATGTGATGAACTTTCCAGCCGCTGTGTGTAGTCAATGCTAGGACTCATGGTCTCCATCTATGCCACTGGTGCAAAAACTTTCTCGAAGTTAATGCCTTGCCGCTGCGCATAACCTTTCACCACCAATCTTGCCTTGTGTTTGATTATGTTTCCATCAGGATCATTCTTGATTTTAAAGACCCACTTGAGTCCAATTGAACGATGACCAACTAGCAGGGATGTCAAGTCCCATTTTTTATTGGAACGGATCGAGTACATCTCCTCTTCCATGGTCTTCTTCCCTGACACATCATCGAGAGAAACCTCCATACTTGCGGGCTCTTCTACAGCTAGGAAATAGAGCCCACCATACTCATAATTCTCATCGGTATACCTTGGATTTGGGAGAAACATTCATCGTTGGGCTCGCGTTTACATCTGATGGCAAGGGACAACAAGTGCAGATTCGCTCCTAGCAGCAGACTCTGTCGTGGCAGAGTTTTTCATCGGTTCTTCAGCCATGGCGGCATAACTCTCTTCCACACCATTGTTGATACTGCCGTGTTAGGACTTTCAGCCCCTTTTTCTATCTTCGCTGCCTCACCAATTTCCTTGTCATCATAGACGATGATGAACTTCTCCTGCTGCTCTAACTCAAAGATGGACCCTGCCTAGTCCCACTAGAGGTCCTCCTTGAACACTATGTCACGTGTGACGTGCAACCACTTGGTGGTGGGGTTGTACACGTGATAAGCCTTCACGTCGTCCTCGTACCCTACAAACACCATGGGTGTAGACCTGTCATCAAGCTTCTTCACCTTTGGCCCAATGATCTTGACATGTGCCATGCACCCAAAGGTGCGTAAGTGGCTCACGTTGGGCTTCCATTTATGGTAGGCCTCATATGGTGTCAGTCCCTGTATTGCTTGCTTGACAATCTGTTCAGCACATGTACTATAACCTTGACCGCCTTAGCTTAGAATGTAGCTAGCATCGCCATTCCTGTCATCATGCATGTCACCACCTCAAACACACTCTGATTTCTCTGCTCTAATAAACTACTTATTTCAGAATTTGGTGAACTCTGTTAATAAAAATTCACCCCTCGGTCAGATATTAATGTCTTCATGCTCAGATAAACCTTTATTTAAGTGAGTGCCTTGACCTTCTTGAAGAAATTCAGAGTTTCATCCTTCATCCTCAGCATATCCACCCACATGTGTATTGGATTACATCATCGATAAGGAGGAAATACTTCTTCCCCGCTGCATTCGCCAATGATAGAGGGCGGCACAAATCCCTGTGAGCGAGCTCCAGCTGCTCCTTCGTGCGAAACGCAATGCCACGCAAGGATAGTTTCTAGTGCTTCTTGTTGAAGTATGATCCAAATTCATTTAAGGAGGCTAACTTCTTACGAAGCAGCGAGGAACGTCGCTGGAGGCTTGGGCCGAAGTGGAGAAGATGATTTTTTGTGCAAATTTACATGGACCAACCTGAAGGGTTCATGGTTCTTGGAAAAGAGGATTTTGTGTGCAGATTGAAGATATCACTTTATGGTTTGAAGCAATCTCCAATACAGTGGTACAAAAGGTTTGATTCATTTATGATCTCACAAGATTTTAAGAGGTCCTAGTTTGATAGCTATGTTTACATAAAATTTGTTAATGGATCACTTATATACTTGCTGCTATATGTTGATGATATGTTAATTGCTTCCAATAGCATGAAATAAATCACTAATTTGAAGGAACACCTAAGTAGTGAATTTGAGATGAAAGATCTTGGTGCTGCTAAGAAAATCCTTGGTATGGAAATTAAACGGGACAGAAAATCTAGGTTGTTATTTCTTAGTCAGCAGAGTTACGTTGAGAAAGTTCTCCAACGTTTTAATATGCATGATGCAAAGTATGTTAGTACTCCTATTGACCCTCACTTTAAATTGTCAGCATTGCATTGTCCTAGTTCTGATGAAGATATAGAGTACATGTCACGTGTTCCTTATTCTAGTGTTGTTGGTTCCTTGATGTATGCCATGGTTTGTTCTCTCCCTGATTTATCATATGCTACGAGTTTGGTGAATCGTTACATGACTAATCCTGGTAAAGACCATTGGAAAGTTGTTCAGTGGATTTTTAGGTACCTCTGTGGCACATCAAATGCTTGCTTGAAGTTTGGCAAGACAGGTGAGGGACTCCCAGGCTATGTGGATTTAGATTTTTCTACCGATTTGGATAAGAGGAGGACCCTCACAGGTTATGTGTTCACGGAGGTGAATGTGCTGTGAGTTGGAAGGAAACGTTGCAACTAGTTGTTAATCTATCTACAACCGAAGCAGAATATATGGCTATTGCTGAAGCTTGCAAATAGTCTATTTTGTTGAAAGATTTGTATGTTGAGATTTGTAAGGATGATTCTTGCATTAACATGTTCTGTGATAGTCAAAGTGTTGTATACCTTACTAAGGATCAGATGTTCGATCAGAGAACAAAGCACATTGATATCAAGTACCATTATGTTCGTGACATTGTTACACAAGGTACACTAAAGGTATGCAAGATAAGCACTCATGATAATCTTACTGATATCATGACACAGTCTGTTCAGGTTGCTAAGTTTGAGTTATGCTCAAGCTTAGTTGGTATAACTATTTAGCCCAAGTGGCTGTTGGCACCGAAAATGTTTTCTTTGTTTGTTTAGGGAGATGATTGTTGTTGATGCTATAAGAAGGAATTTGTCTCAAAGTGGAGTTTGTTGAAGTATGATCCAAATTAAATTAAGGAGGCTAACATCTGACGAAGCGGAGCGAGCCCAAGAAGGACGCCTAGGGTCCCCCTCCCCCATGGTACGGATCGTTGAAGACCTAGATTTCCACCGTTATATATACCTCTTGTAAGCCGCCGGCTAGGATGCATTGCATCTATGAAATCCCTAGCGTTGTGTAAACACTCAACGTTATAGTGAAGTTTTGTTGGCTGGAGCCCGTGGTTTTTTCCTCTCTTTGTTGGAGAGTTTTCCACTTTAAATCTGTGTCCCCATGCTACAATTTCCTTTTCGTTCTTCGTTATTTGCTTGTCCCGATTCTAACACTTATTCCCAATCATACACCCATCATAGACCTGCTCCGGCTGCTTGATGTGCGGCATGCCTCTCACCATGTCCTTGGCTCTGAGATCGTGCAACCCAGGGTAATGCAGATGCCCATACCAAGCGTGAGTAGATTCACTCGCGCCAAGAGGGTTAGGAAGATCGAGTACATGTGATTTGGCACCCTCCTGACGTGTGCGATCACTTAACGCCGCCGATCGAAGAGGCTCATGATGCCTCTGTCGACCACCGTCTTCACGCTAATCTAGTCCAGCTGACTGATGCTGATGATGTTGCTACAGAGCCGAGGTATAACTTAGAGTAACTAAGAAACAATGACTTGAGTCTTGGATTAACACCTCGTTTGCTCGCCCATGATTCATCTATGACGGCTCATGTTTTCCACCATTAGATATGTAATGATTTTATACAAACTTAGGTTGACACCTCTTCCGAAGTGATTAGCATCCAATTAAATGTATGTTATAAAAGTGTCAAGAATACCAATATTAGGCATGTACTTGTCTAGTGCACGGGGTGGGTGATGGATGGACTCTCGATAACGAGCGTTGGAGCAATATTTAGGTTTAATGTCTAGTATATCTATGAAGACAACCAACATTCCTATTCACACTGCGATGTCTATGGTGACTTCATCGATCTTAAAGCTCCACGACTCTATGATTCTAGTTTACAATAAACGTCGTACATGAATATGTGTGTGTAGGAAGACAAGCTGACGACCAGGACTTCAGCTCGAGTTCTTGCATGAGCATAAAGGTAAAAGTGGGGAGAGAATGTGTCTAATGTCTAGGCATGTCTGGGAGATGCAGAGGGGGATGAGGCTGGCGCCAGAGGGGTGACCGAGGTGGAGCTCAGCCCACTTCCATTGAGGCCTACCAGTCGCTTAGGGGAGCAAGGAGGGGCGACGGGCTGGCCGGGGGGCGTTTGTGGGCGGGCTCGGAGGAGGACGAGCAGCTCACCGTCGAGGCGTGGCGTTCCAGGTCTAGTGAGGGGTCTCCGGGGCTAGCGCGAGTAGTTCACGAGGCCATGGCTCACACAGCTGCAAGCCAGAGCTTCTCACAATGGGGGACTTCATCGAGGGGCGGTGCAGCGAGGGGGGGAGGGGGGTCGCTGCGCTGCCACCATCGGCAAGAGGCGTTTTCTCCTAGCGGCCATAGATCTAGATTCACGCAACTAGCAGGGTCGACTCCAGCGAGAACCCGTAAGACCCAGGCAGCTGAGGGCGTGGATGTTGGTGGAGAAGGTGATCCCGACCCAATAGCTGGCCATTTCCATAGGGTCGATGGTGGAGGTTCGCTAGGGGCGGCACCAGTGGAGGCATGGAACCTAGTGGAGGAGATATGTTGTCACGGGAGTCGGGATGTGGGCCTACTAGCGGGCCGTGAGGTGGGGGCTAGGAGGGGCCATCTGAGTTGGAAGTACCAGGTGGACCTGTGGGGCTTGCTGGGTCGGCCAGTTGGCGCTACAGTTGGTGGCCCAGGATGGGCTGGCGATTGGTGTGGCTGAGGAGGGATCTCAGCCGTCCATCAGAGCTTACTCGCATCCATAGCTGCTTACTACTTACAGGTGGATCTGGCTTCCCAATGGCACCCTAGATCTTTCGTTTGAAGGGAAAATGCCCTTATTCCTTGTTTATGATAAATGTTTATTTTGCATGCTATAATTGTATTTTAATTTGGAAACATTAATACATGTGTGTTTAATAAAAAAAAGGAAAGTTCCTAGTTATGCCTCTCTTATAAACTAGCTCGTTGATTAACAAGATGATCAACGTTTCTTGTTCTTCAAGCAATCAAGAGTCCGTAGGTTACTCGAGTACTTCATTTGGGCCTTGGCGACACCGTGGGCTTCCATTGTATTCAGGCCGTATATACCAAGCTCGAGTACCTGTAGGGTATACCCATGTCAGGGTGCTAGCGGCTAAAGTCTCTTCGTCCAAGAAGAAGGTTCCTAAGGAGGGGACGACAATAGCAGTGGCGTCAATACGTGGGCTTGACCTCCCGAGCTGATTTGAGGAGGCGGGTGGGGAGAAAAGGTGTACGCTAGGGGCAAGCGTGGCAAGGGCGTCGATGGCTCGGGGATCAGAGCACCAGGAACAAGGGCATGTAGGCGCCCCTCGACTCAATGATCAAGGCCCAAAGGCGCACTGCGGAGATGATGAGGGGTTAACTCATCAATGCCCATCGTTGATGGACTTAGTTTCGAGGAATTGGGGAGCGCTGGAGGCATCGATCGGCTAGCAAACAAGAACATAGGGGGACATGAGGTTTTACCCAGGTTCAGGCCTCGAAGAGGACCCTCCTCCTGCTTGTCTACTCTTTGATTATCGAGGAGTCAAAAGTTACAAGGGGTGAGTAGATGCAATCTGGCGAGGTGTATGCTAGGGTTATGGATTGTCCTCCTCACCGCCCCCTCCTGGCCTTTATATAGGGAGGCTAGGTCTCGGAATAGAATGCCGAGCTATTTATAGATTAGGGTTTTCCCTTCAAGTTTCTATCTATTCTTTGACATGTTCTCCAAGGAATCGTGTTCCTTTGGGCCACCTGAACTTGTATTGGGCTTCAACGACACCGTGGAATCTTCTTCGGTTGGACCGTATATGCTCATCACGAGTACATGTAGGGTATACCAATGTCAGTATCCCCCGAGTGTCCAATCAAGTCACAGATTCTGGTGGAGACTATAAAGTTTTCGAGTGCGTGGCCAACTGAAAGTGTTTTCGGGTGCCTTTAGTTTGTGTCATAGGGATTGCTGATATGCGTGCCTGATACATCCAACAGATCGGGATCCGCTAACTGCCTTAGGGTAAAACACCGCTATCTACTCAAACTTGAGTCTCCGGACTCGAATTCAGAACACTTCTGGTGTAATTCGACTCATGTCGTGGAGGTCTTATAGAGTCGAGCTCCAGTGTTTTTAATGTAGGCACTCGACGCGTCTGTCGAGGCTTATTTTATCGTGCATGTTGGCACGACTTATTTCTGGTGGAGTGCGGCAGGTGCGTTGCCAACCTTTTGTAGGTCTTACCTTCACGTTGTAAATGTGGTATCCGAATTTTTAGTCACCGTGGAGGTGATTCGGGTGGCCCAAGAGACGCAGTCTCTTTGCAGGGTAAAAATATGAGGCAGAGTCGCCGGATGCTTCGAATGCTCATGATGCAGACGTGGTCAACGCTTTTTGCCATGTACAAATATCTTTTATTTTCATAGGGTGCGTGACCAACGCTCCCTATGGGAGTAGCCCACGAGTGCCTACTCGAGTCACAGACTCGAGTGGGGACTTTGAGCATTTGACAACTCTTGTCGTTATATTTAGCTTTGTCGATTGTGCTTCCAATGCTCCCTATGGGAGGAGCCCCCGAGTTCGCAATCGAATCATTGATTCGAAAGATGGGGTTGATATGTAAATGTCTTTGTATGTTTACCAAGGAAATTCTATACCCTTTAAAATATCCGAGTGCGTGATACCTTCGATCCGGATTCCGATGTAGTATAGCTCTTTTTCCCTAGTAGACCTAGGTTTATAGAATCCTCGGGAAGCAGAAGCATAGTAAATCTACTTTAATGGACCTTCTGGAGTTTTAGAATTCCTTTTGTATTTTACTGGACCAAGAGTTTGCTGTCTTTAGTTGTTGATGATGGAGAGAGAGGGCCTAGGGCGTTCGGTTTCACCTGTAGCCGTGCAAAACATCTGATGGGAATAAAAGATAATAATAAAGTATGCATGTAATTGTTAGAGCAAGATAAATTATATGTGGCTAGTGCATCCATTATTTCTATTGCCTCCACAACCGCTTATAGCAATAACCTACTAGTCTCATCCATAGAAGAAAGAGAACTAATGATATGAATAGTGACGTCACCGATAATCCCAAGTAAATCCCTCACATACAGTTGTACTACCCCTTCTGTCACTAGGGTTCCCAACCTGCAGATTAGTCATTACTCATACTCCCTATACTTGGCTCAGTTCTCGGGGTCTTGGGTACCTGACAAGTCCTTAGATTGAGACAAGAGAGGATAAAATAATCATCATGTCATACAAACTAATACATGATCCCATCTATGATAAATAACATGCACAAAAGCTACATGGCTAGGCCGAAGCCCTTAGCCCAAGGCGAATTACTCACACATAGAGATCAAATTAACGATCATAAACATTGCAATGGAAATCATGAGGTCGATAGCAAATAGTCTTACAATGTCACCAATCGAAGATGAGATCTACTATTACAAGTGGTGGAATATGGCTATGGTGATGGAGAAGGGTTTGGAGATTAGATCTAAGTCTATTCCTCTGGCGGATCTTCGGTGTTGTGGACAGAGATCTGTGGGCGGCTGGTGATTGAAAAGAGCTCTCGTTTCTGGTCGCCCAAGGCCTCTTATATAGGGGTCCCTTCACGAAAGTTGTTCTGTTTTACCTAGCGGTATGGATGGCAACTCTACGACCAAAACTATACGGCCGAAATTTTATTCCTGCCGTATAGTTGCTTGTTAAAGTGTATGTCTCCACTTCACGACTCCTGGTTTCTTTGGGTTGTTGGAAATCTCGTATCTTCAACTTTAATGTTGTGATTCCCATCATCAAAAGTCATTGTCTATGCAGGGAAAAATAGAAAGAAATGATTGCATACCCGTTTGATCATTAGGCATTAGTGGCAGGGTTTAGAGAGATATTTCATCAAAAATATGAATAATATCCAGTTTAAATGTGGACGTAGATGGCTGTATTTCACAGCCATCAGTGTGCGGCCAGTGCTCCTATTAGGAGTAGCCCCCGAGTGTTTGCTCGAGTCCTAGAGTCGACCAAGGACTAGATCAGTCAAAGGGAACTCCTGCTGGAGTGCATATCTAGATGACGTCAGTTGTGATGATCTGATGAGGTCAGTTGCACGCATAAGCAGTGCTGATGGGATGTGACGAAGGTGGGCCCTGAACTCTGACTGGGATTTGACCAGTCATGCATAAATTAATGTTTTAACTGTACCTCCTTGATTCTCGCATGCAGTGGGGATTGTGCAGCAACGGTTCGGTATTTGCACTGCCTCGCGTTTTTGTCAATGTGTGCCATGCTTCTAGATGAAGCTCTGCTTGTTGTTGGATGGCATTCCCTGTGTTGGGCCACGTAGAGATAAACAAAACTTTTACCCTACGTGGTACACCCAAGATCTAGCTCAGGTGATAGGCCACAAGGTTTACCACTATACGCACAGGTACGGATGGTTGATGAAGCGTGTCAGTTGATGTCGTGCCGAACGATCCCCGTACAACATGTCCATATCCCCACGGACCTCCTTGTCTTCTAGCGCCACACGTGTAACGCCTCTATCGGTATCCACACGTACAGGAAGGAGCTCCAGGCAGAGGACTACTAGATCCCGTCTAGCCCGAAATGGAAGTGGAGAAAGTGATGGCTAGGTCAGGGACTATCCCTTTTCACTCCACTTATATACAATCCTAGTTGGGCTCAATGCTTGAGGCCCATCTATGCTGTCCCAATCTCCACATGGAACGAATCCACATGGGCTCCTTTCCTTTAAGTGTGTGACCCTGTAGGTTCACGTACACCTGGACAAGACACGAGTCACTACTCCGAGTCGATAGCTGGTAGCGGTCTCTAGCAAGACATGCCAACTCCCAAGTGTCGTAAAGTCAGAAGACAAATCTTTTCTCAATGTGACTTTCGTCCAAGTCCCTTTGCCTCACAATATATCTTGTCAAGCTATAGGCGAGTGGCTGCCATCCCTTTAATAGCTCAACTCTCTCTTTTTGTTTCGTGATATATGATTCACTAGACTAACACTTAGTCCAACTCCTTGGTTAACACTTAACCAAGTCACGCATTGCCATGCTTCCGAATCATATCACACGAGAGGGCCTAGAGAATATCTCTCCATTACCGAGGGGCAAATCCGATCTTGGTAATCCACGTCACGGAGCTTGCTTCACAACCAACCCGAACTCTACCTTTATGACTGCCCATTTAAGGAACAACATTTGATAGAACCTAAGTTGGCGATCCACAACTCGGATTATGCAATCACCTCGGGTCAAAGGATTCCATTGCTTGAGACTGCAAATGACAACATGCTCATTGCATCTCAACCATGGTCAGTATGATTCCCTAAACTCTTTAGCCGAATCAGTGTAAGTCGGAATAGCATCTCCATGCCCATGACAAGTGGAACCGAGTCATCAGCCGACTTTCACATTAGTCTAAGTTGTGTGTCCAACACAACCTCAACGACCAAGGACAACTAGTATGAACAACATGAATATATAGTTCCACAATCGAATCACATATTCAATGATACATATCAGTAATTCATACATGGACAATAAATTTTTGAATACATTGGGAATGACATCATACATGATTGTTTCTAGGGCATATTCCCAACAGTCTCCCACTTGCACTAGAGTCAATGATCCAACATCACATGTCTAGGCATCTAATGCCCTTAGCTCTCAGGTGCGCCTCATGCTTCGGCTGTGGTAGCAGCTTTGTCAACGGATCCGCACTATTTGCATCCGTGTGTACCTTGCATAAATTGATATTACCTTGATTCACGAACTAGCGAATCAAGTGGTACCGCATGAGTATATGTTTGTTCTTATGGTATTGTCTAGATTCCTTGGCTTGTGCAATAGCACCATTGTTATCACAATACATGTATAACAGATTGGACGAGTCTTGAACCACACCAAGATTCATGAGTAAATTCCTCATCCAAATAGCTTCCTTTGCCGCCTTCAAGGCAGCAATATGTGCAGCCTCTGTCGTAGACGCAGATACCGTCTCTTGCTTGGAACTCTTCCAGCTCACAGCCCCTCCATTTATCACAAACACATATCCGGATTGCCAACGAGAATCATCTGAGTTAGTGACATAACTCGCATCCGTGTAACCCCTTACACTGAGTTCATTCTCACCTCCATAAACTAGGAACATATCCTTAGTCCTTCTCAAGTACTTAAGGATATTTTTAGCCGCTGCCTAGTGGATTTCTCTAGGGTCAGCCTGGTACCTGCTCACAACATTTAGAGCATAGGAAACATCCGACCTTGTATAAATCATAGCGTACAAGATGGATCCGACTGCAGAAGCATATCGAATCGCACTCATCCGACTTCGCTTATCAGTTGTCGAAGGACACTGAGTCTTGCTAAGTTTTACGCCATGGGACATTAGTAAGAACCCCTTCTTACATGATTCCATGTTGAACTTCTTCAACCCTTTGTCCAAATATGTACTCTAACTGAATCCAATGAGCGGCCTTGATCTATCTCTATAGATCTGGATTCTTAGTATGTAAGTCGCCTCACCCAAGTCTTTCAGCGAAAAACTCTTTTCCAATGATTCCTTGGTTTCTTGCAACATATAGACATCATTTCCAATCAATAATATGTCATCCACATATAAGATCAGAAAGTTTACTTTGCTCCCACTAAACTTCTTGTATAAATAAGAATCATGATCACTCTTGATGAAGCCAAACGATTTGACAACCTCATCAAAGCGAATGTTCCAACTCCGAGATGCTTCCTTCAACCCATAAATGGATTTCCGAAGCTTGCATACCTTGTTAGCTTTAGCCGGATCTACCAAACCCTCGCGTTGTATCATATACACGTCCTTGGTTAAATTTCCATTAAGGAATGTCGTCTTGACATCCACTTGCTATATCTCATAGTCGAAATAGGCTGCTATAGCTAACATGATCTGAACTGACTTAAGCATCGCTATAGGTGAGAAAGTCTCATCGTAGTCAACTCCTTTAACTTGTCGGAACCCCTTCGCGACAAGTCATGCTTTATAGACAGAAATATTTCCATCCATATCAGTTTTGTTCTTAAAGACCCATTTGCATTCGATGGGTCTTACACCGTCTGGAATATCAACCAAGTTCCAAATTTGATTTTCATCCATGGAATTTAACTCGGATCTCATGGATCCAAGCCATGACTCAGAATCAGATCCCATCATCGCTTCCGAATAAGTTGCCGGCTCATCACTGTCCAATAGTAACACATCACGAACACTTCGCAATCTTGCCGATCTTCGTAGTGTCAGTGTAGTTGCCGGCTCAGGCACCACGCCCATCTCAACCTCCAAGGCTTTTGCCGACTCGCTACTGGCCAGTTCCTCTCGAATTTCTTCGAGCTGCACCGAGCTCCCACTGACTCCCCGACTGAGAAACTCTTTCTCAAGAAAGACACCGTTCCGAGCGACAAACACTTCGCCCTCTTCTCGGTTGTAGAAGTAGTAACCCAAGGTTTCCCTTGGATACCCCACGAAAATACACTTATCCGACTTGATTGTAAGCTTGTCCGACTGAAGTCGCTTGACAAATGCTTCACAACCCCAAATATTAAAAAGACAAACTCGGCTTCTTGCCGGTCCACATCTCATGCGATGTCTTCTCTACCGACTTAGATGGTACTCTGTTTAGTGTGAATACTACAGTTTCTAGACAATAACCCCAAAATGATAAAGGCAGATACGTCCAACTCATCATTGATTGTACCATGTCCAACAAGGTCTGGTTTCTCCTTTCCGATACACTGTTTCTCTGTGGAGTTCCCGGAGGATTCAGTTGGGGAACTATTCCACAACTCTTCATATGGTCATCAAACTCATGGCTCATGTACTTGCCTTCTCGATCCAACTGAAGAAACTTTATTTTCTTGCCGAGTTGATTCTGTACCTCATTCTAGAATTCCTTGAACTTTTCAAAGGCTTCCGACTTATGTTTCATCAAGTAGATATATCCATACCTACTTAAATCATCAGTGAAGGTAATGAAGTACTCATAGCCACCTATGGCTGCCATGCTCATCGGGCCAAATACATCACTATGTACTAGTCCCAATAAGTCCGACACCCTTTCACAACTCTTTGCAAAAGGTGTCTTGGTCATCTTGCCGAGTAGGTAGGATTCACATGTCTCGAATGACTCCAAGTCGCACGAAGTTAGGAGTCCATCATCATGGAGTTTCTTCATGCATTTACAACTTATATGACCAAGCCGACAATGCCAAAAGTAATTCATATTCAGATCATTTGGTTTCAACCTTTTCACATTTATATTATAAATAGACTCACCATCAAGATTCAAAAGAAATAACCCATCCTGGATGGGTGCAAAGCCGTGAAACATATCATTCAAATACAAAGAAGAACCATTATTCTTAATATTTGACTCATGGCCTTGTTTCGTCAAACATGAGGCAAAAATAATATTTTGACTATGCAATGGAACATAATAACAAATATGTAGCTCCATTAAGAATCCCGAAGGTAAATGAAGTTGCATCGTGCCGACTTCTAACGCAGCGACTCTCGCTTTGTTGCCGACTTGAATGTCAACCTTGCTTCTCGCCACGCTCCTAGTTCTTACATCATGTACCCAGGAACTATTAGGTGCACCAACGAGATAAATGTCTATAACATTGCAAACAAGCGTACCTACGCTGGAAGTCACACCTCCACTCTTGGCTTTATCAGCCAGATACTTGCTGAAATTTCTCTTACACTAGCCATCCGCCTTGCAATAGAAGGAAGTGGATCTGGCTGCAGGAGATGGCTTAGTCCCTGAGGAAGTGCTTTGGACAGGGTCCTTAGCCTTACCTCCCGATTTTGCCTTCTTCCTAGTCCAAGAACTCTTCTTGAACTTAGCCTTATTCTGCACCATCAACACTTGACTAGCGCCTTTCTTGAGATCCGCCTCAGCCTGCTTGAGCATCCCATGTAACTCAGTGAGCTTCTTATCCATACCATGCATGTGGTAGTTCTATATGAACTGACCATACGCACTAGGAAGAGAGTTCAGAATTATGTCCGTAGCGAACTCTTCGCTAATGGGGTAGCCAAGCCTTTCCAGAGACTGCACGTAACCAACCATCTTGATCAGATGTGGACTCAGTGGATTGCCATCCTTAAGCTTACAACTCAGCAAAGCTTGAGAGACTTGATACCTCTCGGTCTTTTCTTGAGCCTAGAACATACTTTTGAGGCTCTCGATCATATCGTAGGCCTCAACATTCTCGAACTACTGCTGCAAGTCCGGTTCCATGTGAGCAAGCATAAGTCAACTTATTTCCGTAGACTCATCACAAGTCCTACGGTAGGCATTGGTGGTTGTGACAGTCGCATTCTCATTCCGCTCATATGGAAGTGGGTTGTCTAGGACATGGTCCCTCTTTTCTTGCTTGAGAACAATTCTTAGATTACGATACCAGTTGGTGAAATTAGTTCCATTCATCTTATCTTTCTCTAAGATGGTTCTCAAAGAAAAACTAGATAACTAAGGGAGACTGCTAGGTGCCATTGATCTACAACAGAAATATATGCAAAACACTTAAGACATGTATCCATAAATGAGCAAGCATATTAAACACTTTAATACTTATGCTCCCACAAGAACCAACACCCCTCTGATGGTTACTTAGTGATTCAGGAACCTAAATAAGCAAGCCGACTAGTGTGTTTTAGCATCACCGCTAGTCGTCAAGTGATCTAGGTAGACAACTCCTTGTCAATTGCATCTCATACGACTCTTGTTGGATGGGTGGCATCACATGCCCTGGCTCCCATCTGAGTTTTCCACGAGTCCCACAACCATTGTGATAGATGTCAACACCCGGATTTTTAATCCTAGATGCCTGTTATGTCATTCATCGCAACCCTAGGATTACCATTTTTGCGAGACATAACAGATTGGATATCACAGTACATCATCCATTACAAACCATACATAAGGTCTTACACAAATAAGGATGTCATGATCTAGTCTTAATACAACAAGTAGCGGAATAAAAGATAAGCGTAGTAGTGGGGTCCATCTTCAGGGGCACAGGCAATGCTGACGAAGGCAGATAGTCCTAGTTATCATAGCCGTCCTGCTGGCCATCATCTTGGTAGTCTCCTTCATAGTCTGGCCATGAGAATAGCCAGGGACAAAGCCATGAGTATTCTTTAAGTACTCGCAAACTACCACTAACAAGTAGTATAGTTCTAATGTAAAGTACTAACTCTAAGTTTAACTATAAGGTTAAGTTTGAAACCTAAGTTGAGTTCAGAAGAAAAGAAAGATAAAATAAAGTTCTAGAATCACTTAAGTTGGGAAGCTAGTGTCATAAACACAACCCTGTTGTGGTCAAGTCAAAATTCATCATTCATTTCATAAGTTATTTTGAAAACATCTGACAACGAAACAGTATGGCCATTCCAACTGCCCATAACCGCGGCCGCGGCTATTCGAATAGTATGACACTCTGCAGAGGTGGTACACTTTCACCACAAGATTCGATACATCTGTCAGGGATAACCCTGAATCATCATACTTTGTAACATCCCAAATTTTTTCTTTAAAAATCTTCATCATAGCATTCAAATCATCATGGCATGTACTACTTTGCATTAGATTTGTCCTCCAAAAATTTGGTGAAATTTAGAGGCTTTTTGGAGCACTTATGCTAAATTCAAAGAAAACTAGAAAAGAAATTCAAAAAGAAAAAGAAAAGGAGGGAAAGGATTTTCAAACCGCAGCAGCAGTTCTGGCCTTTTGGCCCAAACCGGCCCAGCTAGCCCACCCGGCCTCCCTCTCCCCCTCTCTGTTTTTCCGCACCCCCCTCAACTCACCCCCACTCACTTACCACTGGGCCCCACTCCACGTCAACGCCACCTTAGCGTCTCCCACGCGAACGGCCGGTGCCCCCTCCACCTCCTCTGCCGTTTCCATTCCCGAGTGATTGCGAGCGTTTCCGCGAGTAATTCGCCACCGCTTTGGCCCCTTCTTAATCTCCTCCTTCTCCCTGGCCGATTCTCCCAGACACAGCCCCTGGAGAGCCCCCAGGCTCCCCAATTTCCACCTCACACCGCCGCCGACCGAAGCACCCCCGGCGAAAATTTCGGTGAGCCTCGGCCACGCCATGCCCTCCTCTTTGCTCCGTAATGCTTGCGGTGACCTAGCGCACGTTTTAACCTTAGCCACGTGCCTTCTTTTGCACCAGGTCGACGACGCGATTCAACTCTGGCGAACCCCTCTGCCGCCGCCGTCCATTGCTTTCTCCGGTGAGGTTAAGGTTCCCGCCGCCCCCTTTTGGTCTTTGCTAGGTCGTACAGATCCTATAAATTGTTTTGGGATATTTCTTATGCATTTAGATGAGGTATTTTACTTCTGTACTGTAGACTCTGTAAATTATAGAGTTGTGATCATATCATTGCATTTGGCATGCATTCATATTTTTTTGTAATGTTTTATTGATTGAATTATTGTTGTTGTATTGATCTTGTGTAGATTGTGTGGATTGTGAAGTTTGTTGCTGTGAGGATTGTACCTATTCCCCTAGCTACCACGGCAAGTGATATTTCATCTCAGGTCCTATTATTTTCACTATTGCACTAGTGTTATTTTGGTAGATCTTAGCATGATAGGATTATTTACATGTTAATATGCTATGCTACCCTATAGACTATATCTTGGTAGTATCTCCTAGTTGAAAGACTTTGTATGCTAGAGTGCTTAGCCATGCTATTAGAATTCGTGGGTGGAATACACATATAATATAGTATGGAAAGATATTATTTTGTTTGACTAAGAAAACAACTAATATTAATGAAACACCTGGGTGGAATGGGACTTGCTTGGATTATGTTGAGTGGTTACTCAGGGGCCATGTCTATGGTCAGCTGGTGTATCACACTTGTGGATGGCCACCTAGGAACAAAGAGATTGGAGACATTCTTGTCATGAAGCTGCTAGTGCAGCCACATGGCATATGAGCTCTGCCTTGACCGACTAAGTTGTGAGAACTTAGCCAGACAGACAGAGGATGGTAGTGATGATAGGATGGAACGCGTCCGTGGTGGTCTGAGGGATTGCTTCTAAAAAGTCTCGTCTCGATGCATGTCGAGTCTTGTGGGGAAAGTGCACCACCTATCGAGAGGGTAAAACTAAGTACTTAGCCGTGTCCCCGGTTATGGACAACTTCTGAGCCTCAAGACAGTGAAGCAGTTCAATAATCTCCTCATCCAAATTTCTCTAAGTTAAAACTTGTGGGTGAACATGGGCAGAGGTTCAGTGATGTCTATCATTGGTACCTTAGTGTTTGAATGAGAAAACTTACTCTTCAAAAACTATAAGTAAAACTAGCTTTTTAGCAAAGCCAGCCACAACCCCACTTAACCATATATTCATGTAGTTGTTGGATTATACTAAGTATCTATGGTATCACTTGCCAATACAATTCCAAATGTATTGACCCTTATGGCTGTAACTTATTATGTTGTAGGATACTCTGATGATGAGTAGGGTTGCGGGTCTACACTCGACATGCTTTCCTGTGGCACATGAAGACTAAAAGACTCTATTATTATTATGCTATGTAATGTGAACTTTAAGTGTCTTAGCCTTGGGCTAAGTGAGTTGTAAGAACCATTAAATTCCTGGATATGCGATGTAATAATGACCTTTGTTTCTGTGTACTTCATCTTAAACTGTGGGTGCTAGCATTTTCGATCCAAGGACTAGCACTGCAATCATAGGGATCTTACCTTATTATGGTGAGATCTTACAGATGGTATCAGAGCACTGTGTTGCCTGTAGGTTCGTGACCCTAGAATGGATTAGACTAAGGAAAACCCTTAGGAAAAATAACTCTATATTCCAACCTTACACTTGTCTTTTCATCTCGTAAAGCTCTCCCCTAATCATCCTTCTCATCTATTTTTGTAGATGTCCACCATCAATGAATCTGTCAAGAAGGGACCACTGATGACTATGACCCTGGAGTGTGAGATAGAATTTCCCAATGCACTCAAGAACCTCATGCTCGGCTTGGGAATGAATGGTGAAGCCGTGTACAAGGGATTTCCTGTGATAGATGAAGGACAAGAGTATTGGTGGGTGCAACTCCATTTGTACAAGAACAAGGAAGATGATCCCAAGAGTACGGGATTCTGCATGTTCACCAACTCTGAAATGCACACGTCATTCTTTGACTCTGCAAGGAATGGTGCATGGAAAGCTATTGAGGAACTTGGGGAGAGACTCAAGTATAGAATTCTCAATACTTAGGAGGATCTCAAGGAGGAGAAGCGTCTTTTCCAAGACTCAAAGGCCACTATGAAACGCCTAAGTAAGGATATCATAGGCCTAGCTTTGGAGCTATGTGACCAAGACAAGCAGATTGCTACCAAGGATGCCCAGATTGCCACCTTGGTTAAGAAGGAGTGAGATATTAGTTGGACCACCACCTTGGCGTTTTATCACGTTAATATTTTGATCATACCATCCTATGTGGTATGGAAAAAATAAGTTATGTCTGGAACCTTGAGTGCTTGAGTTGAATAATGTATTGCTACTTGGAATGTTCAGTTGGTTGTTTTTTATTTTTGTGACTTGTGTTTACTTTCTCTATTGTGTGTTACTAATTTTCTTCATACTATGCAAAAGATGCCGAATTTTGTCTACATCACGACCGAGGATTTCAAGGGGACTCGCTTTGGGACTCGTATGTTGGAACTAGTCCAAGTGCTCGCTCTTCCAATCCCTACCATTCAGGGACTTCAGCTGAGGAAGTTTCAGAGGAAGGACTTATGGGGATTCAGAGTTACCCAGCCAGGACGTGAGACAGAGCCCCAAACTGGGGAGATTACCTTCAAGATACTCCATGATGACATGGAAAGGGGCCTCGACGTCGCTATGCAGGAGCTGTTGGGATGCCTATGTGGGCGTCACTCTTCTGAGATCAGGAGCCACTACTTCCATTTCTTTGGGAGGCGCGACGAGGATGGAGAGCCTATTGTGTTGTACGAGGCCACTAAGGAGTCTATCAAGCCCGTGTGTCACTACCTCCAGGACTTAGAGAGCCTTATCAGACACCTTGATACTGATAGGACTAATGTGATGCTTAGTAATGATGAACTACGAGTCCAACTTAAGGAGAAGGACAAGGCCTTCCTAGAATAGGAAAATCGAATCAAGGAAATGGAGAAGAAGTTTGAAGACCAAGAGAAGAAATTCAAGAGCCAAGAGAAGAGTGTTTAGGAGAAGAACAAGAAGATTAGAGACTTGGAGACCGAGTTAGAGCTTGAGGACATTGAGCTGGAAGCAGATCATGAGGTGATAGAGAGGCTACGCACACAGAAGAGAGAATTACAGACAAAGATCGATGCTTTGACTACAGGCCTGGAGGAATACAAGGCAGGATTCGCAGCAGCAGGACTTGCACTAGTGGAGGAGGAAGTTGACATGGAGGAGTAGTGATACTATTCCATCTACCTATCGTTTTATTATTATTGAGTTGCATAGGTCATACCGACTTGTGGGTGACTATGCTAGTATGTTTATTTTCGCAAACTCTGTCATTGCTGTGATGTTGAACTTGCATGTGCTTGTTTGTATGATTGTTGTTTTTATTTGGGTTATCTATCATTACTTACCCTTATTAAACCCACAGATGCCTCCCCGACGCAATAACGAGGATAACAATGACAATGGCATTGGAATGTAGCAGATGATGGCTGCACAGACACAATTGATGCAAATGATGACTCAATTCATGGCAAACCAAAATCAGAACAACAATAACAACCAGAACAATCCACCACCTCTGGATATGCTGACCAGATTTCTAAGGCTGAGACCTGCTAAGTTCTCGGGTACCACTGACCCCGTGGTAGCAAATGATTGGCTACGTTCTATGAATAAGGACCTAGTCACGGTTGGATGCACGGATGCGGAAAAGGTCAGATTTGCAGCACACTTGTTGGAAGGTCATGCAGCTACTTGGTGGGACAATTTCCAAGTTACTCACCCTATTGAGGAAGTGACTTGGGCAATGTTTGAAGATGGGTTTCGCACCACTCACATCTCTTCTGGAATAATGGGGTTGAAGAAAAAGGAGTTTCATAACCTCAAGCAACGCCATCGCAGTATTTCTGAATACATCGAAGAGTTTAATAATTTGTCATGTTATGCACCTGACGATGTTGACACTGATGCAAAGAGAAAGGAGAAGTTTCTAGATGGGCTGAATGATGAAATTTCTATGCAACTATCTGTTGCATATGTTCCAACTTATCAATCCTTGTGTGATAAAGCTACCATCCTGGAAAACAAGATGAAACAAGTGGAGGGTAGAAAGAGGAAGCACCATTTTGATAAGTTTGGATCAGGATCTCATCACAAGCGCTCTCATGGCGAAGGAAGTGGGAGTTCAGGATTCCACAAGAATGGGAATCACAATAACCATCGTAACAATAACCACAACCATGATAGAAACAATCATCGTGGACATAAAAAAAGTGGGTTCACGAACAACCACAATGGTCATGGCCATGGAAACCAAAATGGTCAGAATCGTCACAGTCAGCCAGCAAAGAAAGACATCAGTCAGGCGGAATGTTTCAAGTGCAAGAAGACAGGGCACTATGCTAATGAATGCCCAGAGAAGAAGACTGATGGGGCTAAGCCAAACCCATTCCAAAAGGGTCATGTGAATCACATTAATGTGGAGGAAATTCAAGAAGGATCTGATGCCGTGATCGGTAAGTTCAAGATTAATTCCTTTCCTGCACTTATCCTTTTCGATACTGGCGCATCGCATTCATTCATTTCAAGAGCATTTGTAATCAAAAACGAACTCTCCACAGAAACCATTGGATGTCCCATTAAAGTAAGCTCCCCGGGTGGAGAAATGATAGTAAATTCTGGGTGCCGACAGATAATCCTAGAAATTGGAAAGAACAAGTTTCCGGTTAGTTTAATAATCCTAGAATCCCAAGGATTAGATGTGACATTAGGGATGGACTGGTTGATCCGTTATGAAGGGGTGATTGATTGTGCAAAGCGAACTGTTATGCTCACCACCCCAGAAAAGAAAAGGATCAGGTTCAAGTCTAACTTTGAACCCAAGGGGAGCAAGGTTAATTCTCTTAAGGGGGTTAGCCTAGACAGTGTGCCAATAGTGAAGGAATACCCAGATGTGTTCCCCGAAGAATTACCTGGCATGCCACTAGATAGGGATGTGGAGTTTCTGATAGACCTACTGCCAGGAACGGGGCCTATAGCAAAGAGACCTTATAAAATGTCGGTGGACGAGTTAAAAGAACTTAAGAAACAGCTGGGAGAACAGTTGAAAAAGGGATTTATCCAACCAAGTTCGTCGTCTTGGGGAGCACCAGTCTTGTTTGTTGAGAAGAAGGACCAAAGTCAAAGGCTATGCATAGATTATCGTTCACTTAATTAAGTGACCATAAAGAATAAATATCCCCTGCCTAGAATAAATGATCTCTTCGATCAACTAGAGGTAGCCTGTGTGTTCTCAAAAATTGATCTTTGATCAGGATACTTCCAACCAAAGATTAGAGAACACGACATACCCAAGACTGCATTCACCACTAGATATGGGTTGTATGAATATATAGTGATGCCGTTTGGATTGACTAATGCACCAGCCTATTTCATGAACATGACGAATAAGGTATTCATGGAATTCCTTGACAAGTTCGTAGTGGTATTCATCGATGATATATTGGTATATTCCAAGAGCAACAAAGAACATGAAGAACATCTATGCCTGATTCTAGAGAAACTCAGGGAACATAAACTTTATGCCAAGTTCAGCAAATGTGAATTCTGGCTGAATGAAGTGGGTTTTCTTGGGCACATAGTATCTGGAAATGGTATAGCTGTTGATCCAGCAAAAGTGGCAGCTGTGACAGAATGGGAACCTCCTAAATAGGTTAAAGAAATTCATAGTTTCCTTGGCCTAGCAGGATACTACCGAAGGTTCGTTGAAAATTTCTCTAAGATAGCAAAACCCATGACTGATCTGCTAAAGAAGGAGAAGAAGTTTAATTGGAAAGAATCTTGTGAAACCAGCTTTCAAGAATTGAAAAAGATACTAGTGTCAGCACCAGTGTTATGTCTGCCAGACCTTGAGAAAGACTTTCAAGTATATTGTGATGCATCTCACCATAGGAGGTGTACTGATGCAGGAAGGTAGAGTTGTAGCTTATGCATCAAGGCAACTCAAAAATCATGAAGTGAACTATCCTACTCATGATCTAGAGTTGGCATCTGTTGTACATGCCCTAAAAACATGGAGGCATTACCTCATGGGAAAACGTTGTGAAATGTTCACTGATCACAAGAGTCTGAAATACATTTTTACACAGAAAGAACTCAACATGAGACAAAGAAGATGGCTAGAACATATCAAAGATTAAGACTTAAGTTTGCAATACCACCCTGGAAAGGCAAACGTCGTAGCCGATGCATTAAGCCGCAAGGTTTATGTAAATGGCCTCAATAAAGGAGAATTGCTGGAGGAGTTGTGTGCCCAATCTAGAGAGCTGAGACTTGAGATAGTGCCTGAAGGGTACTTTGCATCCTTGGAAGTGCAACCCACGCTAATGGACAAAATCCAAGAAGCCCAAAAATTGGACAAAGAAATAGAGGAAATCAAAAGTAAGGTTAGTGATGGCAATGTAAAAGGATTTCATGTAGATGAACAAGGAATCTTATAGTACGAAAAATGTATCAGTGTTCCGCAGGATCTTGAACTTAGGAAGTTGATCTTACAAGAAGCGCACAACTCGCCATATTCAATTCATCTTGGCAACACCAAGATGTATATGGATGTTAAGGAGAGGTTTTGGTGGAATAATTTAAAGAAGGACATAGCAGAGCACATTGCCCTGTGCGACGTGTGCAGTCGTGTAAAGGCAGAACATCAGAAACCGGCAGGATTATTACAACCACTGCCAATACCTGATTGGAAATGGGATAAAATTGGTATGGACTTTATTACCGGACTGCCCAGGACTAAATCTGGATACGATTCTATATGTGTTATCATTGACTGCTTGACGAAAGTGGCCCATTTCATACCAGTAAGGACCACTTATACAAGTGCAAAGTTAGCCAAGATATACATGAATACAATTGTATGTTTGCATGGGGTACCTAAAAGTATCGTGTCTGACAGAGGGACTCAATTCACTTCGCACTTTTGGCGACAACTTCACGAGTCACTAGGAACTCGGTTAGAATTCAGCACTGCATTTCATCCGCAAACTGATGGGCAGATAGAAAGGACCAATCAAATATTAGAATATATGTTGAGAGCATGTGCGTTAGATTATGGATCCAGTTGGGATGAAAGTCTACCATACGTAGAGTTTTCCTACAATAACAGCTATCAATCAAGCATAGAAATGGCTCCGTTTGAATTTCTTTATGGAAGGAAGTGTACTACTCCATTGCTGTGGAATGGAGTAGGAGAAAGAAATTTGTTCGGGCCAGACCTAATCAAGGAGGCTGAAAAGAAGGTCAAGATGGTAAGGGATAGGCTAAAGGTAGCCCAATCTCGGCAGAAGAGCTATGCTGATCCAAAACGTAGAGAGGTTACCTATGAGGTTGGTGATAGAGCTTATCTCAGGGTATCACCACTTCGTGGTGTGAAAAGATTTGGAATCAAAGGAAAATTAGCACCACGCTATGTAGGACCTTTGAAGATTTTAAGCCGCAAAGGAGAAGTGGCATATCAGATAGAATTACCAGAATCTCTGTCAACAGTTCATAATGTATTCCATGTCAGTCAGCTGAAAAGGTGTCACCCAGAGATGGAAGAAACTTCGCTGAGAGACACTATACCATTGGAGGAAGTTCAGCTAGAGAATGATCTCACTTATGAAGAGAAACCTATTAAGATTCTAGAGACAGCAGAAAGAATTACCCGTACCAAGACAATCAAATTCTGCAAAGTGTAGTGGAACCATCACACTGAATCAGAAGCAACCTGGGAGCGAGAGGATGAACTTCGGAGAGATCACCCTCACCTATTTGCTAGCCAACCCGAATCTCGAGGGCGAGATTCATCTTAAGGGGGTTAGATTTGTAACATCCCAAAAATTTTCTTTAAAAATCTTCATCATAGAATTCAAATCATCATGGCATGTACTACTTTGCATTAGATTTGTCCTCCAAAAATTTGGTGAAATTTAGAGGCTTTTTGGAGCACTTATGCTAAATTCAAAGAAAACTAGAAAAGAAATTCAAAAAGAAAAAGAAAACAAGGGAAAGGATTTTCAAACCGCAGCAGCAGTTCTGGCCTTTTGGCCCAAACCGGCCCAGCTAGCCCACCCGGCCTCCCTCTCCCCCTCTCTATTTTTCCGCACCCCCCTCAACTCACCCCCACTCACTTACCACTGGGCTCCGCTCCACGTCAACTCCACCTCAGCGTCTCCCACGCGAACGGCCGGTGCCCCCTCCACCTCCTCTGCCGTTTCCATTGCCGAGTGATTGCGAGCGTTTCCGCGAGTAATTCTCCACCTCTTCGGCCCCTTCTTTATCCCCTCCTTCTCCCAGGCCGATTCCCCTAGACACAGCCCCTGGAGAGCCCCCAGGCTCCCCAATTTCCACCTCACACCGCCGCCGACCGAAGCACCCCCGGCAAAAATTCCGGTGAGCCCCGGCCACGCCATGCCCTCCTCTCTGCTCCGTAAAGCTTGCGGTGACCTAGCACATGTTTTAACCTCGGCCACGTGCCTTCTTTTGCACCAGGTCGACGACGCGATTCAACTCCGGCGAACCCCTCTGCCGCCGTCCATTGCTTTCTCCGGTGAGGTTAAGGTTCCCGCCGCCCCCTTTTGGTCTTTGCTAGGTCGTACAGATCCTTGCGCATCCCGCTGACCCCTTTGCTGTCTGGTCCGAGCCCCAGGTCGCCGTCTCCGACATCGAGCCGCGAGCTCCGCTGTCTGCGCAACTCCGGCGAGGGATCCAGGCCAAGCCAGAGCACCCCCCACACCGCAGTGACCTCCATCGAGACCGCCACGACCTCCTCGACCTCTGGTACGTGTCCATGGTCTCCCAGCCCTTGTAGAATCGCCGGAACCTCATCGGCCGATGCTCCGCCGCCGCGCTCAGCCGGTCAGCGCCGCCCATCTCTGGCCAGGTCGCTAGGGACCGTTAGATCTTGTGTCTTCGGCTAGGATTAGAACGTGGACAAAACGGTACAGAATAATCTGATCCGTCTATCATCACTTAAGATCCAACGGCCCACAGCGGTCGATCCGACCGAACCAGTACGGGCCAATTAGATTGCGCCACGTCGCCTAGGATTATCTGTTTAAATAGAAATTAGACAGATTTTGTATTAAACTTATAAAATCCATAACTTTTGTTCCACAATTCAGAAAAATGCAAATTTGGTGTCTATGGATTCAGAAAAATAAGACCTTTATTATAGAAGCCTTGTTTCACACTTTTGCCTCTGAAAAATTGTATTTATAGGCAGAACCTTTTTAGGAGTATTTTGCTCATAAAAATTGTCCTATAAATTGTTTTGGGATATTTCTTATGCATTTAGATGAGGTATTTTACTTCTGTACTGTAGACTCTGTAAATTATAGAGTTGTGATCATATCATTGCATTTGGCATGCATTCATATTTTTTTGTAATGTTTTATTGATTGAATTATTGTTGTTGTATTGATCTTGTGTAGATTGTGTGGATTGTGAAGTTTGTTGCTGTGAGGATTGTACCTATTCCCCTAGCTACCACGGCAAGTGATATTTCATCTCAGGTCCTATTATTTTCACTATTGCACTAGTGTTATTTTGGTAGATCTTAGCATGATAGGATTATTTACATGTTAATATGCTATGCTACCCTATAGACTATATCTTGGTAGTATCTCCTAGTTGAAAGACTTTGTATGCTAGAGTGCTTAGCCATGCTATTAGAATTCGTGGGTGGAATACACATATAATATAGTATGGAAAGATATTATTTTGTTTGACTAAGAAAACAACTAATATTAATGAAACACCTGGGTGGAATGGGACTTGCTTGGATTATGTTGAGTGGTTACTTAGGGGCCATGTCTATGGTCAGCTGGTGTATCACACTTGTGGATGGCCACCCAGGAACAAAGAGATTGGAGACATTCTTGTCATGAAGCTTCTAGTGCAGCCACATGGCATATGGGCTCTGCCTTGACCGACTAAGTTGTGAGAACTCAGCCAGACGGACAGAGGATGGTAGTGATGATAGGATGGAACGCGTCCGTGGTGGTCTGAGGTATTGTTTCTAAAAAGTCTCGTCTCGATGCATGTCGAGTCTTGTGGGGAAAGTGCACCACCTCTCGAGAGGGTAAAACTAAGTACTTAGCCGTGTCCCCGATTATGGACAACTTCTGAGCCTCAAGACAGTGAAGCAGTTCAATAATCTCATCATCCAAATTTCTCTAAGTAAAAACTTGTGGGTGAGAATGGGTAGAGGTTCAGTGATGTCTATCATTGGTACCTTAGTGTTTGAATGAGAAAACTTACTCTTCAAAAACTATAAGTAAAACTAGCTTTTTAGCAAAGCCAGCCATAACCCCACTTAACCATATATTCATGTAGTTGTTGGATTATACTAAGTATCTATGGTATCACTTGCCAATACAATTCCAAATGTATTGACCCTTATGGCTGTAACTTATTATGTTGTAGGATCTCTGATGATGAGTAGGGTTGCGGGTCTACACTCGACATGCTTGCCTGTGGCACATGAAGAATAAAAGACTCTATTATTATTATGCTATGTAATGTGAACTTTAAGTGTCTTAGACTTGGGCTAAGTGAGTTGTAAGAACCATTAAATTCCTGGATATGCGATGTAATAATGACCTTTGTTTCTGTGTACTTCATCATAAACTGTGGGTGCTAGCATTTTCGATCCAAGGACTAGCACTGCAATCACAGGGATCTTACCTTATTATGGTGAGATCTTACAGATGGTATCAGAGCACTGTGTTGCCTGTAGGTTCGTGACCCTAGAATGGATTAGACTAAGGAAAACCCTTAGGAAAAATAACTCTATATTCCAACCTTACACTTGTCTTTTCATCTTGTAAAGCTCTCCCCTAATCATCCTTCTCATCTATTTTTGTAGATGTCCACCATCAATGAATCTGTCAAGAAGGGACCATTGATGACTATGACCCTGGAGTGTGAGATAGAATTTCCCAATGCACTCAAGAACCTCATGCTCGGCTTGGGAATGAATGGTGAAGCCGTGTACAAGGGATTTCCTGTGATAGATGAAGGACAAGAGTATTGGTGGGTGCAACTCCATTTGTACAAGAACAAGGAAGATGATCCCAAGAGTACGGGATTCTGCATGTTCACCAACTCTGAAATGCACACGTCATTCTTTGACTCTGCAAGGAATGGTGCATGGAAAGCTATTGAGGAACTTGGGGAGAGACTCAAGTATAGAATTCTCAATACTTAGGAGGATCTCAAGGAGGAGAAGCGTCTTTTCCAAGACTCAAAGGATCTCAGCAGCTCTTTACGCGCGAAGCGGTACGGGGCAATGTGGACAGTTAGATTAGAACTAGGATCTACGGCTGGGGCTCGTCATCGACGACGGACAGGTCGCCGACGAGGTCTAACCCTAGAGGCTTGGTGGGGGTGCTCAGGGGGCATACCAGGGCTCCAGCAACGATGGCGATGGGGGCGATCGAACATGATGTCGACGGCAGGCTCAGGGGTGGTCGCGGCAGCTCCTAGGGTGGACGAAATCAACGGCGCCTTCTCCTCCTCTGCAGCGGGCTCCTCTGGCCAAATTCCAGTGAAAAAGTGCTCGAGCTGCTCCGGCGAGAGGTGGGGAAGGACCAGTGAGGAGAGGGGAGTGGAATGGTGTGAGTGGTTTGTGCTGGGGTGGCCTCTATTTATAGCTCGACGAGGCGACCGAAAGTGATGGGCGGGCGACTCCGTCGAGGGCTGCACAGCGTGCTAGCAGTGTGGCTTGAGGTAGGGGACGGTGGCCTGCCTCCTGGCGGTGCTCTACGGCTTAAATGTGTGGCTAGGGGCGGTGGCAAACGGTCGGGCGGTGCTCATGCTCTGAGCGACAGAGGCGGCGTTCGACACGGCATGCGGTGGCTGTGGGTCAAACGGCGGCGAACGGGAATGTCCGGGCGGTTCCTGGGGTCGTGGCGACGCGGTGAGCGCGAGCTGTTGTTGAGGCGTAGTGTGTGCACGCTTGTCGGGCTCGGCGCTCTGGCGCGTGCTCGGCATGGTGCAGACGTCCTGGGCGCGATGCTCTGCGGGTGGTCCACGGCTCGGCTCTGCTCGGGGAGGGGACAGAGGGCGGCGGTTTGGTCTAGTCTAGCTCCTAGACATGGCGAGAGAGATAGGGGTGGTCTACTTCTGTGTTGGCAAGGTTGGCCGGCGAGCATGTCCTCGGGGTGGCGTGGTACTGCTGCTAGGGACAAAGGGGTGGGGTGATTAGGCTTTGGTTAGAGCTAGGAGGGACAGAGGGAGTAAATTGAGGTCAAATGGGTGGCAAAACCCTGTAGAAACAGTGAGCTAGGATTAGAGTGTGATTCATGCCTGCCAAGTGTTTGTGAAAATGGCCGAAAGAAATTTAGTTTTGAATTTTGAAAAGATTTTTGGTGGGTGTGTTAGTCATAAGCTTGATCATCTGTGGTTGCTTGGGTTTTGAAAATGAAGCTCATTTGAGTGGTTTTTGAATAAGTGGGATCTTCCCATATGAACTAGATTCAATTTTCAACTACCATTTAAAATTAGTGTTTGTAAGTTTTTGGCAGATCACAAAGTGTGCCTTGGTACAGTATTATATGTACTAGCAAGGGGTGCAAAGATCCGTATTTTTTCTGTTAAGAATTGAGTCCTAGGAATAGCCAAAGTAGGCATGTTGATTAAAATGGCACAAATGACCATTTCTTTCTTTTATTCATTTTGATTTGTTTTTCTTTGGGATTTGTTTGGGAATGATCTAGATGATGTTTATTTCACCTAAGAATCATTTTACAAGCAATGGATCACTTAATCATGGCAATTCAAAACAACTCCTATTTAAATGCACACATATATGAATGCTTTAATAATTTTAGTTGGAAAAGTTTTTGTTAACCCTAATTTTGATGATTTGGATCTTAATAACCTTGGATTAAAGTTTTGGGATGTTACAAACCTTCCCCCTTAAACAAGTCCCAAGTTTTACAAAGAAAACTAGGACCTAAAGAGATCTAGGAACTCTGTCCTAATGTAATCTTCTCGCTCCCAAGTGGCTTCGTCTTCGGTATGGTTGCTCCATTGAATCTTGAGAAACTTGATACTCCTGGTCCTGGTGGTTCTGTAAGCTTCTTCTAGGATACAGATAGGCACTTCATGATATGTCAGGTCATTGTTGATCTCCACAGCTCTGTGATCGATGTTCTTGAAAACTTCAGTCTTCTCTGGCACTTCCAGGCATTTGCGAAGTAACGAGATATGGAACACATTGTGAATGGCTGACATCTCTTCAGGTAGTTCTAGTTGATACGATACTTCTCCTCGACGATTCAGAATCTTGAAGGGTCCGATATATCTGGGGGCTAACTTTCCTTTCAAACTAAAGCGTTGGGTTCCCTTAAATGGCGAAACCTTGAGATATACAAAATCTCCGACATTGAAAGTCAGGTCTCTCGTTCTCTTGTCAGCATAACTCTTCTGTCTGGATTGGGCGGTCTTGAGATGCTCATGGACTTTGTGAATCTTCTCTTAGGCTTCTCGGAGAATGTCGGGTCCAAAGATCTGACTCTCTCCTACTTGTGACCAATTCAAAGGGGTACGACACTTCCTTCCGTATAGGAATTCAAATGGTGTCATTTGCAAACTAGCTTGATAACTGTTGTTATATGAAAATTCTGCGAAAGGCAGGCAGTCTTCCCATTTTGATCCATATTCCAACACACAAGCTCTTAACATATCCTCTAGGATCTGGTTAACTCTCTCAGTCTGTCCATCAGTTTGCGGGTGATAAGCTGTGCTGAAGTTCAATTTGGTTCCCAATCCTTCCTGAACTTTCTGCCAAAATCTCAAGGTAAACTGGGTTCCTCGATCTGATACTATGGTCTTGGGGGTTCCATGCAGACTAACAATCCTAGCAATATATAGTTCTGCTAGCTTCGAACTATGGTAGGTAGTCTTGACAGGGATAAAGTGAGCTACCTTGGACAGTCTATCTATGACCCAGATTGAGTCATTTCCCCTACTGGAAGTAGGCAAACCGGTGATAAAGTCCATTCCGACGGAATCCCATTTCCATTCCAGAATCTGCAATGGTTGCAATAGTCCTGTGGGTCTCTAATGCTCTGCCTTGACTCTTTGACAGATGTCACACTTGGCGATGTAGCTTCCGATTTCTCTCTTCATCTTGTGCCACCAAAATTGCTCTTTCAAATCTTGATACATCTTCGTTCCTCCGGGGTGGATAGAATAAAGAGTATCATGAGCTTCCTGCATGATAACCTGCTTCAGCTCTGAATCTGCTGGCACACAGATATGTCCTTTGTACCACAGAACTCCTTCTTCGTCTTCAGTGAATCCAGGTACCTTTCTTGTACCAATACGACGTTTGATTCCGTCGATACTTTCATTTCCCTTGTGGGCTTCTTTGATTTGGCTAAGCAAAGTGGGTTGAAGTTCAATGCTATCTAAGAATCCTTTGCTAACTAATTCAGTTCTGAACTGCTCCAACGCTTCATACAAACTTGGTTGCTTCTCCTTGATCATGGTGTTAAGCCTGCAAGGCAATCTCCTAAGAGCATCCGCTACCACATTGACTTTGCCGGGGTGATAGTGAATCTCAAGGTCATAATCCTTGATTAACTCTATCCAGCTCCTTTGCCTCATATTCAGCTCCTTCTGAGTGAAAATATACTTTAAGCTCTTGCGATCTGAGTAAATCTCACAACGATTTCCCATCAGATAATGACGCCATGTCTTCAATGCCAAAACTACGGCTGCTAATTCAAGATCATGGGTCGGATAGTTCTGCTCATGCTGCTTTAGTTGTCGAGATAGATACGCGATGACTTTTCCTTCTTGCATCAACACACATCCGAGATCAATCTTGGATGCATCACAATATACATCAAACGGCTTTTTGATGTCTGGCATGATCAATATTGGGGCTGATATCAATCTCTTCTTCAGCTCTTGAAAACTGGCTTCACATTTGTCGGTCCATTCAAACTTCTTGTCCTTCTTTAACAATTGGGTCATGGGTCTGGCAATGCTCGAGAATCCTTCTACGAACTTGCGGTAGTATCCCGCTAATCCGAGAAATGCACGGACTTGGGTTTGAGTGGTTGGGGCTTCCCATTCTTCGACATCTTTGATTTTCACGGGATCAACAGAGACTCCTTCGGCAGACACAATATGTCCTAGGAATCCTACTCCTTTCAGCCAAAACTCACACTTGCTGAACTTGGCATATAACCAATGCTCTCTCAGGGTTTCCAGGATGATTCTCAGATGTTGCTCATGCTCTTGTTCTGACTTGGAGTAGATAAGGATATCGTCAATAAACACAACGACAAATTTATCTAGGAAATTCATAAAGATCTTATTCATGAGATTCATGAAATAAGCAGGGGAATTGGTTAATCCAAAAGACATAACCGTATACTCATATAAACCATAGTGAGTAGTAAAGGAGGTCTTCGGAATATTCGTTGCACGAATCTTAAGTTGGTGATAACTAGTCCTAAGATCAATCTTTGAGAATACTGGTCTCTAGTCAACTGATCAAATAGATCCTCTATCTTTGGCAACGGGTACTTGTTCTTGATGGTGATGTCATTCAACTTTCTGTAATATGTGCACAAACGGTTGCCTCCATCTTTCTTGTCGACGAATAACACTGGTGATCTCCTTGGCGATGCGCTTGGTTGAATCAAGCCTGTTGCTAACATGGCATCCAACTGCTCTTCAGTTCCACCAATTCTGAGGGGTTCATGCTATAGGGTATCTGGGCTATGGGTCCGGTTTCGGGGATTAGTTCGATAATGAACTCAATATCCCTATCCGGGGGCATACCTGGCAATTCATCTGGGAATACGTCGGGGTATTCATAGACTACTCTGACTTGGTCTATGGTGGGTAGGGCTAGACTCTTGTTGCACTTGAATTGACGAGGTAAGCTTTCAGAGATATGCTCTACTGTTACTCTAGAGCTACTGGTCATGGTGATGGCTTTCTTAGCACAGTCTATCATTCCTTTATGCCTTGACATCCAGTCCATACCTAGTACTACTTCCAATCCTTTGGTTCCGAGTACAATTAGGTTGGCATAAAAATCTATCCCATGTATTCTGATAGGCACAGCTTTGCAAATTTTTCTAGCTTTGGTTGTTGAACCGGGGATTTGAACTATCATAACATGCTTCAAGTTGGTTGGGTGAATCTTACTAGTGCATGCAAATTCTTCGGTGACAAAGGAATGCGATGCTCCAGAATCAAACAATACCCTTGCTAAAACTGAGTTGACAGAAAACATACCCAGCACTACATTTGGCGCTTCTTGGGCTTCTTCGTCGTTCATGTGGAAGAGACGGCCGTTGCGGTTGTGAGGGTTCCCTGGGGCAAATCTTCTCCCTGGTTGCACATGACGCTGCTGTTGAGCTGGGACATTCACATTGGTAGTGGCGACAGTCTTCTTGGGACACTCATTGGAATAGTGACCCTTCACTCCACACTCGAAACAAGTGATCTGGGACTTGTATTTTGCTGCAACAGGCACAACATTGCTGCCAGTTCTGGGTGCAGTGTTGTTGTTGTTATTGTTCTTGGGAGGTGCACGGTTGAAGTTGTTGGCGTTGCCGGAGTTGTGATTGTTTCCTCCGGACTTCACATTGCTTCCTCTACGGTTGGGGTAGCTTGGGGGAGACATTGGGGGTCAATTCTTCCTTGGTGCATATCCTGGAGAGGGGTTAGGACGGTACTTCTGGTGACTGCTGGATCCGGATTGCTGCATCATACGACGTTTGCGATTGTCGTTTGCCTGATTAATCTCCCCTTTCATCTGAATGGCAGAGTCAACTAGCTCTTCGAGATCCTCGAAGCGGATGTTGACGAGGACAGTCTGCATCTTGTCATGTAGTCCGTTCAGGAATCTCTCTTTCTTCTTGACCTCTGTGTTAATCTCATCAGGGGCATACCTTGCAAGCGACCGGAACCTGTCACGGTATTCCACCACAGTCATTCTTCCTTGCTTCAAATCGCGAAACTCATCCCTTAGTCGGGTGACTAGACCTTGCGGCACGTGGGTGCGGCTGAACTTGGTTTTGAAGGCTTCCCATGTCATCACTTGACCATGGTTCATATTACGGATACTAGTCCACCAAGCTCTTGCATCTCCCGCCAGGTAGTGGGTGGCGAAGAGAACTTTCTCGTTGTCATCAACTCTTGCAACTTCTAAGTTGTTTTCCATTTTCTGTAACCAGTCATCAGCATCTAGTGGGTTTTTAGCTTAGTTAAAGATTGGGGGATTGGTATTCTGAAAGTTTTTGAGTTTGGATCCATGGTGATCCTGATTTCCATGCCCTTGGTTGTTTTGGGCCATCTGAGCTATCTGCTGCAATGTTGCTAAGTTGGCCAGGCGCTCTGCCCTGCTTGCTTCATGGTCTACAACTAACATCTGCATATCTGCAGCATTGGTGTTGGGTCTGCAGCATAGAAAACAAAAAATTTCCTACGATGAGAACTACACGCCAAGATCTATCTACTAGGTACAAAGCAACGGGTGGACATACATCCAATGAGAACTTACCCTCGAAGACAACGAGTTTTGTTAACGAGTAGGAACTCGTGGTTGATGTAGCGTACGCTTGCCGATCTCAAGATCGTGATGAAGTCCAGCAGGTCCGGTTCCAGCACGTCCATCAGATCTAGCTCCAGCACCACCAAGTCCAGCACTGGAAAGCAGCGTTGCATCCGTGATCGCACACATGTCAGGTACCCCGACAACCTCCGTCCCTCGCTCCAGCAAAGCAGCGGAAGCAGCAACTCCTTTCCAGATAAAGCCACCGGGAACATGTATCTCGCTAATCCGAGACCATGGGGAATAATACTAGAGGGGGAGAGAGATCCTTCATGAGGAGGTGTGAGGAAGAAGGGGTGTGAGGGGGGCCTTTTATAGGAGGAGGGGAGGGTACCCCTCCCCATGGCCGGCGCCTCAAGGGGTGACCCTTCACCTCCTCATTCATGTGGTGGTAACTCCCTCCACATAAATTTGCCCCTTCACATTCTCTTTTAAAGTCTCCACTTTAAATGCATTAAATTTCTCCAAATTTAATGCTCTCTCATTCAATAAAAATCTTTTATTAATTTTATTCAGAATTTTGTTAATTAATTTAATTAACAAACATTCACATAAAACCCCCTGCAACATTTCAATGTTACATGCAGAACCAATTTCAGCAATTTCACCCGAAACAGTTTCGGTGTCTATTGAAATAATTCCAGCGCTTTCTTAAATCTTTATCTGAAACATATTTGCTCCAAATGGTGTCGGTATCCCTTAAGTGTGTCACCCTACGGTTCGCGAATAATGCAGACATGATCGAGACCCCTCTCAGATCAATAATCATAAGCGGGACCTAGAGATCCATATCGATTCCTACACATTCAACGATGACTTCTGTGATCGTGAGAACCTTCAATGCTAGTAACTAAATCCCTTTGTCTCGCAATATATTACATGTCCGAGATTCGATCATCGGTATCTCCATACCTAGTTTGATCTCGTTGCCGACATGCACTCTTTTCTCGTTCCCGTGATATAACATTCTAGTGATCACATCACTTGCTTGCAAGCTATTTCAATGTGATATCACCGAGAGGGCCCAGAGTATATCTATCCGTCATCGGGATGGCCAAATCCCACTCTTGATCCATGAGCCTCAACATAACACCTTCGTAGCACTGAACCCACCTTTATAGTCACCCTGTTACGGTGTGACGTCTGATGTTATCAAGATACTCTTCCGGTGTTAGCAATTTACATGATCTCATGGTCTAAGGACTAAGATTATTTCGTATGATGTTATAGCAATATAAATATAATGACTTTGATCGTAATTCTATACTTTGGATGAATGTTCATCACATCATTCCACCAATGTTGTGACCTCGTTATTAACAACATCCAATGTCCATGATCAGGAAACCTTGAGCATCTTGTTAATCAATGAGCTAGTTTATATGAGAGGCATAACTAGGAACCCTTTTTGTTTATTAAACACACATGTATTGACGTTTCCGATCAATACAATTATAGCATGCAAAATAAACATTTATCATAAACATGGAATAAGATAATAACCACTTTATTATTACCTCTCGGGCATATTCCCTTCAGTCTCCCACTTGCACTAGAGTCAATAATCTAGTTTGAAAAACTTTGCGTATTGAACACCTATGGATTTCTGGTGTTGCATATACGTGATTTCTAGTGGTTAACATAATCTTCGGATCTGACAGTTTTAGGTCCGCGTGTATTTGCATGTCTTTGCGTCTCTACACATCACTCATTCTCAAATGAGATGGCATTGTATAAATTCGGTCCTTTGGTGAGACCTTTAGTTCGTTCGGGTTAAAATATGTTGATATTATTGTCACACAATATATCTTCATAGTATTAGCCCACTTTGAACCACACCTAGTTTGATAACAAACTACTTAACACAAATGCCCTCCTTTGCTGCTACTATAGCAGTTATATACTTAGCCTTTTGTTGTAGTATCCGTCACAATGTCTCAACTTTGGAACTCATCCAAATCCATCATGGAACATCCTTTCCATTACATTGTGCCACCCATAGTCTAAATTGAGATAAATTTAATGTGTATCTTGTGACAAAACTAGTATCAATGTAACACTTTACAATGAACTACCGTTAACTATTTTTCACTTATACATTATATATTCTTAGTTCTTCCAAAGCTCATAAGAATATCTTTACTATTGTCCAATGATCATCTTATGAATCTGGTATGTGCTCGTAACCTTTAGAGCATAGGACATTCTGGATATATACTTATCACGGTATAATCGATCAAAATCTTCATGTGATTTTACTCACCAAGTGTTGAAACACTTGAATTTTGATACAATCCTTTCCATGCAGCAAGAACCTTTCTTGTTGTTTCCATATTGAACCCTTTCAATATCTCATATATGTATGTTTGGCACAGCCATATTAGTGCCTCAATCTATCCATATAGATATTGATGCCGAATATTCCGGGTTTGCCCAAGTCTTTCATCGAAATCTTATTTTAATGAAATTCTTAACTTGTGTCAATACAAGATACATCATTTCGAATCAACAATATGTCCTCTACATAATGTATTAGAAATATGTCTCAGCGCTCCCACTTAATTTCTTGCAAATGCAAGCATCTTCATCATCTCCGATGAATTTAAACTCTTTTAATAGTTTCATCATGGTGAAGATTCCAACTCCGCTATGCTTACTTCAACTATTGAAGTTTGCATGCCCTTTTAGCACCTTCTGAATTAAAAAAACCCTTCATACCATGTCATGTACACGTCCTAGGTAACCATTCTATTAGAAGAACCTTGTTTTGTTTATTCAACTACCATATACCAAATTATATGTAGTGGTTGCTACATTAATCTGTCAAGACTAAATATCGCTATGAAAGATCAAATCTTGTCATAGTCAACTCCTTGAACATTGCATTAAACTTCTTCATGTCGACTATTTCATAGATGTTAAACATCCATGTCTATTTCTTTATAGATCCAAACACGACTGATAGGCTTTACGCCTTTTCAGAGGGTCTTCCAAGTTCAGAAACTTGATTCTCGTGTATGGATACTATCACAGATTCTATGACTTCTAGTCATTTTATGGAGTCAGGGCCCATCATCGCTTCTTTGCATGCAGTCGGTTCATCATTGTCAAAACAATAACAACTTGTTTATCAAATATCACTATTTGATTCTTACCGACCCACACAGTTCAATAGGAACTCTAATCTCCAAAATCACACCCTTTGTAATCACGAGAGCCATGAGCATTGTGGCCGCCACCGGGACACTTTCCGGCGCTGCGCTACTTAGCACATATAGCTAAGGTTCAACAACCTTATCAAAGTTCTATTGTCCTCCCACTTAACTTTTCGCGAAAAATTCCTTCTCAAGAAACTTGATGTTCCAAGTAACAAACTCTTTTGTCCTCGGTATTATGGAGAAATTCCCAACAAATTCTTTGGGATAACCTACAAAGACTTGCTTATCCGACTTTGGTTGTAAACATTTTACTTATGCATAGCATACCAAAATTTAAGAAAAGACAATTCGGGTTTTATCCCAAACCATAACTTATATGGTGTCATTTCAATGGATCACGATGGTGCTCTTTTCAGTGTAAAAACGGTAGTCTCTAAAGCTTCAATCCTTAAAACGTAATGGCGGTTTTATAAATGACACCCTTGATCTTACCATGTCAGACATGGTTTGATTTCATCTCTCGAATATGCCATACTCCTATGGTTTATCGGGAAACACAAATCATGGAACAATTCCTCAAATCTTAAGTGTTTTGCTAAACATATAACTCAAATATCTTCCTTTATGATCTAAGCATAAACTCTTTATTTTCTTGTTACAATGATTTTCCACTTCATCTTGAAAGTCTTTGAACAATTTTCAAATATTTCATACTTCTTCCTTATTAAGTAAATATACAGATATATTCACTCAAATTTTTGGAGAAAGCATATGAAGCAAAAAGATCCATCGCATATGGCTACACATAATGGACTATGCACATCAGGATGCACAATTTCCAATAAGCTAGTCATACGTTCCTCTCTGGCCTATGGACGGAGTTTCAATTATCTCGAGGAAAGTCTCACATGCGTCAATTGATCAAAATCAAAGACTCCAAAAATCCATCAACATGGAGTTTCTTCATGTTTTCTTTCCAATATAATTTAAAACAGCGATGTCACTACATAAGTGATCTTTTAATCATTTGTCTTGCGACATTTTAGCAATAATGTTTATGGATGTGATTTCTCCCACTAGACTTGTAAAAAGTTTATCCATCTTTTATGGAATACGGTAATTATTTGAACAACAAATTGTTCTCGTAATACCGGAACAAAATAACAATTATTAAAACAAATCTTGCAGGCTAGGTTTGACGACAACGAAAAACACAATAACACTTTATTTGTTTTCGATGAACATCATCATTTATTATATTGCTAGTTACTTAGGCCATTGTATTTCATGAATTGCGTTGTCCTGTATGGCACTTCATACCAACCAATTCGGTATCCAATACCGGTATCCAATACCTAAGAACCACATTGTTTAACAAGCAAGGAATACAACCATAACATGTATATATGCTATATACCTAAGCTAGACATTTCCAACTTTTTCTTTTCTGCCAAATATTTTATAGATTCTCTTTCAGCAATTCCTTTTCCTTTTAAAAGAATCTATCACCATCAATAGTGGTGTCATTCACATGACACATAGTACAAAGCGTATATAGTCAAATACTAATACCTTTGGACTTGCACTTTGAAGTGGATCACCATCATCAAATGTTTGGTGTTCTTTCAAAAATCCATTCTTTAGTAATCTATTAGTGTAGTAAACATTTTACTTACATCTTCTATTCATCCTTATAATGACAACTTTCATGATCAAGCTACTGTAGCCTGTAAGGAAGAATCACGAGTATAATATTAGTTCCCCAAACCTTTTTGGGAGATCCGGATGCTTAGCATCTCCATCCTTCACAAATTCTCATACAGCATGAGAACATGTATTTTGCTAAATTATACTCTATCATAATGCAACCAAAAACATTGTCTCATATATCACAATATCTTTCACACATGATGGTTTTTGAAACAATTTTCAGCTCCAATATAATCTTAATATTAAAACAACTTTTGAATATCAATAATCATGGAGGCAAACATGATACTTTAGATACTAACATTCGAATTCTTACTCTTGATTTAATACTACTTATAAAACTTCATGGAGTAAATAGAGTTTGCTGAAAGTTTGCAATAGGACTTATAAACTTTAAATTGACATAACAATACGATACCAGTTCGTAAAGTAAATATCTAGAATTCTATAGCTCTACTATCTCAATTAAAACTAAGCATAAGGTAGTGAACAAACGCCAATGACTACAACAAATTATGCAAAATCACTTCGATTTAGTTTATGAAAAATTGAGTTCGACTAATCCTAATTAGAAATGAACTCCCACTCAAAAATGACATCTCTCGTGTCTTTTTGGTGATTACATGAACCAAATCCACTACACCAAGTCCGATCATCACATGAGTCGGTGTAGCTTCAAAGGCGAGCATCAATATGGGCATCATATCAACTATATGACTCATGCTTAACCTTTCGGTCCGTGTTCCGAGGCCATGTCTGTACATGCTAGGCTCGCCTAGTAAGAACCTTAGTACTCGCGTGTGTAAAACTGTCTTACACCCGTTGTATGAAAGCGTAGAGTCGAGTACACCCGATCATCACATGATGTCTCGAAACACGATCCATAGAACGGTGCATACTTAAGGAAGAACACATTTTATGTTGATATCTAAATGAGGGATCATCTTACAATGCTACCAAAAGCGCAAAACTAGCAGTATAAGATGCTAACATCTAATGTGTAAAGTGAGATGATATGGTCCATGCATTTGATCTCTATCATTTGCATCGTGGTATGATCTCTATCATTCCTTTGTGTGTAAGGCCAAGGTCCATGGAACTTACACGTTGAATGTGTTGTAAGAGTATCTATCATACATCTACTTACAACAATACCATATCAAGACACTAGCCTAGCAACGATCTAAACTAGACGCCTCTAATTTATCAATTGCAAGTTTTACGTGGATTAGGGCTTTCGGAGATAGAACCGTTCTTACCTACGAACATGAACCACAACGAGGATAACCAAGTTATTAGCAACTCGTTGTAACTAAGATATTGACTATAGTAGGAGAGACAGACACCCGCCAGCCACTTATACAAAACAAGTTGCATGTCAGTCGTGGAACCGGTCTCATGTACAATGACATGTAAGGTTGGTCCGGGCCGCTTCATCCCACTATGCCAACAATATCCAAAATACATACAAGATGCAATAACATGATCATCATCGCCCAAATATAAACATATGTGTACTACCCGTGTAAAGCACCTACGCATAGATCAGGATCTGAAACCACTGTTCGGTCCGCAACATAGAAAACAAAAAAATTCCTACGATGAGAACTACACGCCAAGATCTATCTACTAGGTACAAAGCAACGGGTGGACATACATCAAACGAGAACTTACCCTCGAAGACAACGAGTTTTGTTAATGAGTAGGAACTCGTGGTTGATATAGTCATACGCTTGCCGATCTCAAGATCGTGATGAAGTCCAGCAGGTCCGGCTCCAGCACGTCCATCAGATCCAGCTCCAACACCACCAAGTCTAGAACCGCAAAGCAGCGGTGCATCCGTGATCGCACACACGTCCGGTAACCCGACAACCTCCGTCCCTCGCTCCAGCAAAGCAGCAGAAGCAGCAACTCCTTTCCAGATAAAGCCACCGGGAACATGTATCTCGCTAATCCGAGACCATGGGGAATAATACTAGAGGGGGAGAGAGATCCTTCACGAGGAGGTGTGAGGAAGAAGGGGTGTGAGGGGGGCCTTTTATAGGAGGAGGGGAGGGTACCCCTCCCCATGGCCGGCGCCTCAAGGGGTGACCCTTCACCTCCTCATTCATGTGGTGGTAACTCCCTCCACATAAATTTGCCCCTTCACATTCTCTTTTAAAGTCTCCACTTTAAATGCATTAAATTTCTCCAAATTTAATGCTCTCTCATTCAATAAAAATCTTTTATTAATTTTATTCAGAATTTTGTTAATTAATTTAATTAACAAACATTCACATAAAACCCCCTGCAACATTTCAATGTTACATGCAGAACCAATTTCAGCAATTTCACCCGAAACAGTTTCGGTGTCTATTGAAATAATTCCAGCGCTTTCTTAAATCTTTGTCTGAAACATATTTGCGCCAAATGGTGTCGGTATCCCTTAAGTGTGTCACCCTACGGTTCACGAATAATGCAGACATGATCGAGACCCCTCTCAGATCAATAATCAGAAGCGGGACCTGGAGATCCATACTAACTCCTACACATTCAATGGTGACTTCTGTGATCGTGAGAACCTTCAACGCTAGTAACTAAATCCCTTTGTCTCGCGATATATTACATGTCCGAGATTCGATCATCGGTATCTCCATACCTAGTTTGATCTCGTTGCCGACATGCACTCTTTTCTCGTTCCCGTGATATAACATTCTAGTGATCACATCACTTGCTTGCAAGCTATTTCAATGTGATATCACCGAGAGGGCCCAGAGTATATCTATCCGTCATCGGGATGGACAAATCCCACTCTTGATCCATGAGCCTCAACATAACACCTTCGTAGCACTGAACCCACCTTTATAGTCACCCTGTTACGGTGTGACGTCTGATGTTATCAAGATACTCTTCCGGTGTTAGCAATTTACATGATCTCATGGTCTAAGGACTAAGATTATTTCGTATGATGTTATAGCAATATAAATATAATGACTTTGATCGTAATTCTATACTTTGGATGAATGTTCATCACATCATTCCACCAATGTTGTGACCTCGTTATTAACAACATCCAATGTCCATGATCAGGAAACCTTGATCATCTTGTTAATCAACGAACTAGTTTATATGAGAGGCATAACTAGGAACCCTTTTTGTTTATTAAACACACATGTATTGACGTTTCTGATCAATACAATTATAGCATGCAAAATAAACATTTATCATAAACATGGAATACGATAATAACCACTTTATTATTGCCTCTCGGGCATATTCCCTTCAATTGGCTCTTGCGACGAGCTGCTCCCTCCTTGGTTTCCACAAGTCATCTGAAGATTGAGGTAGATAAAGGGATAAGAGGGAAAGTTCTAAGGTTCAAGGTTTTGGTTTCAAAGCTAAACTGTGAGTTTGACTCAGGTTTTGCAACTAACTCCATTTCATTCACTCAAACAAGCACACGGTACAAACACACACCACAACAACAAAGGAAAATAGATGGTTTGAAGAACCATTCTGCAAGCTACGATACATCTCATGCTACGACAGTGCTCTAGTGCATCTACTCATCGTCGATGAAGTCAGAGTCCTCATCGTCAGTGTAGAAGTCCATGGCATCCTCCTCCAAAAATTCATCATCATTGCTGAGGTAAGAATCCATGTCTCCCTGGATGTCTTCACCTTCCTCTTCTTCCTCCTTGGCTGCAAGCTGAGCTTCTTGCTCCTTGACGGTCTTCTCGAGGTCGGCCACCTTCTTGCGAAGACGGGCGATGGTGCGATCCTTCTTCTCACGCTGGAGGCGAAGAGACTGACGGTCCTTGACTAGCAGTGAGAAAGTCTAGGCCTTCTGGTCGGCAATGGCACGGTTGTGGTTGGAAAACTCCCTAGCATTGTCCAATTCCTTCTGGCGATCATACAACAGGAAGTCAAGGTTCTCCACTTCACGCTTCAGCTCCGGATGACTTGGCATCTCCATTGGCATCCCCATGAAGTTACGTCTTGCATAGTGAGCAAAACAGGTTCCTTGGATTTGGTTGACACTAAGGGGACATAGACGTGCGAGAGCTTCATGCATTGCCCTAGCTAATCCATCTAGCCAGTTGTTCTCTCTCACGGAGAACTAGATTCTCCCGGAAGTTGGTGCTTCTATGCTTCCTCTAAGATCAGCTGTGACTAGCCACTGTAAATCTCCTCCTGGGGGTCCTGGAAGTTGAGCTCCAAGAAACTCCGGATGTGGGCATCCCAGTAACTCTGACAGTGAATCTAGGTCCCTCTCGAAGATCAGCTGACCTCCATTTCCCAACTGGTAGAACTTGCTGAACTGAGTCTCCATCTACAAGAATTAAGGATGAGGAAGTTAGTGAAGTGGTCAAGTGTGTCAAATTTTAAGTAGTAATGTAAGAATTTGAGGAACATGAAATTTTGAGAAAGAATGAATTCCCAAGGATAAGAGAGGAAATAGTTTTTCATAAATACTCACTTTGGTTTTGAAACTAAGTTTTTTGTTCGAACGTTCATTCTAACTAGGGTCTCCTATGGTCAGGATGGCTCTGATACCAACTTGTTAACACCCGGATTTTTAATCCCAGATGCCTGTTATGTCATTCATCGCAATCCCAGGGTTACCATTTTTGCGAGACATAACAGATTGGATATCACAGTACAACATCCATTACAAACCATACATAAGGTCTTACACAAATAAGGATCTCATGATCCAGTCTTAATACAACAAGCAGTGGAATAAAAGATAAGCGTAGCGGTGGGGTCCATCTTCAGGGGCACAGACAATGCTGACGAAGGCAGATAGTCCTAGTTATCATAGCCGTCCTGCTGGCCATCATCTTGGTAGTCTCCTTCATAGTCTGGCCATGAGAATAGCCAGGTACAAAGCCATGAGTACTCTTTAAGTACTCGCAAACTACCACTAACAAGTAGTATAGTTCTAATGTAAAGTACTAACTCTAAGTTTAACTATAAGGTTAAGTTTGAAACCTAAGCTGAGTTCAGAAGCAAAGAAAGATAAAATAAAGTTCTAGAATCACTTAAGTTGGGAAGCTAGTGTCATAAACACAACCCTGTTGTGGTCAAGTCAAAATTCATCATTCATTTCATAAGTTATTTTGAAAACATCTGACAACGAAACAGTATGGCCATTCCAACTGTCCATAACCGCGGACGCGGCTATTCGAATAGTTTCACACTCTACAGAGGTGGTACACTTTCACCACAAGATTCGATACATCTGTCAGGGATAACCCTGAATCATCATACTTAGTATGCAGATAATCAAACATAACCTTTCCTTTACACACCCTAGTATAAGCACCTCTCCTATGAGCATGGCCTCCCAACCATGACCATCTGTCATCTTGGGCACTGCATAGGTGTACAACATTGAGAGGTAGCCTCAGATCAAACCTCTCCCGCGAAGGAACTAACACTAATGCATATAAAATTCCCGCTAAGCCTTACCCAATTCAGGTATTATGGTTGTACGGTAAATTTGGAATGGTATCGCATCCGAATCCAACCATCTATTTTGTAAAAGGGGTTAAGGCTCATGCCTCAACATTTTCATCATCATAAACCATTTGTGTTTCTCAACACATGTCAAAAGTTCTCAATAGAATGACTCGTCATTCCAAGGTTTTCACAATTCATTTTCACCAAGTATTCCCATCTAAAGTGACTCAAGTTTTTATCTACCCTAAACTACTAAGTTAAGAGTGTTCACTAAGGTGGAAAGATGGGATCAATCGCATGCCATAGAATGACATCTAAAGGTTTCTATATAGGTCAAGTTTTATAATCTTTATGCTACCTTCAAAACAAGTAAAAGACTTTGGGTACGGTAAAGGAAGTAAAGCTTGAAAATAATACTTGGGGTAAGTAATAGTCAAAGTGGTATAAGCAAAGCATGCCTAAAGCATCTTTGATCAACTCATCTAACTTAATCCTAGCTTCTTAAGCATTATACTTGCAAGTGTTAGCTTGCATTGTTAATGGTGGCTTGCCTTATGTAGTGCAGTGGTTGAAGTTTTCTTCCTCCTCTTCATAGAACTCCTCCTCCTCCTCGAAAGCTTGGTCGGTACTATCGTCTATAAATACATACGGAATACACAATCACCAAACAATACTTAACTAGTCTAATTAGCACTCTAAGGCACACATTTGATGATCTATTATCATCACAAGCATCACAAGTTTTATTAACTAGTTTCATTCTTTTTATTTAAGAAAAGTAATTTCTACTCATTGAAAAATAACTAAGATTTAATATTCACCACTTAAAATATGGGATCATGTGGACACATGTCATCACCACATATTCTAACATGTGGGAATGTGATTTAAGGGTTGGATCACAATTACTTTGGTTTAAGTTCATTATTTAATGATTTAAAGTGACTAGAAATGCCTATATAGCACTATTTTGGTACTAGTCCAAAGTCACTGCATGTAAACCCTAATATTATAACATCTTCAGATAGGTATGGTGAAATGTGATTTTTGAGAGTTGGAATCAACTCAAAAGCTATCATGGTTGATTTAATAAAAACGTTTGAATATGCAAAAGCTTTTGTCTTGTTATTTTTACTAGGAGAGATCTCTAACTCTAATTGAATTAAATCCAACAGGCTTGGGTAGATCTTTTCAGTAGCTTTCTAGAAATATTTGAATCACTCCATTTGGATTTGTAAATCTCTCTGAATGGATTTTTAAACTAAGGGACAGAACTAAGTTCAAAACTAAATAGAAAAACCTAAGTTTGAATTAAATGGGTCGCGCGGGAAAGAAAACGGGCCGGCCCAGTGGCACTTCGCGGCGCGGGGCACAGCTGACAGGGGGTCCACTGGTCAGCGGCTCTTTACGCGCGAAGCAGTATGTGGCGATTTGGGCCGTTAGATTAGAACTAGGATCTACGACTGGGGCTCGTCGTCGACGACGGACAGGTCGCCGGCGAGGTCTAACCCTAGCGGCTCGGTGGGGGTGCTCAGGGGGCATACCAGGGCTCCAGTGATGATGGCGATGGGGGCGATCGAACGTGTTGTTGACGGCGGGCTCAGGGGTGGTCGCGGCAGCTCCTGGGGTGGACAAAATCGACGGCGCCTTCTCCTCCTCTGCAGCGAAATCCTCCGGCCAAATTCTGGTGAACAAGTGCTCGAGCTGCTCCGGCGAGAGGTGGGGAAGGACCAGTGAGGAGAGGGGAGTGGAATGGTGTGAGTGGTTTGTGCTGGGATGGCCTCTATTTATAGCTCGATGAGGCGACCGAAAGTGATGGGTGGACGACTCCGGCGCGGGCTGCACAGCGTGCTAGCGGCGTGGCTTGAGCTAGGGGACGGTGGCCTGCCTCCTGGCAGTGCTCTACGGCTTAAATGCATGGCTAGGGGCGGTGGTAAACGATCGGGCGGTGCTCATCCTCTGAGCGGTAGAGGCGGCGTTCGACACGCCGTGCGGTGGCTGCGGGTCAATCGGCGGCGAACGAGCATGTCCGGGCGGTTCCTGGGGTCGTGGCGACGCGGTGAGCGCGGGCTGCAGTCGAGGCGTGGCGTGTGCACGCTTGTCGGGCTCGACGCTCTGGCGCGTGCTCGGCATGGTGCAAACGTCCTGGGCATGGTGCTCTACGGGTGGTCCACGGCTCGGCTCTTCTCGGGGAGGGGACAGAGGGCAGCGGTGTGGTCTGGTCTAGCTCCTAGACATGGCGAGAGAGAGAGAGAGGGGCGGTCTGCTGCTGCGTTGGCAAGGTTGGCCGGCGAGCATGTCCTCGGGGTGGCGTGGTACTGCTGCTAGGGACAAAGGGGTGGGGTGATTAGGCTTTGGTTAGAGCTAGGAGGGACAGAGGGAGTAAATTGAGGTCAAATGGGTGGCAAAACCCTGTAGAAACAGTGAGCTAGGATTAGAGTGTGATTCATGCCTGCCAAGTGTTTGTGATTTTAGTTTTGAATTTTGAAAAGATTTTTGGTGGGTGTGTTAGTCATAAGCTTGATCATCTGTGGTTGCTTGGGTTTTGAAAATGAAGCTCATTTGAGTGTTTTTGAATAAGTGGGATCTTCCCATATGAACTAGACTCAATTTTCAAATACCATTTAAAATTAGTGTTTGCATTTTTTTGGCAGATCACAAAGTGGGCCTTAGTACACTATTATATGTACTAGAAAGGGGTGCAAAGATCCATATTTTTTCTATTAAGAATTGAGTCCTAGGAATAGCCAAAGTAGGCATGTTGATTAAAATGGCACAAATGACCATTTCTTTCTTTTATTCATTTTGATTTGTTTTTCTTTGGGATTTGTTTGGGAATGATCTAGATGATGTTTATTTCACCTAAGAATCATTTTACAAGCAATGGATCACTTAATCATGGCAATTCAAAACAACTCCTATTTAAATGCACACACATATGAATGCTTTAATGATTTTAATTGGAAAAGTTTTTGTTAACCCTAATTTTGATGATTTGGATCTTATTAACCTTGGATTAAAGTTTTGGAATGTTACGATAGACCCGTCTAGATTACCGAGTGCTTCCGTTCTAAGAGTCCGACTCGAACCCACCTAGTTGGAAAGAATTGGTAGCACCTCAATTTTATGAGCCCACTACCAAAAATGTCCGACTTGTGATGGTGCAGCACTGGTGGGGAAACCGACTAGACCTTCTTTGAGGGATTACTTTCTAGCAACTATCTAATAGAGGTAAAATAGAGACATAACAATAACACAAAAAAAAGTAATTACAATGTGAAATGACATAGCTCTCTTCATGGCGATCTCCATCTCCACAAAGCTTGTAATTCGACTTGTGCCAACTCTTGTCACGTGACACCTTACACCATGTAGCCGACTTGTCCATCGACTTGCATTCCATCCGGGTTATCCAAATAGCTACGCTAGCTTGTAAAGTAAATTACATAGAGAATCCGACACACATGTCGTTATACAATAAAATGACAGCACCTAGGCCCCAGTCGGCTGACAAAAACTGTGATACGCAGATCACGTATGGATTACACACATCACATGCACATAAGCCATACCATTCACAACATCATCCTGCAAAAACAAGTTATACATAGATACGATATCTACCGACGTTGTGAAACTCGCAACGACATCTAAGGCGCTACGACGGGGCAGAGCTGGTGCACCCTAACATGGATTTCTTCATCGGATAAAACAATTTTACCCAAATCTGATCCGTACTCTGATTCGACCAAACTCTTTGATCTTCGATCACCGCATCCGGATTTACGTGTCATAGTCTACCCCGATGGCGGAAGCGGACCGGAAGGGGTATGTCGTTCCACGACCTTAGCAGTTAGATCACGGAAACCAGATCATCCATTGCCCCGAATACAGTTGATCTAATCAACTTCATACAAATCCAACCTATCTCATATATCGACCACCAAAACTGCAGTTAGATCCAATCTAATGCCAACCGCATATCACATATGCACGATCTCGAGCCTAAAACTAGAAGCTAATGCTCTGATACCATTGTTGGGCCACGCAGAGATAAACACAACTTTTACCCTATGTGGTACACCCAAGATCTAGCTCAGGTGATAGGCCACAAGATTTACCACTAGACGTGCATGTGTGGATTGTTGATGAAGCGCGCCAGTTGATGTCGTGCCGAACGATCCCCGTACATCACGTCTAGATCCCCACGGATCTCCTTTTCTCCAACGCCGCACGTGCAACGCCTCTACCGGTATGCACACATATAGAAAGGAGCTACATGCAGAGGACTTCTAGATCCTGTCTAGCCCAAAATGAAAGTGGAGAAAGTGACGGCTAGGTCATGGACTATCCCTTGTCACTCCACTTATATACACTCCTAGCTAGGCTCAATGCTTCAGACCCATCTAGGTTGTATCCCAATCTCCACATGGACCGAATCCACATGGGCTCCTTTCCTTTAAGTGTGTGACCCTGTAGGTTCACATACACCTAGACATGACACGAGTCACTACTCCGAGTCGATAGCTGGTAGCGGTCTCTAGCAAGATGTGCCATATCCCAAGCGCCATAAAGTCAGAAGCCAAACCTTTTGTCAATGTGACTTTCGTCCAAGTCCCTTTGCCTCACGATATATCTTGTCAAGCTATAGGCGAGTGGCTACCATCCCTTTAATAGCCAACTCTCTCTTCTCGTTCCGTGATATACGATTCACTAGACTAACACTTAGTCTGACTCCTTGGTTAACACTTAACCAATTCGTGCATGGCCATGCTTCTGAATCATACCACATGAGAGGGCCCAGAGAATATCTATCCATTACGGAGGGTCAAATCCCATCTTGGTAATCCACGCCATGCAACTTGCTTCACAACCAACCTGAGCTCTACCTTTATGACTGCCCATTTACGTAACAACGTTTGATAGAACCTAAGTTGGTGATCCACAACTCGGATCATGCAATCACCTTAGGCCAAAGGATTCCATTGCTTGAGACTACAAATGACAACATGCTCATTGCATCTCAACTGTGGGTCAGTCCGATTCGCTAAACTCTTTAGTCGAATCCATGTAAGTCGGAATAGCATCTCCATGCCCATGAAAAGTGGAACCGAGTCATCAGCCGACTTTCGCATTAGTCTAAATTGTGTGTCCAGAACAACCTCAACGACCAAGGACAACTAGTATGAACAACAAGAATATATAGTTCCACAATCGAATCACATATTCAATGATACATATCAGTAATTCATAATGGACAATAACTTTATGAATACATTGGGAATAACATCATACATGATTGCCTCTAGGGCATATTCCCAACATCCTGGTGCTTAAGTAGGGATCATGTGCGGTACTATCCGCACCGAGCTTCTTCCTCTTTTGTGCACTGCTATCATTTCCGTTCTCCTCTTCTTCATTGTGCCCATCTCTTCTGCTGCAATAGACGTTCTCAAAGCCTTTCCTAGCTACTTCCTCCGATCCCTTCACCACCAGAAGATGGGGAAAAAGAAGGGTGTTGTTGCCACTGGATCTGTTGCTGCCACTGCCGTGGTGAAGAAGAAGGGTGCCGCCGCCACTGGGTCCGGTACTACTACCGCAGCCACGAAGAAGAAGGGCGCGGGGACCCGCATGACCAATGGGTCATGGCGACACACCTCCTTGAAGGAGCATGAGCTCCAGATGCATCGCCAAGTACGTCTCCTTCTAGCCAACAAAGCTTATTGCAAGATGCCTGGACCAGAGGTAATCCATGATCCCCCTGCTAGATTTCAGGTGATGTTTCTGGATTTTATCCTCCGGGGTCTCTCTCTCCCCCTCCACGAGTTTGTGTGGGGATTTATTTGCTTTTATGGGCTTCAGCTGCATCAGTTGACCCCCAACTCCATCTTGCACATCGCGTGCTATATTACCCTCTACGAGTGCTAGCTTGGAATCAAGCCACACTTTGGTATTTTCAAGAAACTGTTCAAACTGAAGAGGTAGTTGGGGTCTGACTCTATAGTATATGATATTGGCGGATGCGGCATATACATGGACCCCAATGCCTAGTACTTTAGCCTCAATATTGTCGAGTCCGTCCAAGGATGGAGGGAGAATGGTTTTATATTCGGGACCAAAAGGTTGATGGCGAAAGATTTGGACTTGCTCCTTTTGACCCGAAGGCTAAGCTGAAGAAAAGGTGTTGGGGATATACTTTTCGGGTATACCCACTGTAACTCACGGACTAGGGCGGCCCAGTCAGGGAGAAGAGACGGAGGTCCATCCGGCTATGGAAAGGCCCAGAAGACTTACGGACTTAGGCATGTTTAGTTACTTGTAGTCCAATATGTACTATGTAACCGACTCTTAGTCGTAGCCGGATAGGTCTCTCCTATAACCCTAGGTCGGATATCTATATAAGTCGTCCTAGGGACCAGCCTTGAGGGCAACCACCAATACTCTACAATCTCATCTCACACAGGAGAAACCTTTGTAACCCATATTCCGGTTCTGCCGTATTACTAGATTGATAGCAAGAGTAGGATCCATCCAAACCGGTCGATTCGAACCTGGGTAATGTTTGTGTGCTCACTGTCCCAGCATGTCGTCGCCTCACATACCCTTTCTCCACACGCCTCGAGGACCCCCTCTCGGTGTACATGTCTTCAATACGACGATAGTTGGCGCCCACCATGGGGCCAGTGAGTTTTGGATCTTTGTTCCGGGCGGAATCTGCGTGAATCTGAATCGGCGAGACCATCGCTGTTGGTTGGGTGCTCTACGCCAGCGATGTTCCTCTTATCCTTCTCAACGAGACTTGGATTCCAGCTAGGGAACCTGTGACCACCTACACCATCATGACTTTCGACGAGATCGAAGTCTACCTCGGTTTCGCTGAACCCGCCCAACCCACCCCAGCGGTGATTATAGAGGCATAAGAACTTTTTGGATCCAATTTGTTCGCGGAAGCGGCAGAGTTCCAGGTCTCGGAAAACCCTAATCCCACACAACCCGCACCTGAAGCGGAGATAGTGGAGAAGATTGGCTCTGAAGAACATCTCCCCGTGGAGGCTAAACCTGAAGCGGATCTCCCCAAGGAGGTCGAATCTCAAGAGGCTCTTCCCAAAGAGGTCAAAGCTCCGGAAGATCAAAGCAGGTATAGCTCTAGATCCAGATCTACCGATGCCGGAGCAGGACAATCATTCTTGAGGAACACCTTAAGGCGTATGATGCTGCATGACGCCATCATGGAGGAGATCTTGAAACCATCAAGTGTGTGGAGGAAGCAAACGCAGAAAGCCGCAACTACCTCAGGACGCATGCATCGCACTTTGTCGGGTATGTCAGATCTGGATCCCGCTCTACCGATGCTGGAAACACCAACGACTCGATGCTGGAGGCAATTGGAACAAACACCGACTTACTGGCATCCTCGGATGACTCCATGACGTCGGCAGATTTCTGAAAGTTCTCCGCGGAATATGAAGAGGAATTCAACTCCAAGATCGTGGAAGAAGGAGAAGCCATGGATCAAGGCCCGCACATCAGTACGGAGGAGGGATCTGGAGAAAACTCTCCCAGACCACAATATGACATGGATCTCAAAGATAATACTGATGTCTAGATGTTCGAGAGTACTGATAGAAGCCTAACTCCAGGACTCGGACCCAAATCTGTCTTTGCTACAGGTGCAACCAAGAACGCAAAGAAGAAGAAGACTCCGATTAAGGACCTCCCAACTGATGAGGTAATAGCCTAAGAATACAAAGAAGACTCATATAAAGCTATGATCCCAGATGAGCCTAAGGATTCTCCATTCGACAGACCCGTGGTCACTCCTGGTGCCCGTAAACTCCTTGGAGAAGCCATTACCACAACCATCCTGACGGCTAAGGGAACCACACCTACGGAGTTGGAGGACAGGACCCAAGCCCTAAAAGCACACCGTCAAGCACTGCTGGAGGAAACCGCAAATATCCTTGAGGAAAAGAAGCGCATTGCAGCTGCAGGGCAACCTAACACCCGGCAGCATCAGAAGACCCGGAACGGCCCTGAATTGGCCAATAAAAATCCGGATATCCACAAAAACCTTTTTGAAGAAGATACAGCTGTAGGGAAACCACAGATCGACAATAAGGGTAACCGTGTGTATAACACGCTGGTGGAAAATGTTGTTGTGGCTCGAGATCTCTTGGCAAACAATCTCGGTCCAGACCAGGTCTAGTTAAGTGTGAAACTACTCACGAAAGGCCTGGAGCAGCAAAAGGTCACCACATCCGATAGCGGAAAACTGGTCTCCAAGTCAGACCAATGTCACATGAATATGGCTCGACACGAAGACGTAAGGCTCCGATGTGATCCGGAACAACGCTAATGTTCTGCTCCTCGGGAGGACAATTACTCCAGGACCGGATCTTCAGGCAGCAGCACAGACCCGCACGAAGCTGGAGTAATGTTGCTCTAGCAGTGGAGCAATACCCTGTTGCAGCAATGGTCCAACATCCCTGACAGTCGAACAATCGTAGGGAAGACGAAGAAGCTCAATGTCGAGAGCAGGACCGGCAAAGGATGCCCCCTCCTAGACACACTAGCCGTCTGGCTGAGCCACATCACAATGACAGCAATGACGGATGAAGGAATGATGGACACCTTGCTGGGACAAGACGGCATGATGGTTGTCATCACGAAGCCCTAGCTGGGGGTAACAATCCACCACCACCTTTTTCGCTAAGTAGACACCATAGAGGCGCTCATGGAGGGGGCCACGGGGGATGTCGTGGCGGAGATGGTGGCAGAAGGAGTAGGAGTCCAGCTCATGGGCATCGTAGCCATAGTGAACAACCAAGACAGCGTGCCCTATCACCAAGTGACGCTAGGCACATGATTAACTCAAACATTGAGGTAGGGTGTTACAAGTCGGACAACATCTATGTGGGTCGAAAATGCTTCGGACCACGCGTACGACAAACAAATTTTCTGGAAGGGGTTGCCATCTTAAGGCACATTCAGCCCTACGACAGTGTGTCTTGGCCAGACACCTGGCTACATGACTTCTTCTAGGCCTGCTACATTGCCAAAAAAGGAAATAGCTTAGTTGCGACCCCGTATCAACCGCTTATGCTGAGGAAGACAACACGATCATGGCTCAATGAACTCCCGGAAAACACCATCCACAACTGGTATGATATGAAAAGTTCTATCTTTCGGAATTTCGAGGGAACATATAGGAGGCCCTGCATGGTTGGAGACCTGCAACGGTGCACCCAGAAACCCGGAGAAACTTGTCGGGACTACCTCGGACGATGGATCGACATGAAGAACTCCTACGAGGGAGCAAATGACCAAACTGCGATCGAAACATTCATCACGGGACTCCCAATTGGTTTGCTGCGTCATCGCTTGAAGTGCGACAAAGTGACTGATTTGGGGGAGATGATAGAGACGGCATGCAAATATATTAACACCGACGATGACGCGGAAGGACTGCTCAATGTGCTGGTTGTGCCTCAGTCGGCAAAACAACAAAACAGCCAGCCACAAAATGCAAAAACACCTCTGAAGAGAAACCCAATCTGGAAACCGCAGCCGTCAACACAACTTTCGGGTCTGGAGGATGAGGACGCCACGGAGGTAGTCGGGGACGAGGCCATGGACCTTCCAGAGTCTAAGGTAGAGGAGACCAGCAACCTGGCAAAACCTACTCTTGGGCCGACATTGCCAATAATCCGTGTGTGCATCACCTGGACGGCAATAGGGGCTCGTCCCACACCAATGTTGTGTGTCGTTTCAATGACGACATCAAGAAAGAAGAATCCGCTGGCTACAGGGCCAAGCGACGAAACGGAAACAAAAACACCGACAAAGAAAAAGAGACCACGGAAGATTCCGACATGGAGGAGGCAAAAGCTTGAAATCCCAAGTCGGATGGGAAGAAGATCTTTCCAACAAATAAGGACTCTTATGTCACTTTCCTTGGGTCTCAACCGACCAAGGTCAAGAAGGCAGTGATGCACGAACTGTTGGGGGGATACCCCCGGGTAGGGTCACGCCGGGGTATAAAGGCCGAGTTAGCCGAGGTACGGCAAGGTCAAATCAAGTGCTGGCCGAGTCACCTCAAGGAAGGCCGAATCACGGAGTAACCCGGACCAGGGGATGTCCACCTAACTAGGTCTCAGCTGACTTATGTCGTATGTCAGCAGGATATATCTAACTTGTATGCAGGTACAGGTGTGGCCGGATTAACCAGGCATGATCCGGGTTATATCTGGCTTACAAGAGAAGGAAGGTATCTCGCTGGTGAAAAGGTGGCCACTGTACGCAGAGCATGAGCGAAGCGGACAGAGGCCAGGACCACCGAGGCGTGGCCGACAAGGGTGACGATGCCTATGTCGGATGACGCAGGCGCCGCAGAGGCTCACGTAGCCTCTGCATGGATGACGCTGGGCAAAAGTGACCCGGTCGGCTTACTATTTTGGGATGAGGCATATTCCCTGGAATATGCCGCCACGTATGCCCTAATTGCAGACCTATTCACCCCTATATAAGGAGGGCTAGGGCCTCTGTAGAAGAGGTTGATCTCTAGTTGGTTGAGTTTTACTAGTGTGTCCCTGAGGGCTAGCTAGTGGTGAGAGTAATAGAGTTCCTTCTTCCTCCTCTCCCCAATACAGGTCAAGGAGCACTTGTAAACCTTGGAAGTGAATCAAATACAAAGCAACTGTGTGTGGAATCACCACACTATCCCTCCCTAGATTCCTCTAGTGCATTTAGTCCCCACCTTTAGCCTATCCATGGCATCTGCCGTGACACCACCATGACAGTTGGCGCCCACCGTGGGGCTAGCGGCGCTAGCAGGAGTGAAGATCCGGACGGGAAACTTCATCGGCACCGGCGAACGCATCGTATCCGGGCTTGTTCAGCGCTTTGGAGCACTAGACTTTGTCAGCGACAACGCTGGTTGTTTCTGCAAGCGACCTCTCCCGCGCAATGGCCTCTTCGTCAAGCTCGGCACGTCGTCGAAGGAGGCGAGCCACCCCTTAGCACGACTCGTGGGGCGCGTATCACACGTTCTCCAGACCACGCCGAGGTGATGATGACTGTGCCTAGCGCTGGCGCGAGCAAGGATCGAGCACCAGATCTGGAGGTAACGCCCAAGGCACCGAGGAAAAGTAGAGGCCCTCCGCTAGAGAGGCCAGAGAATGTGCTGCAGCAGGCGATGGATAGCTTGGCAAACCCAGTAGCAGCAGTAGTAGATCCGGCTCAAGCACAGGTCGAGCTAGAGGAGACTAGGCAAAAAATACTAGAGGGTGCGAAAAAGGTAGCCCCGGCTCAGCAGTCATTGAACATGACACTACGAGAGTACACGAAGGCAAATAAAGTAGATGCTGTAAAAGTGAAGGGGAGAAATCTCATGAGTGAAATGAACAAAGAGGGTGATACTAGGATTGAGGAATCAGAGAACTGTTTGTCCGTGGGGCTGCTGAAGTATAGTACCCCGGCAAAGAACCTCAGAGCAGCAGATGCCGCTGCATCCGAGTTGGAAGGTCTGACGGGTGAAGCTCGTCAGAGACAACAAGATAGGGTCAATGAGTTGGTTCGGATCGCGAACAGGCAAAATGAGGAATTTCTCAGGGCTAATCCGAAGAGAGCTGGGGCATCTAAAATCATTCATTCGGCAGTGGGTAACCCGGAAAAATCAACTGGGGCTGCATCGTCTCCACATGGTGGTCCTAGGAGAGAGGAGGTTGTAACCTCGGCGAGGAGAAACAAGCAGATAGTCCCATATGACCTGACAAGGGCAGGAAAAGGAAAATAAGTACAGAGAAATGAGGATCGACAAAGTGTGAGCTGAGGTGAAGCTGGCCGAGGTAACCGTGACCAAGGCAATGCTGGTCAAGGAAACGATGTGAATGGCAATGTCGGACAGCATAACTCGGCGGGTTTAGGGCAACCGCAGCAGCGAAATGTACCACGGCAAGAGCGAAGTGCTGGCCAAGGTATCCAACAGAGAGCAGCTCCACAGGAGCAAGATAGATAAAATGATGGTGATTCGGAAATGGTAAACGTTGGGTATCCTAGGCCGGACTATCACGTTAAAGGGTCAAGATTGGGAAGCAGGAATTTGATGCTTGACGATGCCAGGTTAAAACTGGATAGGCTTTATAGGTCGGAGCAAATTGAGTGTCAAGGTCCTCTGGGTCCTACATGTTTTCGGCCCCGGATCATGAAGGAGCCACTGGTGCCTAACTTCCAGTTACCAAGAGGCACGAAAACATATGACGGTAGCACCAAGCCGGAAGATTGGTTGATCAACTATGTGACAACAGTGAAAATTGCTATAGGCAACTTGAGATGGGCTGTGAGATATGTACCTCAAATGCTGGAGGGGCTAGCGAGGGTATGGCTAAACAACTTGCCACCTGGGATTATCAACTGTTGGATTGGTTTTGAGGAGATGTTTGTCAGTAACTTCTCGAGTACGTATCAGAGGCCGAATAGGCCATAGACCCTAGCAATGTGCAAGCAGAAACCAATGAGACAGACCGGGAGTTCTTAACCCGGTGGTGCACGGTGCGAAATTCATGTGAGGGCGTGATTGAGTCACAGGCCATAGCATGGTTTACACAAGGGTGCAGATATGCAAGCATGTTGTGGCAAAGATTGCAAAGGTATATGCCAACTACATTGGCAGAGACAATCCGGATCGCTGATTCGTATGCCTTGGGTGATCCGACTCAACCTAGGCTAATGTCAAGCGAGTCAAACAAGGAGTACTACCAGCGAGATGGAGCCGGATCATCCCGGAGGAATGATTACCGGGGTAAAAGAAGAGATGATAGACCGGATTACCGGTACAGTTCGCAACAAGTTGCTGCAGTAAATCAAGATCAACCTGGAGCAGGGAGTAATCAGCGTCAGAAAACTAGAGGGCAGCAATGGACCCCAAGAAATGATGGCAAGAAAACTTGGACGCCGGAGCAGAAGAAACAGTGGCAACAAAAGAAGGACCGTCCGAGGTATAATTATGAGGCAATGCTGGATCAGCCGTGTAAATTTCACATGCCAAATCCGAGTAACCCGGCGGGTCACACAACTCGGCAGTGTGAGTGGATGAGGAAGATAGAACAAAGTGGTTCAGGGAATGCTCAGGCACCTCGGAATGATCAACCTCGGTAGGAGTTATCCCGGCAGTTATTGCTCTCCGGAGCGAACACGCAATAGTTAATGTTGCCTCCCCCTCCGCCGAGGTATGAAAACAATGAGAGAAGGGATACGGTGCATCAAGTGGAAAACCAACATCAACCAGATCAAAGGTACCCCGGAAATGAGGGGAGAAATGAGTACAAAGAGCATCATCAGAGCTACTGCGTGTTCACTATAGAAGAAACAGACAGAAAGAGCTTGCAGCGCCGACACATGGAATTTAATGCGGTAATGCCAGCGGTGACGAGGTATATGCCTTGGTCGGACCAGGAAATTACCTGGAGCATTAAAGATCATCCCAAGCTTATGCCAAGTCCTAGTTCGTATGCGCTAGTGTTGGACCCAACATTCATTGGGCCAAACATTAATGTGAGGTTCTCAAAGGTGCTGATTGACAATGGCAGCAGATTAAATATTATGTATGTGGACACGATGCGCAAGTTGGGTATCTCAGAGAACATGCTCCAAGCTACAAGGACAACATTCCATGGCATAGTGCTAGGCATTTCCTGTGAACCCATTGGCAAGGTCCGGGTTGACGTGTTGTTCAGCACGAGAGATAACTGCCGAACTGAGAATTTGGAGTTCGAGGTTGTCAACTTGGAGAGCGCATATCACGCGTTACTCGGCGGGCCAGCTCTAAACAAATTCATGGCAATTACTCACATCAGTTACTTGAAGATGAAGCTACCCAGGCCAAATGGTGTGATTACCATAACTAGTGATTTTCGACGTTCCATTGAGTGCGCATCAGCCGGGTCTAACCTAGCCGAGTCACTCGTGATTGCGCAAGAAAAGAGAAAGATCCAGGAGGTGCCGGCATTGGCTCAATCCGCGCAGCAGTATATGTCGGCGCTGAGTAACCCACATGGAACTATGTCATTTCAAGCGACAAAGGATACCAAGAAAGTGCCAGTTGATGATCTGTTCCCAGAGCGCACCGTAACAATTGGTGCCGGGATAAATGACAAATAGGAAAGCGAGCTCGTCAACATCCTCCGTGAGAATCAGGATATTTTTGTGTGGTCCACATGAGACTTGCAAGGTGTTCTGAGGGAGTTGGCCGAGCACTCTTTGAGTGAGACCCGGAGCAAAGCCGGTGAAGCAACCTCTCCGCCGCTTCGCCGAAGATAGGAGAAAGGTAATAGGAGATAAGATAGCTCGGCTGTTAGTAGCTGGATTTATCATGGAGGTACTTTACCCGGATTGGCTGTCTAATCCGGTGCTGCTGGAGAACAAGAAGGACGATCCGAACGTGGCAGTGGTTTGGCGCATGTGTATCGATTACACGAACCTGAATAAGGCGTGTCCGAAAGATCCATTCCCATTGCCAAGGATAGACCAGGTCATAGATTCCACTGCAGGGTGTGAACTGTTGTCGTTCATTGATACATATTCTGGTTTACACCAGATACCTCTGAACCCAAGTGATCAAATAAAGATTACGTTTATCACCCCGTATGGGGCTTATTGCTATCGCACCATGCCATTTGGTTTACGTAATGCAGGGGCAACGTACCAAAGATGTATGCAGAAATGTTTACACGACCAAATTGGTCAAAATGTGCAGGTATATGTGGATGATGTTGTTATAAAGACCAAGGAAAGGAAAACGCTCCTTGACGATATCAAGCAGACATTCGCGAGCTTAAGGAGGTTCCGAATGAAGCTTAACCCAGATAAATGTACCTTCGGTGTCCCGGCTGGAAAGTAACTCGGATTTCTTGTCTCCAGCCGAGGTATCGAAGTTAACCCAACTAAAATCCGAGCCATAGAGCGAATGGAACTGCCGAAGTGCCTTAATGATGTCCAGAAGTTCACTGGTTTCCTGGCATCCTTAAGTCGGTTTGTATGTTGGTTGGGAGAAAAGGCATTGCCTCTCAATCAACTGATGAAAAAGTCGGACAAGTTTATTTGGACGCCGTAGGCCAACGAAGCCTTTGTCCAATTAAAGAAGATGTTAGCCACTGCACTAGTGTTAGCCTCTCCACTGTCAAAGAAGCCAATGTTGCTCTATATAGCCGCAATCAACCGAGTTGTAAGTGCAGTAATTGTGGTAGAGCACGACGAAGAGGGTAAGTCAGTGGAAAGGCCAGTATATTATCTAAGCGAGGTACTACCAGCCTCGAAACAAAATTATCCCCATTATTAGAAGATGGCATATGGTGTGTATATGGCGGCTAAGAAGCTGAAGCATTATTTTGAAGAGCACCCCATCAAAGTAATATGTGAAGCCCCCATATCCGAGATAATGAGTAACAAGGATGCAAGTGGCAGGATTGCAAAATGGGCAATTGAGCTAGCCCCTTATGCGCCACAATATGACAGAAGAGAAGCAATCAAGTCTCAGGCTGTGGCTGACTTTTTTGTGGATTGGGCCGAGGTGCAATATGAGCCATCATTGCCATATCCGAACTACTGGAGAATGCACTTTGACGGGTCAAAAACAAAAATCGGGTTAGGCGCCAGAGTTGTGCTTACCTCGCCCAAAAAGGACCAGCTGAAGTATGTGCTGCAGATCCATTTCGCAGCGTCAAACAATGTCGCCGAATATGAGGCACTTGTACATGGGCTCAAAGTGGCAAAAGAAATTGGAATACGTCGGATCCAATGTTTTGGCGACTCGGATTTGGTAGTGCAGCAAGTCTCAGGGCGGTGGGACGCTCTTGATCCAAACATGGCATTATACAGATTCCATGTACAGAAGATATTTGGGTACTTCGAGGGATGCGAGTTTCACCACGTACCCCGCGTGGAAAATGAGGCTGCCGACGTATTGTCGAAGCTCGGATCAACCCGACAAGCAATTCCACCGGGTGTGGCATTAGAGCACCTCAGAAAACCATCTATCAGGCCGTCCCCAGAAAGCGACTCAATTTACGTCCCCGAAGATTCGGAATCGGAGCCTGTGCCCATGGACATTGACGTGGGAAGTAGTTCGCGAAACCCGGGGACTGCCTCGGCAAACCCGGGGGCTGCTTCGCAAGACCCGAGGACTGTGCAGCGTGATCCGACTAAGGTTATGCCAGTAAATTAGATGGAAATTGAAGAGGATGTGTTTCTAGTGCGAGCTATACCAGCTTGGGCGCTGCCCATATATCAATTCCTGAAAGATGGAACTTTGCCTAGTGAAGAGGTGCTTTCCAGGCAAATTCAGAGGCGCGCAAAGGCGTACACAATCATCAATGCCGAACTATACAAGAGAAGTGTCACAAATGTCCTCCAACGATGTGTTGATCCGGAGGAAGGACTTGACATCCTCCGGGATATACATCAAGGGGAATGTGGGCATCATGCCTCACCCAGAGCATTGGTGGCAAAAGCTTTCCGGCATGGATTCTACTAGCCAACCGCCTTAGAACAAGCAGAGGATTTGGTAAGAAAATGCAATGGTTGTCAAAGGTATGCTACCAAGACACATATGCCAATGTCGGAGCTCAAGACCATACCAATTACCTGGCCATTTGTTGTATGGTGTTTGTACATGGTTGGTCCATTCAAACCTGCGAGGGGGAACATGACCCACATCTTAGTCAAGGTTGATAAGTTTACAAAGTGGATTGAAGTAAAGCCAATAAGAAAATGTGATGGAGCTACGGTCGTGACATTCCTCAAAGATATCATCTTGAGATACGGTTATCCTCACAGCATCATAACAGATAATGGCACAAACTTGCACGATTCTGCCGAGATAAGAAGATCCGGCTGGACGTTGCCTCGGTAGCCCAAGCCGCATCGAACGGACAAGTGGAGAGATCCAACGGATTAGTATTATCCGGGATAAAACCCCGGCTCATTGAGCCACTACAAAGATCAGCGGGGTGCTGGATAGAAGAACTACCAGCGATACTGTGGAGTTTAAGAACAACTCCGAATCGAAAAACAGGCTATACGCCATTCTTTCTGGTATATGGGGCAGAAACTGTATTATCAGCCGACATAGAGCATGACTCGCCTAGGGTCACCCAATACACAGAAGCCGAAGTGCAAGAAGCCTGGCAAAATGATGTTGATCTGCTAGAAGAAGCGAGAGAATTGGCATTGTCTAGATCCACCATATATCAGCAAAATCTCCGATGCTATCATATTTGGAAAGTAAACCCCCGAGTTTTCCGGGAAGGTGATCTGGTACTCCGGTTGGTACAACGTACTGCTGGCATGCATAAGTTATCCCTCCCATGGGAAGGGCCTTTCATTGTGAGCAAAGCATTGCACAATGACTCATATTATCTCATCGATGCAAAACCACGGGAGAAGAACAAGGCGGACAGGTCCGGCGAGGAATCTAAGCGTCCATGGAATGTAGCTCTGCTTCGTCCTTTCTACACTTAACAAAGAAGTGTGTGTATCCGAATCTCTCATATGTCGGTATGTACACCGGCAATGAGCTTATCAATGAAATCTTGGCACCTCGAGTAGTAACTCGGCGACTGCCTTAATAATATTTGTTGTCTTCTGTATTTATTATTTATATGTCGGCTCGAGTAAGTTGCTTCTACCTAAGCCGGATTAGAAGTGTGTGAGCACCAAAAACCTAACTCTTCGACTTGCTGTTGTCCAACAAGATTTGGCTTCATGGCAAGCAAGAGAACAAGTTTGGAATTGCGTAACACATGAAAAACGACTAAGGAAAGGAACTTAATTGAGCCGACGTTTGTTTTTTGGACTAAACTTAGGCTTGTTTTATGTTTACTATGCTGAATTATTTTGAGCTAATCCTAAAGTTTCCAAGTATTGTTAAGTCAATTTTTGAAGCTCGGACTCGTAAGTCATAAATCCGAACCAAGGAAGACACGAGCCGAGCCAAGAAATTGGAGGAACAAGAAAATGAAACTCGGGGACTACGCCCAAGTTAAACCGGCACAAAATTTAGTAGCAAAATATCACTTATGTGCTTAATACAATTGCACCCGGTATACCGGGGATCTGATGAACTTCAAAGTGTTCTTAATCAAGGAGCAGCAGGGGGAGGTAACTCGGCGCCAGTAGGTGGAACTCCAACCTCGGCTTCAGCATCATCTTCTTCTTCCGCAATGTCCGAGGCTTCGTCCTCTTCATCATCACCCGAATCTTCTTCGACATTTTTGTTGTCGGTGGCACCAAGGAAACTTGGTCCCTCGTTCCATTGATGAATGGGGCATATTGAATAAGGCTATGGGCGCAAGCCTTGCGCCGAGCTATCCAAGCCGGGTCATTGGACCATCTTGATCCGGTGCGCATGCACTCAAGGAGATTGAGGTTGATCTTCTCATACCAGGTAAGCACGTAGTGGAGAACGATTTCAGCTCCGGCGCATCCAGTAGATTCCCTCCAAAGATCAAGCTAGGTCTCTTACTCCATTAACTTGGCAATAAGAGCAGCGGCCCCCTCCGGAGTATCTTCATCAGGCTAAAAGAAATTGAAGATCCGGACTACCACATCCAGAATGTCCTTGCCATAATTCTTCACAATTTTGAAACGAGAAGGCAAGCTGACCAGCAGGTCCTCCATGTCATAAGTAATTTCTTCAGCGCCAGGAGCAATTGGGGTACCCCTCTTCTGGCGGAACTTGGCAACAGCAGTAGTTGCAATGGCATTGCCCTTCAGAAATTTTTCTGAAAACAAGACAAGTGAAGCAAGTAAGGAAATTTGTCTGACCCGGAGAGATTCATGTCGGCTGAAGGAAAAGAACTTACGAGAAATGTGGCTGTGGATCCGGGTAGGCTCCTTGGTACAGTTATCACGCCTCTTCCGGGGTTGCGTAAGTTCAGCATTCGCCGACTCAAGCTTGGTGTCGACCTCTTTCAGCAGTTCTTGGTCCTTAGCAATTTGAAAGTTGAGACGCTCACGCTCTTCAGTAAAGTCTTGGCCTGCTTTTTCCAGCTCAGACTTGTACTGCGCCTTGAGCTTCTTGATGTCTGCCTTAAGCTTGGCAATTTGGTTCGGAGGAGGGCGAGCTCATCATCTTTCTTTTTGAGTTCGGCCTGATGCTGCCCTGCTTGTTCGAGAAAATGTAGCATCATGTCAGGCACGGGCACACTATCTTCAAGAGAGGCTGAAATAGTTTGTTGACCCGGCAAAGCCGAGGTATGAATATTTGCCGAGCCAAGAAGAAAAGGAGATGGAGCGCAGAGGAAGATTAAGCAAAAATGACTTACCCTTTATTTGGTCCAAGTTTTTCCTCATGAGTTTTTGGCCTCCGCTCCGGCTGCCCAATCTGAATATAAGATTAGTTCAGCGGAAAAAGACAAAGAGAAATGAAAAAATGCCAAGGAGTAAACTTACCCCTTTTCTCGTATTCGGCGAGAAGCGTAGTATGTTTTGCATGCAGCATCTTGTGGGTGTCCAAGAGGTGCTGAAACTCAGCGCTCCGGCGGTTGGTGGTCACCTGAAAAGAGTACAAAAGGATAGCTTAGTCATGTGCATATTCGAAGTGTACAAAATCCAGGCCAAGTGGAACTTAACCCGGCTCTAGGTGTGTGCATATTCGAAGTGTACAAAATCCGGGCCAAGTGGAACTTAACCCGGCTCTAGGTGTGTGCATATTCGACGTGTACAAAATCCGGGCCAAGTGGAACTTAACCCGGCTCTAGGTGTGTGCATATTCGAAGTGTACAAAATCCGGGCCAAGTGGAACTTAACCCGGCTCTAGGTGTGTGCATATTCGAAGTGTACAAAACTTGGGCCAAGTGGAACTTAACCCGGCTCTAGGTGTGTGCATATTCGAAGTGTACAAAATCCGGGCCAAGTGGAACTTAACCCGGCTCTAGGTGTGTGCATATTCGAAGTGTACAAAATCCGGGCCAAGTGGAACTGAACCCGGCTCTAGGTGTGCGCATATCCGAAGTGTACAAAATCCGGGCCAAGTGGAACTTAACCCGGCTCTAGGTGTGCGCATATCCGAAGTGTACAAAATCCGGGCCAAGTGGAACTTAACCCGGCTCTAGGTGTTTGCATATTCGAAGTGTACAAGATCCGGGCCAAGTAGAACTTAACCCGGCTCTAGGTGTGTGCATATTCGAAGTGTACAAAATCCAGGCCAAGTGGAACTTAACCTGGCTCTAGGTGTGTGCATATTCGAAGTTATTAAGGAGCTACGTTAGTTCTCCAAGGAGCATTCGGCCAAGTAACAAGTTACTCCCCCGGAGGCTCGAGGACTAATGGCTATATCACTAATATCTACTACATGTTAAGGAAAAGGCGAAGTAACGTACCTCCATCATCCGACCTGCAAGGTTACTTGCCTTAGCAGCGGTATTCATTTGGGCAGCAAACTCGGCAGGCCCGAATTTCTCCAGGAGATCATCATTGTGGACGAACTCCGCCTTATTCCAGTTGTTTACGAACTCGATCAAGGTCGGAGGATAGCGTTCGCCACTGAGCATGTGGGGCGCAACCAAACCCTTAGCATGGGCTTCCCTCCATTCAACCTGGGCAACAGCAAGGCTGGTGTGCAAAACGAGTTGCGCATCTGTTGACCCGGCAGAGGTGTCCGTTGTCGGCGGGGTCTTCTTCAAAAGCATGGACGCAAGTGTACGCTGTCCAGCCTCGATTGATGTTTCCTTGGTAGTTTCAGGAGCCTTTTTGCCCTTGGGAGCTGCCTTGGTGCTAGCCTTGGTACTGCTCGTGCCTTCTCGCCGAGTCTTGGAAGACTCGTACAAGGCGGAGGGGCTTGGTGCTTTTGCTGGTGCTTTTGCTGTTGCTGCTAGTGCTGGAGCTGATGCTGGTGCTGATTTTTGTTTCGGCAGGGGTGCTAAAGGAACCTCGGTGGTGGCTGGTTACAGTTGAGCCGAAGAGGGAGCAACTGCAGCCTTGGCAAAACCGTTTCCCCCTGTTCTAGGGTTGCCCTCCTCTTGACGAGGTGGGCTAGAACCCGGAGCAACCGCTGAACCCTCCAGAATGGGGCTCAACGGGCATGAATCGTCGCCACGAGGGGGAGAAGGGCTATGTTGGAGCAGCGAGGCAATGCCGGATCCACTCTGAGGAACCTCCACCACGGCCCTGCTGAATCAGATGGTGAACAATGAGAAACTATACCAAAGGAAGAACAAATGAATAGCAAAGGGAGAACGACTTACTCATATGAGGCCAAAGGCTCGTTTGGCTTGCGAGCTCTCCGGGCTACGGCCTTAGTCGTGGACTTGGTGGCAGCTTTGTCTGCGGACTTCTTTCGCCTTTTGGTTGACTTAGAAGGTCCGGAAGAAGAGGCAGATGCGGCCCCCCTTTTCTTAGATGCGACCGGGACTGGTTCACCCATGGCAAGGGGAGGATCTTCATGGATCTGCCCACCGGGGTTAGCTGATGCCAGAAAAGCATAAGAAAGAGGGATAGCATCAAATGCCTCCATCACCTCAATGTCGGAATCATCTTCATCGTCAGGCCAATCTCTAATGGAAGAGAATTTACCGGCGTGTCGCTTGGTCGCGTCAGCCATCGGCAGGAACATCTCCTGATCCGGCTCCTCTTCATCCGGGGCATCACGATCAGGCGCCCACTTGAGAGAAGGCTCAGTGCCATCCTCAAGAGTTTTCTGAAGAAACATCTAAGAGAAAGAAAAGGCAAAGGGATCAAATCTACAACAAAATCCAACATATGATTTAACTCGGAAAAAGATTGGGGCACGAAACTTACCGCAGGAGGAAGCCTATCTCAGCAGAAGTGCTCAATCCCCCACTCCCATTCTACGGAGAAGTTCTTGTTGGTGGTGAACAGGGCCTTGACCCGGCGGTATATCTCGATGTTGCTCGGCTTGAAGGAGGAGGTCCGGTTGGGGTCAAGGCGCCAGCTCATGTGGCAAAGTTTATGCGTGCGTTTCTAGAGGAGGGAGATCCGGTTGCGAATGAAGGTGATCATTGCGTCCTCATTGCGCAATCCCTGATCCTTGAGCTCCTTGAACCGTTTGTTGACTTGGTTCGCCAGGACTGTGGGTTTCTTGGGGATCTTGTCCCACAGATCCGGATTAGGAGGACCCGGAGCGTAGGGGCGCAGCCGGATCAAATCCTCATCCATGCCATTTCTGACATAGAAGAAGGTTCGGGCCTAGCCCTTGCAGGAATCGAGCCCCGTGACTCGGGGAAAGATGGCCTATTTCTGAGGCGAGATAGAAGTTGCGCCGAATTGCGTGAACTTCTTGTCCTCCGGGTTAAGCTCTGTGTTCGGAACCACGTTCCGGCGGAGACCGAAAAACCGGATCTAGAGCTCCTTGGTGGGCCATAGTCCGGTGTAGCCCTCGATGGTGGAAGCGAAGGTAGAGAGGGAAGTGATGGCGTTAGCCGGAAGATGATGCGGCTGAAGCTCGTAAGTGTTGAGCCAGTCATGGAAAAAGTCACTGACGTGGAGCCCAAACCCGCGCTGGACGTGGGAAAGGAATACCACAAACTCACCCGGATTGGGTGAGGGAGCAAGCTCCGCGGCGGCGAGGCGTGTGATGATGCCCTCCGGCATACGCCGGGTACGGTACAGCCAGTCAAGATCATTCTGGCAAACCCAGGACCCAGCCCAGGCGCCACGGTCGTTGTTCCCCATGTCCTCCTCCATTTCCTGCTCCACGACGGCGAGCTCTTCCTCTGTCATCTATAAGTCACTGTCCTCACTGGCCCTAACGGTGGTGGGGGGCAGTGTCCTAGATTGGCGCGGACCCGTGGCGGAGGAGATGAGCAGGAGAGACGGCAACGCAGGTGCGTGAGGAAACGGTGCGGCGGCAGCGCAGCTACGCAAGTGCGGTGGCGGCGGCGCTGTCGCGGGGAGGAAAAAGAAGAAGAAGAGGCAGAGGGGCGCGAGAGTGGGGAAAAGACCCAAGGGGCGCGCCCCTCCCCTATTTAACCACGCCCAGCAGGGGTAGTGGGATCATGCTGTGCGGACGGGCCACACAGTGTGGCCGTGTATAATCCGGATCAACCAATCAGAAGCGAGCCACAGGAAGGGCCACAGGGCGCAGCGGATCCCATGACGTGACGTGGTGATACAGTTAACGAGGAGACAGACACGATGTGACGTGCACAACGGTAATTTCTGACAATAACTATGGCTGTTACTGGCGCAGGCCCTTAAAATGAGGCAAAGTAATGATTACCCTCCACGTGGGGAAGCGTACAAGAGAAGGAAGATTGACTCAGATGAGTATGAGGTGACCCGGCCAGCGAGTAAGAACTCGGAATGTGCCAAGGGAAAGTAAACTTATGGAATCCGAGATAAGAGATAACTCGGAAAAGGGAGCGGAAGGCTCGGTAAAATTGAACCTGCTATGGCCTTAGTGGCTAAGGCAGCTAAGACCACACCAGCTTCGGGGACTAATGTTGGGGGGGATACCCTCGGGTAGGGTCACGCCGGGGTATAAAGGCCGAGTTAGCCGAGGTACGGCAAGGTCAAAGCAAGTGCTGGCTGAGTCACCTCAAGGCAGGCCGAATTACGGAGTAACCCGTACCAGGGGATGTCCACCTAACTGGGTCTCAGCCGACTTATGTCGTATGTCGGCAGGATATATCTAACTTGTATGCAAGTACAGGTGTGGCCGCATTAACCAGGCATGATCCGGGTTATATCTGGCTTACAAGAGAAGGAAGGTATCTCGCTGGTCAAAAGGTGGCCACTGTACGCAGAGCATGAGCGAAGCGGACAGAGGCCAGGACCATCGAGGCGTGGCCAACAAGGGTGACGATGCCTATGTCGGATGACACAGGCGCCGCAGAGGCTCATGTAGCCTCTGCATGGATGACGCTGGGCAAAAGTGACCCGGTCGGCTTACTATTTTGGGATGAGGCATATTCCCTGGAGTATGCCTCCACGTATGCCCTAATTGGAGACCTAGCCACCCCTATATAAGGAGAGCTAGGGCCTCTGTAGAAGAGGTTGATCTCTAGTTGGTTGAGTTTTACTAGTGTGTCCCTGAGGGCTAGCTAGTGGTGAGAGTAAGAGAGTTCCTTCTTCCTCCTCTCCCCAATACAGCTCAAGGAGCACTTGTAAACCTTGGAAGTGAATCAAATACAAAGCAACTGTGTGTGGAATCACCACACTATCCCTCCCTGGATTCCTCTAGTGCATTTAGTCCCCACCTTTAGCCTATCCATGGCATCTGCCGTGACACCACCACGACACGAACTCAACACAAATGTTCTGGCTGTCCCTCAATTTCTAGATTGGTCAGAAGTAACAATCACCTTTGACCGAGGCGATCATCCGCCTAACTTGCACAGGCGAGGAAACTACGCTCTGGTCGTCAATCCACTTATAGATGGCTATGGGTTCTCCAAGACCCTCATGGACGGTGGCAGCAGCATCAACATTATCTACATCGAAACACTGTGTTGGATGAGGATCTCGGAGACACAGCTGAATCACAGCTTTGTGATCTTTCACGGAGTTTTCCCCAGAAAGCAAATTCTCTGGGAGAGATCACTTTGGATGTTACCTTTGGAACTCTAAAGAACTATCAGACGGAAGCACTTTCTTTTGAAGTGGTCTTGTTCAAGAGCGCATACCACACTATCTTTGGGTGTCCGGCTTACTGGGATTTTATGGATCGCCCTTGTTATATTTAAAACATGATGAAATTCCAGGTCCCAAAGGCATTATCACAATCCGGGGAGACCCGAAGAAGGAACGAGAATGCGAAGACGGAAGTGCCGCCTTTGCTGAAGTTGTATTGCATGCTTAGGAGTACCAGGAGATCAAGAAGAACATCGACCCGTCCGAGATGCCCACAACGAAGAAGGAGGTGACGAAGCTGACTCCGTAGTTCAAGGCATCACAAGAGACAAAGACGACGCCATTGAAGGATGATGACCCCTCCAAGGTGACCTAGATAGGTGTAGATTTAGAAACCGCATAGGAAAGTGTGCTCGTCGAGTTCCTCAGAGCCAATAAAGATATCTTCGCATGGCAGCCATCTGACATGACCAGACACTACTAGGAAATAACTTATAGATAGACAAGATATTCAGTGGCGCATATGTAAAACCATGCGCCACAGATATGTAACAGTGGCGCACTAGAAAAATGCGCCATAGAAGTTTGGCACTTTAGTGGCGCACGAAACCAATATGCGCCACAGAAGTCCCTATTTCTGTGGCGCATATTTTCGTGTGCGCCACAGAATGATGATTCTATGGCGCATATAGACGTAAGCGCCATAGAAGGATGATGGGACCAAACACTAAAAAAAGGGGGAGAAACTTCTGTGGCGCATATGTCCATATGTGCCACAGAAAGTGATGTTTCTCTGGCGCATATAGGTGTATGCGCCACAGAACAAGCAAAAATAGATCCCCACCCCCCCTCCCCGGATCACCTTTTCAGTTTTGTAAAAAATAAACAAAAATGATAGAAACTTCAAAAAAAATCCTTTGAGTTGTAGTTAGATTTTAGGGTATAGATGTAGACAAAATTGAAAAACATGAATTTCGATGTATTTTGAAAAAAATAGGTCATGGCACGGTAAAACGGCTCTAACTTTTGCATACGATGTCGGAAAAAAATCTTTAACCTATCAAAATGATCGTCTCGAAATTCCCTACTAAAATTCAACCACCTATGGTCGTTCTAAATTTTACAGAATCCCCAAATTCGAAAAGAGTAAAAAGTTATTTAGGGTAGACGATTTTTTACTGCAAAAAAATAAAAAAAGTGTGACAAACTTCTGTGGCGCATTTCTCCCATATGCGCCACAAAAGCCTTGGGCGAGATTCGAAATTGAATCCCGCCGGCGCCCCTTCTCCTTATATTCCTCCACTTCTTCTCCTTCTCCCCTACTCCTCCACTTCTACTCCCCTCCATACTTCTCCCCTTCTCCTCTACTTCTCCCTCCACTATTCCTCCCCTCCATACTTCTCCCCTTCTCCTCCACTCTCTGGCGACATCCACCTCTGGCCATGGCTACCTCGGTGACCTCCTCCACCTAGATGACCTCCTCCTCCGGCGACCTCCAACACCACCGGCGACCTCCTCCTCCTGCTCCTCCTCCTCCTCCACCACCACCATCTCCGGCGGCCTCCTCCAACCATCTCCGGCGAGCCCTTCCTCCACCTCTGGCGGCCTCCTCCTCCTACTACTCTAACCACCTCTGACGGCCTCCTTCTCCTCCCGCCATCACATCTGATCCACCTCCCGCGACCCCCCCCACCTCCGGCCAAATCTGGCCCTTTTTTTGAAATTTGAAAAAAAACTTATGTGGCGCATATTGGCCATATGCGCCACAGAAGTTTGAGATCTGGCCCGCCTTTTTTTTGAATTTTGGAAAAAAAGTTTTGTGGCGCATATTGGCCATATGCGCCACTGAAGTTTGAGACTTCTGTGGCGCATTTTGAAATGCGCCACGGAAGATAGTTATGAGTGGCGAGGTATCAGTGGTGACTAAGATATGCGCCATAGATAGTGAAAAAAGGTGTGCCACTGATAAGCTGTTTCCTAGTAGTGGGAGTACCTAGGAAACTTGCTGAGCATATTCTAAATGTATACCCAAATGCTAAACCCGTCAAACAGTCCTTGCGATGTTTCGGCGATGAAAAGCGGTAAGCAATAGCTAAGGAACTGGCCCGGCTCAAGTTAGCCGGATTCATAGAAGAGGTCATCCATACTGATTGGTCAGCCAACCCTATAATGGTACCTAAAAATGACACCACTGAATTAAGTATGTGTGTTGATTATACCGCCTTGAACAAGGCTTGTCCCAAATATCCATTCGCTTTGCCTAGAATTGATCAAGTGATTGATTCAATAGCAGGCTCGGAACTCCTATGTTTTCTCGATGCATATTCTAGATATTATCAAATTCGAATGAAGGAGTCAGACAAAATAAAGACTACATTCATCACACCTTTCAGAACCTTCTGCTACGTTACAATGCCTTTTGGGGCTCAAGAACACAGGATCTACGTACCAGCGTACTATGCAGTGTTGCCTCCATGATCAAATCGGACGCAATGTACATGCATACGTGGATGGCATAGCTGTGATGTCCAAAAAGAAGGAAACACTAATTTCCGACTTGGAGGAAACATTCCGCAACCTACGAAAATATAACATAATGCTTAATCCGAAGAAATGTTTCTTTGGAATCCTAGCCGGGAAATTATTAGGTTTCATTGTGTCTCAAAGAGGCATAGAGGTGAACCATGACAAAATAAAGGCCATACTCAATATTTCTAGGCCAACTCGCCTGAAGGACATACAACGACTAACTGGCTGCATTGCTATAGTCAGTCGGTTTGTCAGTCGGCTCGGTGAAAGAGCCGCATCACTCTCCAAGCTCTTGAAAAAGACCAAGAAATTCGTCTGGACTGATGAAGCTGAAGTTGTATTATAGGATCTGAAAGTTGTACTCTCATCTGCCCCTATCCTTGTAGCACCGGAGCCACATGAGCTGATGTTGCTATACTTAGCTGCGACAATTAGAGTCGTCAGTGTCGTCATGGTGGTAGAACGGCCAGAAGAAAAATAGGAACACCTGGTGTAGCGTTCGACTTACTATCTCAGCGAGGTCTTGACTGAATCAAAGCAAAGGTACCCGCCTTACCAAAAGTTAGACTATGGTGTGTTCTTTGCCTCTAGAAAGCTATGCCATTATTTTGAAGAGCACAAGATTACCGTGGTGAGCACAGCTCCCATTTGAGACATAATCAACAACAGCGATGCCATAGGACGTGTCGCTAAGTGGGGAATAGAGCTAGCAACTTTTGATATTGAGTACAAACCACGTACAGCAATCAAATCCCAAATTATGGCTGACTTTGTCGCTGATTGGACAGAGACAGCCGAAAACACAGGCCTCCCAAAGACCGAAGTTTGGACCTTACACTTTGATGGGTCTAAAGCACCCGGGGGCTGGCGTGGTGCTCAAATCACCCCAAGGTGATAAACTATTCTATGTATTATAGATCCACTTCACAGCAACAAACAATATTGCCGAGTATGAAGCCCTGCTACATGGAATTCGAATCGCAAAATACATCGACATTCATTGACTAATGTGTTACGGAGAGTCGGATTTAGTTGCTCAGCAAGTATTTGATATCTGCATGCTAACAAGCATATGGAAGCTTATAGAGCTTTCATCGAAGAACTATCTAAATCGTTCGAAGAGTTTCAAGTCCAACACATTCCCCGAACAGAAAATGAGGAAGCAGATGTTCTATCAAGGATAGGCTCTACGCGGAAACAGGTCCCGGATGGTGCTTTTTTGGAGCACTTAAAATTTTCCTCTATCACAGGAGTTGATGAGGAGTATCCTACCAAATCCGACTCACCACTCATAGCAGTTCTGGCTATATTTCCCAACTGGACTAAACCCTACCTTGATTTTTGGGTAGAGATAAAACTACTCGAAGACGAAGTTCTGAGCCGGCAGATCGTCCAAAGAGCAAAAGCTTACACAATAGTGGTAGGTAAGCTCTATAAGCGGAGGTTATCTAGGGTCTTTCAGCACCACGTTTCGCCACATCCAAATCTTTAGTGGCAAACGCTTTTAGACACGGATTTTTCTAGTTTACAGCTAAGGCAGATGTCGAACGGCTGGTCAAGACGTGCAAAGGTTGCCAAAAATACGCCAAACAAACCCATGTTCCAGCTGATCAGCTGCGGACAATTCTGATTACATGTCCTTTTGCGGTCTGTGGGCTTGACATGGTAGGACCGTTTTGGCAGGCTCAAACTGGATACACTCACCTTCTTGTAATGGCGGATAAATTCACAAAATGGATTGAGGCGAAACCCGTCACAACTTGTGATGGAGAAACAGCCAAAAAGTTCATCGAGGACGTGATCATTCAATTCGGATATCCGCACAGTATAATTACTGACAATGGGAGTAACTTTTCCATGGGAGAACTAGTCAAATTCTGCAATGAACAAGGGATCTGGCTTGATATCGCATTAGTCTCACATCCACAAGCCAATGGGTAAGTCGAAAGGGAAAATGGTCTAATTCTTCAAGGCCTGCGACCAAGACTCGAAGCACCTTTACATCGTGTTGTGGGGGCTTGGGCGGATGAACTACCGCCCATTATATGAAGTTTACGAACAACTCCTAACAGGTCAACCAGATATACACCTTTTTTCTTGGTCCACAGTGCAGAATCTATTCTTCCGAGTGATCTTATTCACATCTCTCCTCGAGTCACCGCGTCTGTCGAAGAGGATGCCGAAGTTTCTCAACATGACAATCTCAATATGCTCGAGGAAGTTTGTGTCGTTGCTGAACAGAGATCTACAACCTATCAGCAAAAGTTACGCAGATATCATAGTCAGAGAGTCAAGAACTGGTCTTTTAGGAAGGATGATCTGGTTCTTTGTCTTGTGCAAAAAAGAGAGCACAAACTTGCCCCTATATGGGAAGGGCCCTTCATGGTTAGTCGAGTACTGCACAATGGTTCTTACTACCTAACTGATATGAGGCCAGAAAAAGAGAGACCTGGTACTAAGAAGAGAAAGAGAGATGGAGACAGTACAAACCCGGATGAGATAGACCGTCCTTGGAATATTGCTCAGCTACGTCCCTTTTATTCTTAAAATTTCTTTCTTTATAATCATATATGTGTACATATTCAAAGTAAAATAAAGTATTGGTCTCCTCAATGTTTTTAATGAGATGTTTTTATATACCATCTTATTTCCGAATGATCATGTCACGGTCACAAATCCTAGAATACTTGAAAGTACTTTATGCTCATGTTTGTTCTGGTTAGATTTCCGATTCTAAAAATGCTACCTTCGGGTATAAGTCTAATTTTTTTCTAGTATATACTTGGGTTTTTTCTGATTGCTGAATGCAGGTATTTTCCGAGTAGTGAATTTTTGGTAATGGAAGCCCGCTTTGATTCCGGGTTTAAATTGGTTTAGCAATTGAGCTCCGTTGCTCGGCAAAGTTTCTGTGTTGAAAGTTTGCCGGCTCATGAAAGGAACGAGGCGAAAAGCCAGATAAACGATAAAGTATAGACAAAACAAACAAGTGCTTATGTAAATTTTCAAGCACATCAAATAAAAGCCAAAAGTGCTAAAAGGGAGTAAAGCATACATTCTTAGAAACTTAGCACTAGAAAAAGAATATACTACTTATTACAATCAGACTGTTTCAGAATAACACATTGTTTTCTCTAATACACTTTATGATGTAGGTGGAGAGGTAGGATTTGTCGGCTCACTTGAACATCACCCGTATAACCCCTATAACTTATCGAGATAAGTAAGTCAGACTCAGTCTGCTCATCGTCTTCAGAAACCTCAGCAACTACTACCATTGGGGGTGGTGGCGATCCACCAACGTGAGGAACGGATCTTCATAGTTGGTCAGATCAGCCACATGCGAGGCATATCTAGCGCAGGAATCCCAGATTTCCTTGATGTTCTGCTTGTTGCTATCTTCATCGATAGTCGAATAACCCCAGGTAACTTGCCATATTTCCATGTTTCCATGGTGGCTCATTACCATTGTCAAGGCATATTGTCTCTTGGAAAGAATCAGATTGTCAGGAAGAGCCGAAGCTTTTGCATCCCAGGACTCTTGGGGCGTGCAACGCCGTCAACAAAATCTGGCAAAGCAGTTGCTTTGCCGGGATCCGTTCTATCCTTATGGTAAAAGAACGTGGCCGACCACTTGTTCACAGACTCACTAGCCTTAATCTTGGGGTAGAGTCGGTCTCTCCTAAGAGTCAGGCTAAGAGTTCCGATAATGTAAGGATTATCAGAAGTGATGGAATTTCTCCGGGTACCAAAGTAGTACCAGAACAAGATGAGACTCGCCTTTATTCCGAGATAGCCCTCACATAGAGAAGCATAAGCGCTAAGTTCTAAGATTGTGTTTGGGGGGAAGTTATGGAGTTGAACTCTGTAATAATCTACAACCTCAGAGAAGAACTATGAGAGGGAAAGATCAAACCTCTATCGAGGTTAGTGCCGAAGTGCACTCTCTCGTCGGCGTGAGGGGTGGGGACGACTTGCTCGAAGCCGCTCTGCCATTTGCCAGCGTAGAGGAGACATTCCTTCTCGGTGTCGTGCAGTTTCCTGTTGTCAAGGACGCACGAGATCCACACTCCACGGAAGTTCTCCTTTTCCGCCACTGTAGAGGTTGTCGCTCCGGTCGCCGCCTCGCCGGAAGATGAAGCATCAACAATTTCAAGGACAACGGGGACAATGGATGGGAGGTGCTGTGTGGTTTGGAGGAAAGGAAGAGAGGAGATGGTGCGCGGTGGTGTCGGGGGTAAGAAGAAGGCAAAGGCGCTGGTGAGGAGAAGTAAGGAGATCTGGACCCCTTATATCCCTCTCTTGCGCCAAGATTCGTGTAAAAACGATTAATGTGCCACGCGTCGTGGAAGAGTTTGGTAACCTCCTTCAGAAGATTATGCCTCCTCGATCTCTGTGCAAGCATTAAAACGGTGCCTCGGTTCCGTGATAGGTAGACCCACCAATGATCGTGTTGTCAGGAATGTCTGTCAGTGACATGACTTGACCTTGACTGATGTTAGGTTACGTCAAAGACCAAGTTCTGGCTTAATTTGAATTTCAAGTTGAAAAACTAGATAAAGTACTCACCGGTCTGGCTCAATTTGAGACTCGGATCCCACCTTTTCTTTTAACTTTCAGGAACCCTTTAAGATTCTACAAGCCAAAGGTAGATCAAGCTAGACGATGAAATCCCACTCTGGATCTTGGAGATTTTCAGGGGCTACTGTTGGGGATATACTTTACGGGTATACCCATTGTAACTCACTGACCAGGGTGGCCCACTTCGGGGTAGAGATTTGCTCCACGGGTGGCCTAGTCAGGGAGAAGAGACGAAGGTCCATCTGGCTATGTAAAGGCCCAGAATACTTACTGACTTGGGCTTATTTAGTTACTTGTAGTCCAGTATGTACTCTGTAACCGACACTTAATCGTAGCCAGATAGGTCTCTTCTATAACCCTAGGCCGGATATCTATATAAGCCATCCTAGGGACTAGCCTTTAGGGCAACACCCAATACTCTACAATCTCATCTCACATAGGATAAACCTTTGTAACCCATATTCCAGCTCTGCCGTATTACTGGATTAACAGTAGGAGTAGGATCTGTCCAAAGCCGGCGAATTCGAACCTGGGTAACGCTTGTGTTCTCACCGTCCCGGAACGCCATCGCCTCACATCCCCTTTCTCCAGACGCCTCGAGGACCCCCTCTCGACGTACATGTCTTCAATCCGACGATAGAAGGAGGTCCTGGAAGAATGTTGTGATGTCGGGCGAAGCAGAGGAAGTTGAAGTCTTGTACAAGCGCGTATATGACCTTTAGCTTGTCCGAGGCCAAGAAGTTACCAGCGTGGATCACATACGCACATTTTTGCGGCGTCGGGTGCAGCCTCTACAGGCCAGGGCACACCCACTGTCATGTTGGACCAGTGTGGATGACCCAGCTCGCATTTCTCCTCAAGATGTGTCGTCGGTGGAGGTAGATAAAAAGGTCAGGGCGCTGACCAAGTTCACCACGAAGCATGTACTTCCTAGAAATTTAGCCACACTATCCTTCCGTGCGAGTAACTCTCCCCTGAGGTAAGTATTCCATCGACTCCTCTTATTCTTTCTTTGTCCTTGGGACATTTTGTGATTCTAGTTTGATGCTTGCACCAAGAGTGGAAAGTAGCGAGTGCGCTACAACCTCAGCCGGAGGGGATACTGCCTCTCGAGGCTGAAGAAGAGGAAGGATCAGGGTCGATTGTGCCCGTCGTTGACGCGCAGGAAATTACTGATTCCAGCAAAGATGGCACTCACAAGTGCCCCCGAAGTGAAGACCCGGATGCATCTACGCTGGAGACGCCAAGGGGTCCTTCGGCTGAGGTGGGTACTGCGAATCCAATTCTAGTAGTACATGTCTGTTGTATGGCCCCACAACCGCTGAAGAAGCCGAAAAGACTGAAGAAGAAGTCGGATGATGACTTCAATCTTGGTAGATTTGATGGGTGAGTCTTTGCTACTCGATGTGTTTAAATATCAGTCTAGGTTGCAGTGTCTTTGTGCTGATGTTTGATTATGCTTGTATAAGCATGACTGCATTGTCGTTGTCCGTCACTAACCGTGTCCTGGAGGACATGGGAGTCGTGAACTCGAGGGGTAAGGAAGTGGACGCATCTGAGCCATCCCCGAAGATGGCGGCCACCTCCAACACGAATTCCTCGAGTTCTCCCAATTTGGGGAAGCACAGGGTTCTTTCCCAGACGCCAGCATAGAAAGAAACTTTGGAGTCTTCAGGTGACCACGTAAGTGCGCATAAGATTTTTCCACTCGAAAAATTGTTCAGAGTCGAACTCTTCCTTGACATGTGTTGTCTTCTATAGCCTATCCTGCAGGAGGTTGTTCGTCTTGGTGAGAAAATTGTGACCCTGGACCGACAGCATGCACAGCTGGATAATGACCATTGCCAATTGGAGAGTAAGTGTTCTGCTCCTTCAGTGCTTTTGCTAAACACAGGTTTCAATTGTGTTTAACTTTCTCCATTTATTTTGCTAGATGAAAATAATAACCTTCTTCGTCGTCTAAGCTCCCTTGAAAAGGGGCTCGACGTAGTAGATAAAAAGCGGGATGAGGCACTCGAATCCCTTGAGCGCTCCAAGTAGGAGTCAAAGAGGTGCGAAGAGGACCTGCTGGCCACTACAACTGACAGAGAGAAAGGGTTCGCATAACAACTTCTCTCTGTCGCCCAAGCACTTTCTGGTATGCTTTGTTGCAGTTTTATTCAATTCAAATTTCTTCTTTGTCTTTGTTTGTTTTTTTGCTGACTTGTGCGAGTCAACTGTAGATGCCACCGGAGTGGACTTCGACTGCCAGGTTTTGGCTTGCGAGGACGCACTGGTCGGTGCTGTTGCTACAGTAGAAGACCACAACCTCTCTGCACAGGACTCACTCAAGAGGACCAAGACCGTGCTTGGGTGCCTTCATGAAGAGATGCTCCCCAAGGCAGAGCTTATTGAAGATATTGATGGCCTAGCCAAATCCTTTGCTGGTGGTGTTCCTGCAGATTTCAAGAACACGCAGAAGGGAGCCGGCGCATCATTGGGATTGGTGATGGCGCAGGCATGTGGTGCTAACCTGAACATCAGCAGGATTACTTCGAAGATGCCAACGACTATAGAGGGCAAAGAAGTAGCTTTCGCTCCTTTGGCTACTCGCTGTCATAAATATGGGCCTTGGCTCATAGAGACTGAACGCGACAAACGTCACGGCGTCAGAGGCTTCTGCTGTGAAGGCCACGGCGTCGGAGGCTGCCACAGATTCGATGAAGCCCGCGAGTGCCGATGTGTCGGTCTAGGTGTTCTTTGCTTGATTGTATAGTTGTACAGAAACTTTAATAGCCTAGTAGTAATTCTGTTTGTGTGCTATTTTGATCAAAATTTGCTTTTTAAGTATGATGTATCAATGTTGGTTGCTTGATACCTTTCTTTCTTCCTTTTAAACTTGTGCTCGTCGAGTTGTGCCTCTTATTTTGTGACTGCTTCCTTGGCTAGGGGTCGTCGAGTGGCGTGTCAATCGTGGCTTCTCCTGATGTGTCGCTGGCATTGCCACGCTCGAAGGTGGAAGAACTGTCGCTTATGTCCCGACTGCATGATCATGTGCAACATTTGGAGCGGGACGCATTGATCATCCACTGTAATTCCAACATGTGGAAGTCAAAAGCGGAGAAAGTCGTCGAACGCGAGAAGTACCTTCTTGGCGAGGTGCCTCAAATAAATGAGCAGCTACAATGGGGGTGTTTCTTCGAGTCCTTTGTTCTTGTTTGTTTGTATCATTATATTATTGACTGATATCTTGCTGCTAGTTTCTGTGCAGTTGTCAACCTCATTCCGTAGGTAGAGAGGGATCGGTTAGCATTCGACTGAACTGTTTGACTCAGGAGTAGCTGGAAGTTGGTGGGTTCTTCTAGACCGACCGGAATCCTGCAATTGTTCTTGCAACATTGCAAGATCGCGTCTTGCAGGTGCTGCATTTCCTGAAGAAGGCTCGGTCGTTCTTGAGGCATATATTCATGGTGATGTATCCGTTGGACGCTGTCCCGGCGAGCCTGTTGGCATTGCTTCATAGGTTTCGGAATGATGGTGTTGTACGCGAGTGCGTGCACCAGTAACTTGTTGCGGGTGCCAAGGTTGCGCTGGCACTTGTGCGTATGCAGCGTTCAGACGTGGATTTGGAGGCAATCGCAGAGGGTCCACCAGCACCTCCAACGAATGGTGTGGAACATGGTTCCGCACTACCGGGCAGTCACTAAGCTAGCAGAGAGGATTGTAAATTTGTTCGACGAATGCACCAATGTACTCCTTCAGTTTCAATAGAGTGGTTATGTCCTGCACAAGGTGTATAAGTCTTGTAAATCTTATTAGCCTATGTGTTTTTGCAAGTAAGTTTCTTATGCAGTGCCTTTTCATTAGCCCGATGCTTGCGGATCTCAGCACCTTGCCAGCCTATCAGTTGCATTGCAACTAGGTTGGAGTTATGAAGGGTCCAATTGACAACATGGTTAGCTACTCGGGTCATTGCGTTATGAGGTTGTATATGTGACGAGGTCGTTAAGGAGGCGCAACCCCCGAGTGCAAAATACGAATAAAAGTAAATGTAACAAGACACATAGTTGAGGCACTTAGCTTTATTTATTTGGAGAATATCAGGAGGTACAATGTTTGGCTAAGTAGCATGGATGAGTAGCCTTATTGTAAAGTAAAAACATCTAGAGGTTGAACCGTCATAGCTACACGACGTTCCATGGGTTGGAGTATTCGACTCCACTCTCTATGTCTTTCAGGAGATAGGCGCCACTTGGGATTACTTCGGTGACCACATAAAATCCTTCCCACGGTGTCTGCATCTACGATAGAGGCTAAGTATATTGCTACCTTGGAGGCGGCAAAGAAAGCCGTTTGGATGAGGAATTTCCTCATGGACCTTGGTGTGGTCCAGGGCTCGTCCAATCCGTTAGACATGTATTGTGACAACAATGGTGCTATAGCACAAGCCAAGGAACCTAGACAACACCAGAAGAACAAACATATATCCATGCGGTACCACCTGATTCGCCATTTTGTGGATCAAGGTGATATCAAGTTATACAAGGTACACACAGATGCAAACATTGCGGATCCGTTGACAAAGCAGATACCATAGCCGAAGCATGAGGCGCACTTGAGAGCTATGGGCATTACATGCCTAGACATGTGATGTCGGATGATTGACTCTAGTGCAAGTGGGAGATTGTTGGGAATATGCCCTAGAGCAATCATGTATGAAGTTATTCCCAATGTATTCATAAAGTTATTGTCCTTGTATGAACTACGGATATGTATCATTGAATATGTGATTTGATTGTGGAACTATATATTCATGTTGTTCATACTAATTGTCCTTGGTTGTTGAGGTTGTGCTGGACACACAACCTGGACTAATGTGAAAGTCGACTGGTGACTCGATTCCACTTGTCATGGGCATGGAGATGCTATTCCGACTTACACGGATTTGGCTAAATAGTTTAGTGAGTCGGACTGACCCATATTGAGATACAACGAATATGTCATCATTTGTATGTCTCAATCAATGTAATCCTTAGACATGAGGTTATTGCACAATCCGAGTTGTGGATCACCGACTTAGGTTCTATAAAACGTTGTTCTGTCAAAGGGCAATTATAAAGGTAGAGTTCAGGTCGACTGGGAATCAAGCTACGTGATGTGGATGACCAAGATGGGATTTTGCCCCTCCAACTGGAGAGATATTCTCTAGGCCCTCTCGGAAGATATGATTCAGAAAGCATGGCCATGCATGACTCGGTTAAGTGTTAACCGAGACGATTGACTAAGAGTTAGTCGGATGAATCACTTATCTCAGATCGAGAAAGAGAGTCGAACTATTTCAAGGATGACGATTATTCGCCTATAGTTCGACAAGGCATATCGTGAGGCAAAAGGGGCTTGGACGAAAGTCGCATTGGATGGTATGTCATCATGACTCTTTGGTACTTGCGATTCGGCACGTTCTGCTAGGAGCCGCTACCGACTGATATGACACGAGTGAGAATCGGATCATGTCCAAGTCACCATGAGCCTGTCGGGTCACACACTTAAGAGCGGGAGCATGTTTGGGTTGGACCCAAATCGGAAACAGACTGAGTCAGTGAGTTGGACTCGTAGTGACTAATATAGGCCTTTTAGTGAATGGGCCACAAGTGAGTGGAGCCCACTTTCACTCCCTATATAAGCTGGGGCGCATGTGCTTAGTGCACATGGTTAGGTCATTCCATGTGTTGGAAATCCTAGCTCCAGTTCAGTCCAGTCGCCGTACCGGACCTACAAGCCCACCACCGGCGCTCCTCCTTATACGTGTGGATACTGGCGGAGGTGTTGTACATTCAGCACTTCGACGATCGTGGATCGGAACGGATCGTGAGGATTGCACTTCATCAAGCGACGTGCTTCATCGATTCCGCAATTGCACGTCTAGTGGTAATTCTCGTGGGCTTCTACCTGAGCTAGATCTTGGGATCACCGCGTAGGGAAAATTTTTGTTTATCTCTACGTGGACCAACAGTGGTATCAGAGCGTTAGCTTCTAGTTTTAGGCTCGAGATTGTGCATATGTGATATGTGGTTGGCGTTAGATTAGAACTAATTACAGTTTTGGTGGTCGATCTATGAGATAGATCGGTTTTGTACGTGGTTGATTGGATCAACTGTACTCGGGGGAATTGGATGATCTGTTTTCTGTGATCTACTACTAAGGTCATGGAACGACATATCCCTACCGGTCGGCTTCCGCCATCGGGGTAGACTGTGACACGTAAATCTGGATACGGTGATCGAAGATCAAAGAGTTTGGTCGAATCCGAGTACATGTCACATTTGGGTAAAATTGTTTTATCCAATGAAGAAATCCATGTTCGGGACCGCCGGCTTCGCCCTGTCGTAGTGCCTTAGATGTTTTTGTGAGTTTCACAACGCCGGTAGATATCGTATCTATGCATAACTTGTTTTTGCAGGATGATGTTGTGAATGGTATGGCTTATGTGCATATGATGTGTGTAATCCATACGTGATCTGCGTATCATGGTTTTTGTCAGCTAGTCGGAGCCTAGGTGTTATCATCTTATTGTATAACGACCTACATGTCGGATTCTCTATGTAATTTACTTTACTAGCTAGTGTAGCTGTTTGGAGAACCCGGATGGCATGCAAGTCAATGTGCAAGTCGGCTACATGGTGTAAGGCGACACGTGACAAGAGTTGACAAGAGTCGAATTACAAGCTTTGTGGAGATGGAGATTGCCATCAACAGAGCCATACCATTGCTTTATTTCTTGTTATTGTTATGTCTCCGTTTTACCTCTATTAGATAGTTGGTAGAAAGTAATCCCTCAAAGAAGGTCTAGTCGGTTTCCCCGCCAGTGCTGCACCATCACAAGTCGAACATTTTTGGTAGTGAGCTCATAAAATTGAGGTGCTATCAATTCTTTCCGACTAGGTGGGTTCGAGTCGGACTCTTACAGCGGAAGCACTCGGTAATCTAGACGGGTCTATCACAATAGTTGTGGGACTCGGGGAAAAGTCGGACGGGAGCCGGGGCATGTGATGCCACTCGACCAACAGGAGTCGTATGAGATACGATTGACAAGGAGTTGTCTACCTAGATCACTTGATGACTAGTGGTGATGCTAAAGCTCACTAATCAGCTTGCTTATTTAGGATCCTGAATCACTAAGTAACCATCAGAGGGGTGTTGGTTCTAGTGGGAGCATAAGTATTAAAGTGTTTGATATGCTTGCTCTTTTATGGATACATGTCTTAGGTGTTTTGCATATTTTTCTATTGTAGATCAATGGCACCTAGCAGTCTCCCTCAGATTTCTAGTTTTGCTTTAAGAACCATCTTAGAGAAAGATAGGTTGAATGAAACTAATTTCACCAACTAGTATCGTAATCTAAGAATTGTTCTCAAACAAGAAAAGAGGGACCATGTCCTAGACAACCCACTTCCAGATGAGCCGAATGAGAATGCGACTGTCGCAGCCACCAATGCCTATCGTAGGACTTGTGATGAGTCTACGGAAATTAGCTGTCTTATGCTTGCTCACATGGAACCGGACTTGCAGCAGTAGTTCGAGAATGTTGAGGCCTACAGTATGATCGAAAGCCTCAAAAGTATGTTCCAGGCTCAGGCAAAGACTGAGAGGTATCAAGTCTCTCAGGTTTTGTTGAGTTGCAAGCTTAACGATGGTGATCCAGTGAGTCTGCATGTGATCAAGATGGTTGGTTACATGCAATCTCTGGAAAGGATGGGCTACCCCATTACCGAAGAGTTCGCTACAGACATAATTATGAACTCTCTTCCTAGTGCATATGGTTAGTTCATATCGAACTACCACATGCATGGTATGGATAAGAAGCTCACTAAAATACATGGGATGCTCAAGCAGGCTAACGCGGATCTCAAGAAAGGCGTCAGTCAAGTGTTGATGGTGTAAAATAAGGCTAAGTTCAAGAATATTTCTCAAACTAAGAAGAAGGCTCAGTCGGGAGGCAAGCCTCAGGACCTGGTCCAAAGCGCTTCCTTAGGGACTAAGCTATCTCCTGCAGCCGGATCCACTTTCTTCTACTGAAAGGCGGATGGCCACTGGAAGAGGAATTGCAGTAAGTATCTGGCTGACAAAGCCAAGAGTGGAGGTGTGACTTTCGGCTCAGGTACGCTTGTTTGCAATGTTATAGACATTTATCTTGCTGATGCACCTGGTAGTTCTTGCTTATATGATACCAGATCAGTTATTCACATCTGCAACTCGTTGCAGGGACTGGTAAGAACTAGGAGCATGGTGAGAGGCGAGGTTGACATTCGAGTCGGCAACAAAGCGAGAGTCGCTGCATTGGAAGTCGGCATGATGCAAGTTCATTTACCTTCTAGATACTTAATGGAGCTCAATAATTGTTATTATGTTCCAGTGCTTAGTCGAAACATTGTTTTTGCCTCATGTTTGATGAGACAAGGCTATGAGTCAAATATTAAGATTAATGGTTTTTCTTACTATTTGAATAATATGTTTCACGGCTTTGCACCCATCTAGGACGGGTTATTTATTTTGAATCTTGATGGTGAGTCGGTCTATAATATAAATGTGAAAAGGTTGAAACCAAATGATCTAAATATGACTTACTTTTGGCACTATTGGCTTGGTCATATAAGTTGGAAACATATGAAGAAGCTCCATGATGATGGACTCCTAACTTCGTTCGACTTAGAGTCTTTCGAGACATGCGAATCCTACCTACTCGGCAAGATGACCAAGACACCTTTTGCAAAGAGTTGTGAAAGGGCGTTCGACTTATTGGGACTAGTACATAGTGATGTATGTGGCCCGATGAGCACGACAGCCAGAGGTGGTTATGAGTACTTCATTACCTTCACTGATGATTTGAGTAGGTATGGATACATCTACTTGATGAAACAAAAGTCAGAAGCCTTTGAAAAGTTCAAGGAATTCCAGAATGAGGTACAAAACCAACTCAGCAAGAATATAAAGTTTCTTCGGTCGGACCGAGGAGGTGAGTACATGAGCCATGAGTTTGATGACCATCTAAAGAGTTGTGGAATAGTTCCCCAGCTCACTCCTCCAAGAATGCTGCAGAGAAACGGTGTGTCGGAAAGGAGGAATCGAACCTTGTTTGACATGGTACGATCAATGATGAGTCGGACAGATCTGCCTTTATCATTTTGGGGTTATTTTCTAGAAACTGCAGCGTTCACACTAAACAGAGTACCATCAAAGTCGGTAGAGAAGACACCACATGAGATATGGACTGGCAAGAGGCCGAGTTTGTCTTTTCTTAAGATTTGGGGTTGTGAAGCTTTTGTCAAGCGACTTCAGTCGGACAAGCTTACAACCAAGTCAGATAAGTGTATTTTCATGGGTATCTGAGGGAAACCTTGGGTTACTACTTCTACAACCGAGAAGAGGGCAAAGTGTTTGTCACTCGAAACGGTGTCTTCCTTGAGAAAGAGTTTCTCAGACAGGGAGTCGGTAGGAGAACGGTGCAGCTCGAAGATATTCGAGAGGTGCCGGCCAGTAGCAAGTTGGCAAAAGCCATGGAGGTTGAGCCGGTCGTGGTGGCTGAGCCGGCAACTGCATCGACACTGCGAAGATCAGCCAGATTGTGAAGTGTTCATGATGTATTACTTTTGGATAGTGATGAGCCGGCAACTTATTCGGAAGCGATGGTCGGTTCTGATTCTGAATCGTGGCTTGGAGCCATGAGACCCGACTTAAAATCCATGGATGAAAATCAAGTTTGGAACTTGGTTGATCTGCCAGACGGTGCAAGACCCGTCGAGTGCAAATGGGACTTGAGAAGAAAACTGGATGGAAATATTTCTGTCTATAAAGCATGACTTGTCACGAAGGGGTTCCGACAGGTTCAAGGAGTTGACTACGATGAGACTTTCTCACCCGTAGCGATGCTTAAGTCAGTTCGGATCATGTTGGTCGCTTTAGCAGCCTATTTCAACTATGAGATATGGCAGATGGATGTCAAGATGGATTTCCTTAATGGAAATTTAACCGAGGATGTTTATATGATACAGCCCGAGGGTTTTTTCGATCCAGCTAAAGCTGACAAGGTATGCAAGCTTCGGAAATCCATTTATGGGTTGAAGCAAGCATCTCAAAGTTGGAACATTCGCTTTGATGAGGTAGTCAAATGGTTTAGCTTCATCAAGAGTGATCATGATTCTTGTTTATACAAGAAGTTTAGTGGGAGCAAAGTAAACTTTCTGATCTTATATGTGGATGACATATTACTGATTAGAAAGTCGGATGAGTGTGATTCTCTATGCTTCCGCAGTCGGATCCATCATGTACGCTATGATTTGTACAAGGCCGGATGTTTCCTATGCTCTAAGTGTTGTGAGCAGGTACCAGGCTGACCCTGGAGAAATCCACTGGGCAGCGGCTAAAAATATCTTTAAGTACTTGAAAAGGACTAAGGATATGTTCCTAGTTTATGGAGTTGAGGATGAACTCAGTGTAAGGGGTTACATGGATGCGAGTTATCTCACTTACTCGGATGATTCTCGTTCGCAATCCGGATGTGTTTGTGATAAATGGAGGGGCTATGAGCTAGAAAAGTTCCAAGCAAGAGACGGTGTTTGTGTCTACGACAAAGGCTGAGTATATTGCTGCCTCAGAGGCGGCAAAGGAAGCTGTTTGGTTGAAGAATTTCCTCATGGACCTTGGTGTGGTTCAGGTCTCGTCCAATCCATTAGACGTGTATTGTGACAACAATGGTGCTATCGCACAAGCCAAGGAACCTAGACAACACCAGAAGAACAAACATATACTCATGCGGTACCACCTGATTCGCCAGTTCATGGATCAAGGTGATATCAAGTTATGCAAAGGTGATATCAAGTTATGCAAGGTACACACAGATGCAAACATTGCGGATCCATTGTCAAAGCCGCTACCACAGCCGAAGCATGAGGCGCACTTGAGAGCTATGGGCATTAGATGCCTAGACATGTGATGTCGGATGATTAACTCTAGTGCAAGTGGGAGACTGTTGGAATATGCCCTAGAGGCAATCATGTATGATGTTATTCCCAATGTATTCATAAAGTTATTGTCCTTGTATGAACTACTGATATGTATTATTGAATATGTGATTCGATTGTGGAACTATATATTCATGTTGTTCATACTAATTGTCCTTGGTCATTGAGGTTGTGCTGGACACACAACTTAGACTAATGTGAAAGTCGGCTGATGACTCGGATCCACTTGTCATGGGCATGGAGATGCTATTCCGACTTACACGGATTTGGCTAAAGAGTTTAGCGAGTCAGATTGACCCATATTGAGATACAACGAACATTTCGTCATTTGTATCTCTCAATCAATGTAATCCTTAGACATGAGGTTATTGCACAATCCGAGTTGTGAATCACCAGCTTAGGTTCTGTCAAACATTGTTCCGTCAAAGGGCAATTATAAAGGTAGAGTTCAGGTCGACTGGGAATCAAGCTGTGTGATGTGGATGACTAAGATGGGATTTTGCCCCTCCAACTAGAGAAATATTCTCTGCGCCCTCTCAGAAGATATGATTCGGAAAGCATGGCCATGCACGACTCCGTTAAGTGTTAACCGAGGCGATCGACTAAGAGTTAGTCAGATGAATCACTTATCTTGGATCGAGAAAGAGAGTCGAACTATTTCAAGGATGATGATTATTCGCCTATAGTTCGACAAGGCATATCGTGAGGCAAAAGGGACTTGGACGAAAGTTGCATTGGAAGGTATGTCGTCATGAATCTTTGGTACTTGGGAGTCGGCACGTTCTGCTAGGAGCCGGTACCGACTGGTCGGTCACGAGTGAGACTCAGATCGTGTCCGAGTCACCATGGGCATGTCGGGTCACACACTTAAGAGTGGGAACAAGTTTGGGTTGGACCCGAATTGGAAACAGACTGAGTCAGTTAGTTGGGCTCGCTGTGACTAATATAGGACTTTTAGTGAATGTGCCACAAGTGAGTGGAAGCCACTTTCACTCCCTATATAACCTGGGGCGCAGGTGCTTAATGCACATGGTTAGGTCATTCCATGCGTTGGAAATCCTAGCTCCAGTTCAGTCCAGCCGCTGTATCGGACCTAGCAGTCCACCGCTGGTGCTCCTCCTCGTACGTGTGGATACTGGCAGGGGTGCTATACGTTCAGAACTTTGACGATCGTGGATCGGAACGGATCGTGAGGACTACACTGCATCAAGCGACATGCTTCATCGATTCCGCAACTGCGTGTCTAGTGGTAATTCTCGTGGCCTTCTACCTGAGCTAGATCTTGGGGTCACCACGTAGGGAAAAGTTTTGTTTATCTCTAAGTAGACCAACAGATGTCCGTAGGTGCCTTCGTGTATTTCGAGGAGGATGCCCTTCCATCGCCGTTGGTGACTGGTAGCCTGCAAGTGCACAGGTTCACCAGAGAATGTTTTCGCGAAAGTATTAATTCCAGTTTTTATATTGATCCCAATAAGGAGCTTACGTAAGTGTTTTTATGCGATGTTTCTGTCGCACCCAAGGTGTCACAGGTCTTGAGTGAATTGACTACAAAAGCTGACGGTGGAAGTGGTGAGTAGGAGATAGAGGAAACTTGCTTAGGAAATAAGTAAATTTCATAAAAGTAAAGATGCAGAAAGTGTGTAAAGGTCCTGCAGATGAGAAGTTAGGTGCGGAGAGAAACAGTTCATGATGATAGTGAAGGTGCCAAATGGATAGAGTGGAATAAGTGATAGTGATATTTCTTATTTATAAGTGAGTAGGCAAGCAATATGTATATCGACTAGGAGTCCTCATGGCCAATTCTTCCTAGTCACAATGATCCATCTGCCTTTTACCACGGCCATGGTTAGCACATTAATTAAGGTCTTGCGACCGGATCAAGGCTTTAAACTTGATGGTTCCTTGTTTTCCTCGAGTAGTACTAGCTCTTCATTGATATCAGTCGTGTCACTCGGGGGTCGCTGAATTACTAGCATACAAGTTCATGCCTATGAGATCTTTGGATCATGTTACATGGGCCCTTCAATTAGATAACAAGCATTAGGCAAACATAGATAATCATTCTCACTATTAACTAAACACTACAACTATCACAAATGGATGGATTTAAAGGAGGCACAACACATCTCACCAATCCCCTACATCTCCCACGCCTATGTGGATTTACTCCGACATGAGAGGAAGACAGATCAAAGGAATAATTGTATTGCAAATAAGAATCATCTCAAAGTTATTGAAGCAAACAACAATAGTGATTAAAGATCAATCAAATACAAACCAAAGGTAGATCAAAGTATCGAACCCTAATCTTACAAGTGCCAATCTCTCTCTCAGTAATGATTGGAATGGTGGTAGAGTGTGTGGTTTAGAGGTTGGAGATCATCGAGGAACAAGGTGAAGTTTTTCTCCTCTTCCAGTCCGATCTATCCCCTTTGGATGGCTTCGGCGGCTGTATCTTCTGTTATGTAGTTCTTTTCGTCTCTCCTCTTTCACGAAAGTTTCTTGTATTGATATAAGGGAGCCGTCGGCGTGTAGTACGGGCAGGTGGTACGGACGCGTCCCGACCGTACCGATGGTCGTTATGCATACTGAACGCCTCCAATGAAAGGGGCTCCAATTGGGGATTTACTTCTTTGGATGCAATTAGCCCATAAATGCTATTAGATCTCCAATAAATGTTCATTACCTGAAAACTATCACAAGAAACTAAGGATTCGCTAATTGTGATGTTAACATTAGTAGAAAGGGGTAATCTTCAGTGAAATCCGACAATAAACAAGAGAAAAATCAATAGTGAAAAGTGATAGAATTTGGAGCTATCAACATCCCCAAGTTTAGTGGTTACTTGCCCTCGAGTGACAAAGCTATATATGACTAATAGCGAATAATTTAATCAAGATGAAAACTTACAAGTTTGAGGTTGTATCATATTCCATTGTCTCAAATCCTGCAACCTTTAACATGAGCATAATATATCTAAACAATTGCACTTAAGCTCAATTCCTAAGTGTAAGTAACTCGCTAGGTAATAGTTCTTATAACTCAAATCAGATTGTTAAAATTTTGGCAAGGCTTTGCAAATCAATTTTTTTGGCGCCTCTCTTATTATGAGAGTGAAAATGTTTTGAGCGAGGTCGCTAGAGTCAAAATTAAGGGTGCACATGTAGATATCAAACGAAGGATAAATTTAGAGCTTTTTCATTAACTCCCATTTCGATAATCGTGGCTATCAAATACCTCTTCTTTTCCTTGTCTTTCAAGAAATCTAATTGTTCAATTTAGGTGGTGAGGTAATGCCAAAGATCAAAAGTTTCGAAAAAATTTCAGCTCATATTTTGATGATAAATTTTTCTTCCTTTCTCAAGGATCAACGAATATTTCTTTTGTAAATGCTTACACAATCTTTTGAGAATACCAATAATTTTGCCCATACAGCGACACATATGCTACTCGTGCCATTAACTCATAGCCGAAATCCAGGGTTATACCATAGATCGTTCAGAGGCTAGCGGTGTTGTTGGCATCCCAAACGTGTGTATTTGAAACAAAGAACATGTAGATAGTGGCGTCGATGTCGTGATCCCCACGGAGGCACCGCTTTGGAGAGCGCTTGATGCCATTTCTTGAGTTTCCTGTACTACCAAGGGAAGCGGATACCAAAGCGGTGGCTTCGGGGTAGTGGATGTGCGTCGAGGCGACAGCCTCGGACAAACATGTGGACTATGGGGCAAAGGTCTGCAGCTCAGAATGGCATGGGTGGCCACCTTGGGGCTAGGGCTGCAGGCTTGGCTCAGTCGATGTGTCACGGTGGGGGCGGTTGGATGGTTTGTCGGGGCGATGGCCTCGGGCGTGCTGCATCGGCCCTGGTCTGCGAGTGATTGCGTTGTGCAGTTTGTTTTGCTGGCAGTCGGGTTGTGCGGCGTTTGCAGCTCAAGGGTGAGCGGATGTACGTAGGGCTACGACCCCTAAAGACGGTGTCGATGGACTGCGCAGGGTGTGGCGGAGGCGAGTGCAAGTCGGGTAACGGACCCGATAATATTCGAGGAGTTGCGGATGTTTCCCTCGATCGTGTGGGCGACGAGTTGGTCGACGACGAGTCGGGCATTGCTTGGTGCGAGGTCATGTGGATTGCAGGTTTATTCTCCGTCACGGGTGTGTCTCGAGTCTGCTCCTCCCGTACCCATAGTAGTCATGGCCCCTTCTCTTCTGTGGTGGTGAGTTATTAGCTAGTTTGGTGGAGCGGGTAACCGTTGTGGTTTGTGTTATGTCGTAGACGTGCTTTCGTCTCAATTTGTCACGTCTTCGGCAGAGTGTGGGTGGGTTTGGCGACGTTGTTATTATATTTCGCCCGGTTTCCCGAAACTGGGAATCTTCTTTTAGTTAATGGAAAGAAAAAAGCTTATGTCTTTGTTTACAAAATATAACATGTCCCTAGCCGAGCTTTAACTTTTGTCGATTTAGCTTATGCATAGAACTCAACAACACATGGTTGTATCGTGCTTTGATGGCGTTTTGTATTTTTTAGTCCGAAGGAGTTGTTACCAAGGAAAGCTCCCAAAGTAGCAGAGTAGCAGTAGCAAGCCATGGACATGCCATGGAAGAATGCAGGCCACCAGCACCGTGCCGATGGCAGAAGCCTTGGCCTGAGCACCGCGGACGTACAGTTCACCTACTGCATATGAGTACCACCTAGGTGTCCAGTGGAAGGCCACATACAAGCACAAGATCTGATGGAAGTGGAAGGATCTAGAAACCGAATCTCTACAGAGGCACAAACTGCTGATCATACAACGATTGGTCCCTAAACCAGGAGGTCGGTGTTTTCTTTCCATAACCTAACATATATGCAGGGGACCCTTGTCCTGGGGAAGGACGGGAACCCAGCAACAGCTCGACGAGCACGGGAAAAGGTGTCTCGCAGCTGCCTCGAGTGACTGATGCATGGACCGTGTAACCTAATGTCACTCCCTGGTTGGTTGCTGCCTACAAGCTGGGCTCCACCTCACATGAGACCTGGGACACGTGCACTCGGCTCTGATGAAAGGGCTTCTTCTCCTTCTATAGGTCCTGGTGGCTGGTGCGACCGGACGGGGCCACCACTATTCTTGGTTTGAGCTGACGGGGGTATCACACGTGTCCAGGGTCTTGGGCTCACTGCCTGGTTTGGTCCAACTGAAAAATCATGGACCAGCCAGCATGATGCGATGCGATGCGTGGTAGTACTCGAGTACAATGTCAAGGACGACAGCTACGATTCGTGATCCGTCCAATAGTGACATGCAGCTAATTAAACCTCGGTTTTCTGTAACTCACAAACTCGGTTCAGTTAGGAGATCATGGAGTGATCATAATAGGAGGTGTAGGGGGGATGGCGAGGGGAGGCGATTTCGGTGGCGAGGGTGATGGCGACATCGGTGGAGATCTCGCAGGGGATCTCGGAGCTGGCGTCAACGACGAACCTATGGGATCTCTCTCGCCGGCATCTGTCAAGTTTTGGACGCTCTCATCTGGGGATAGCGATGTGGAGGTGACTGCGGACTGGATCGTGGATGCGTCTCGGTACCTCTCGATCTCTTCCCAGTAGAAGAACATCGACCTTCTGGAATCATCGTCAAGGGTGGCCAAGAGGATCGCATGTCGCCGTCAACAGCGGATCGCGGCGATGGAGCTTCACATTTCTCGTTCTCACGTTCGTTCTAATTCAATTCCTCCCAGAATGGATTCTGCGTCTTACCGATCGGATCGCTCAAACAAGATTCGGCGTCCAGTGTTGGACCCGACTGTGTTCGTGGGCGATGAAGACGATATTGTTGGTTGGACGACAGTGCAGCGGCGCGAGGTACAGCCGGAGACGAGGACGTCGCCGACGTATCATACATCGCTGAAAATCCAGGATTCGAATAAAACGAATTTTTCAAATTTCGCTTTGGGCCTAGCTCGGCCTGCTGTTCGTCGTTGGGTTGCCAGTCGTTTTGTTGGCAAAACCCTGGTTAACGACGATGACAATTTTAGCCCACTCAGGCATTGTCTGCTAAGCCCATATCTGTGCCGAACTAAAAACCTAGTTCGACCAAAATCTCGTATCCCACCTGACGCAAACTTTGGTGTGTTTCTTCCTCACACCAAGTTCAATCTGCATCGGGAGCATGGCCAAACCCTAGGGTGGCGGCTGAATTCCACGATGAGTGGCAATGGTGGTGGGGGAGGTCCGGCTAGAGGTAACGGACCTAGCGGGGGAAGAGGATCTTTCAGTGGCTATCAGGGAAGAGGTCGAGGTAACTTCAACTCTGGTCGTGGCGGTGGATCAAACTCTTTCAATGCTGGCTCTGGTGGAGGTTTCTACCATGGTGAGTCGAGTGGGACTGGTGGCAATCGTGATGAAAACAATGCTCGTGGGAATGCCTTTGGAGGCTACCATAGAGGATCTGGTTACAACAATTAAGGTGGGTTCCATGGGGATGGGCACCATGGATACTAGAATAGAAGAATGTACGAATTTAGGGCCTCTAGAGGGCACAATTGGAAGGGCAATGGTGGAGGAGGGCGTGGAAATTATTCTGGTGCTGCCAACAGAAATTTCCGTGTTGATCAAAATACCAACAATATTTCTGGACAGGAGATGGTTAATCAAAATCTCATTAATCAGGTTGTGGAGGTTGTGGCTGCGGCTGCGAAGAGTGGTGCATTGGCAATCCCACGGCAGGGTGAGGGCATAGGTAATGGATTGGCCGAGGTTGCAAATCCTGCCATGGTGTCTGCCGTGGCATCTACCGCTGGTCTTGGGAAGCCTACCGTGAATGCAGGGCAGCCTGCTGCGGCTCCAGGGCAGCCTGTCGCGACTACTCCCGCTGCCATGGTACAAAAGGATGCAGGGATGCCTGGTTTATCACAGCGGCAAAACGACTCTGCAAACGCTTGGTGATCATATAGCTAATGATGTTGAGATGGGTGTGGATGGGAATGGACCATCCAAGAAACAAAGGAATGAGAAGCTTAAATGTTTTAGATGTGGTCAACCGGGACATTTTCACGAGGATTGCACTATCGAGATTTGTGACATATGTGAGTCTGCACAACATATATCATCCTCGTGTCCTTTATTACTTGCACCAAAACCTTATATTGTGGTACATGGTCTTGGTTCCGAGAAGCTGACTTTTCTGGAACTACTAGTGTCTGGAACATACAAACCCAGAGTGGAGAACTCTCGTGTTGGTAGGGTCTCAGTACAGGGTAGATCCTTGTCAGTGGCTCAACTCATTGAGGTACTTAAGAGGCTTGTGCTATCGGAAAACTATCTATGGGAAGTAATAGAGGTACACCAAAATGCTTTTAAAGTAAAGTTCCCGACAAAAAATGAGGTACTTAGGATGAAATCGGTGAAGCAGTACCAGATACCTGATACTAGTATTCTTCTGAGCTTTGATGAGTGGGGCACCGTGGAGGAACCACTTTTTCTCTTACCTCGGATTTGGGTTCAAGTTGAAGGTGTTCCTAAAGATGTTAGAGGTGATTTTTGGCCCTATGGAGACTTGGGTCTTTATTAGGGAAAACGAAATCTATGGATATGACTTTCACTAGGAAGCAGGAGTGGTTCGGCTGGAGTTGTTTTGTGTGGACCCTTCATTTATCCCACAATTTCTAGATGTATGGATTAAAAGAGGTTTTTATATATTAAAGTTTAAAGTGGAAAACAGAGATACACATGGTCAAACTGAGACTATGGGTGATTGATACTACTAAAAAATGGTGGCACGGATTGATGGTGCTGATGGGAGCAATACGAATGGGAATGTTGATATGGAGGATGAGAATTCTGCTAGAGACGTGGGGAAAAGCAAAGATGACAATACTTTTGAGGCGGCTAACCATGAATCCTCGGGACAAGGGAAGCAAATGGCATCTAATCCTATAAGTATCAGTACTTTTGTGTTAGATAATACTGAGGTAAACCCATTTGTATCCTCAAATGTTAATATTGTTGAGGATGGTTTTGATTATGTTAATAGTGAAAATACCATTTCATCTTTTTCATCTCAGGTCATGGCTGTTCCGTTCTCAATTCCTCCTAGCAGTGTTACTACGAGGGAGGATAAGTCGAGTGATCCTACTAAGGACATAGTTGCTCGGTCAGATGTGAGTAATAAGACTCCTGGTATGACCCTGGTTGTCGCAGTCGAGGAGAACGGCATGCATATGGTTCTGGAGGTTGGATCAAAGGAGGCGGATAGTGCTGATAGTATGAAGGTTATTAACATGATACAAGTGTTTAGTGGTAATGATATTGCTAAACCAATTGTTTCTAACCTTGATAATTATATCTTGTCTCAGGAGACCGACTCACAAACTGAGGACAATATGGTAGAGAAGTTTGTATTTTCTAGTAATGTGAGGCTGCCTCAATCGGGTGATCATTCCTTGTCATGGCGCTCCACCGCGGCAGAGAACCAGTGTGTCGCGGGGTCGCGGCAGGCTACCGCGGTCGTTTGCGCTGCCACGGCAGCGGATGCGCTTCTGTCGGGGGCCTCTACCCCGGCACAGTTGTTTCCTGCCGAGGAGGCGCGATCGATTCCCCTGCCACGACAGCGGGTGAGGGCTCTGCCGCGACACAGCTTCGGCCTGTCGGGGAGGCATGGCAGGCCGCCGTGGAGCATTCTGCTGCCGTTGTAGATGGCGCGAGTTTGGACTCTCCGATCCTTTCTCATGGCACGGATGTCGTGAAGGATTGTGCATTGATGGCTAGCTTGAAGGGATCTAGGATGAAGGAAGGAACACCTTTTACTCCCGCTAATATGAAGGGGATTATCGGCGGCAAAGCTAGGTTTGCAGCATCTACTGAGGATATTCGTGCACGGCCCTCTCTTGCAGAGGTCATCGCTTCTGGAGGTATCCCCACAAATGTTGCAACTTAAATCCGATCAAGTGACTGGGTGAGGACTTAGCCAAATGCAGATGCAACACAGTTAGAGCATGCGATGGAGATTCTGCAATGTAGGGATGGAGTTACAGGTAAAAATTTAGACCCCACTTTTTCGATTATGTCTTTTTCAAATGTTGAGATTATTGAACCGGCTGCTTCAATGGGGGTTTCTTTGGGTGATTCTTCTATTGAGAAAAATGCGGCAGCAAAGTTAATTAAAGATAATGAACTCTACAGAACTTTAACTCTTCTTGAGCATAATGGACATAAAAAGGATACACATGATTTGGGGGAAGCATGTTTGGCTGTCTCTAGGGTGTCAAATATTTGTGATGATTTAGCATTGGAGGAGGTGACAGAGCTAGATGATCTCGTCGAGAATCTAGCTAAAGAACCCATCCAAGAGCGTGGACGCAAGAATAGGACATATGATCCTAGTACGGTACGTCGTGGTACTAGAGTTATGATAAACAAAAACTTTTTGAGATGCAAGGCATAAGGAGAATGATTTGGAACAGTAAAGGCTTTAGGGATACTGCCAAACATCTTTTTGTTTCAGAGACTATTAGGGAACAAAGGCTTGACTTTGTCGCTCGGCTTTGAGACAGGGAGATCGAATTTTACGGTCCCTTTTCTTAAACACCTGACACAAGGAAGGGAGTTTGCATGGTCCTGCTTACCCCCCTCCCCCCCATGGTCGTTCAGGAGGTATTCTGGTAGGTGTTAACACAGAAACTTTACAAGTCAACAAGGTTGATTCGGGAGATTTCTGTGTTAAAACTCATTTGAAATGCCGCAATGATGGGTTCCAATGGATCCTGGTTCCTGTATACGGGTGGGGTGGCACAAGATAATTTGAAGCATGAGTTTCTTGCGGAGTTAGTTAGAGTATGTGAGAATGTAGACTTACCTTTGTTGGTAGGGGCGATTTCAATATCCTAAGAAGGAGAGAAGATAAGAATGATGATAATTTTAACACTAGGCGGACTTTTATTTTTAATTCTATTATTGAAAGTTTAAACCTAAGAGAGATTGTTCTTTCTAGGAGACAATATACTTGTGCTAATAGAAGAGAGAATCCCACTTATGAAAACTGGATAGGATTATATCGACCATTGAGTGGGAACAGAAATTTCCTCTTGTGACTGTGTATGCTCTAACACGTTCAGGCTCTAATCACACACCACTTCTGATAGACTCAGGGGTCCAAGATCACATGGGAAATAATCCTCGATTCTCGTTTGAGTTTTCATGGTTAAGGCAAGACGGTTTCTTTGATCTTGTTGCTGCCGAATGGATTTCAGTCAATAGTGGGGGTTTACCTATGGAACGATGGCAACATAAAATTAGACATCTACGAAGGTTCTTTCGTGGTTGGGTTAAAAACCAAAGTGGAAAATACAAAAAAAAGATAGGCTTTTATCCATCATTGATGAGCTGGATTTAAAAGTTGAAACTACATCTTTATCGGTAGAGGAAAGAAAGGCTTTAAAGTCTGCAAACGAAACTAATTACCAAACTTAGGCGCGACGAGGAGTCCAAGTGGGCACAACGACCAAAGTTAAACATATTCAGGAGGGGGATACCAATACTAAATATTTCCACCTTATTGCCAATGGCAAGCATAGGAAAAAGAAAATTTTCCAACTTGAACAAGATGAAGGGACGATTGTGGGAGAAGGTAATTTAAGGGTATATATTTCGGAGTATTATAAGAAACTATTCGCGGAACCGACTCCAAATAGTTTTTGCCTTATAGAAGACATAAATAACGACATACCAAAAGTCTCTCCTGAAGAAAATGAGATTTTGACATAGCCGTTTACTGAACTTGAAGTTTTCGAAGCAATTTCTTCGATGGAACATAACAAAGCCGCATGCCCTGATGGGTTCCCTGTGGAATTTTGTCAAACTTTTTGGGGTGTGATAAAACAAGATGTAATGACTTTATTTGCAGAAAGTGATTTACCTCTGTTTAAGTTTAATTTTGGTGTTGTCACCTTGCTATCCAAAAAAGAAAATACGGTACAAATTCAACAGTACAGGCCGATATGCCTATTAAATGTGAGTTTTAATTTTTTACTAAAGTGTCCACTAATCATATTTTTGTGATTGCTAACAAAATTATCCGACCCACCCAAACAGCTTTTATGCCTGGGAGGCATATTCTCGAGGGGTTTGTGTTCCTTCATGAGACTATTCATGAGATTCATAGGAAGAAGATGGATGGGGTCCTATTCAAAATTAATTTTGAAAAGGCCTATGATAAAGTCAAATGTCCTTTTATGCAACAAGTTCTTCGCACGAAAGGTTTTCATCCATCCTAGTGTAAGTGGATAGATAATTTTGTTCGCGATGGGAGTGTGGCTATCCGTGTCAATGATGATATTGGTCACTACTTCCAAACAAAAAGAGGACTTCGCCAAGGAGATCCTCTATCTCTTGTTATTCTTACTGCTAGAGCAAAAGAGAATGGGCATGTCGCTGGTTTAATCCCTCATCTTGTTGAGGCGGGAGTTTCCGTCCTTTAGTATGCGGATGATACTATCCTATTCATGGAACACGATCTTCAAAAAGCAGTCAACATGAAACTGATTCTATGTATTTTTGAACAACTCTCTGAATTAAAAATCAATTTCCATAAAAGCGAGATCTTTTGTTTTAGCAAAGCTGCTGAACAAGAGAATACTTATAAGGAGATCTTTGGGTGTGAGGCTGGTGTCTCGCCTTTCAGGTTATACATCATAAGAAGCTTCGGAATTACGAGTGGAATCCAGTTGAAACTAGATGTGAAGGAAAGTTAAGTTGTTGGAAAGGAAAACTTCTATCATATGGTGATTGTGGCATCCCGCTAAAAACACTACTAGAAAATCACGGTGTTTTTGTGTCTTGCATCATCATGACCGCATGCTCATGTCATCATGCCACCTTGCATTTGAGCATCATCATCATCTTGCATGGTTTGTTTAAAAACTATTTTCGAAAAGTCTAGTTTTGGTTTTCTAAATACCCCGTCTTTATTTCAAATCAAAACGCCGGGCTTTTTCGGGTCTTTTATTTGTCTAAAAACTAATTACAAAGCCTCGTTTTTAATAAATAAAATATTTATATTATTTTTGGGAGGCAGCCAGCCAGGCCCAAAAGCCCGGCCGGCCACCTCTAGATAAAAATCTAGTCCTAATTCTACCCAATCCTATCCTACCCAGCCTCCCTCCACCTCACCCTGACCAATCCCCTCCCTCCACCTCACATCTCCACCTCACTCCAGCCAACCACCAGCCGCTGCCACCTCCCCTCACACCCGCCACCTCACCGGTGGACACACTTGCACCTACACCACACACCAACCCCGCCGCCAGCCTGGTCCCGCGCCCCACCCTGGACCTGCTCCCGACCAACCCCCCATGACCTCGTTTTCCACCCCGCCTGGCCCCGGGATTCCCCCAGCCATCTGGGCCCGCGCCCCACCGGCCACCTGCCGTTCTCCCTCCCCCGCCTCCCACGCGACAAGCGTGGCGCCGTCCCGCCCGGTCGTCCTCCTCGCCGTCCCCACCGCGGTCTTCCCCGCCGCCAGGTGCCCCCTCCTCGCGTAGCCACCGCCACCGCCGGCGCCCCGTCCCAGCGCCCTCTCCCTTGCTCCTCCTCGCCGCGCATCGCCCTCATCCCTCTCCTCCCGCCGCTGCCTCGCCCCGGTGCGTCCTCCCGGCTCACCCCCGAGCCCTCTTCGGCCGCCTTCCTCGTCCGCCTCCTCAAGCCCGCCGTCGGCCGGCACCCTCTGCTCCTCCCGGTCGCCGTCGACCTCGGCCACGCCCCCGCGCCTCCCTCGGCCTCGCCTCTCCGTCGCACGAGCCCCCGCCGCCTAGGCGCTCCTCGCCGCCTTCGCGCTCGTCCCGCCTTCCGCGATCGAGTCCCGTGCCTCCCCAGGGCGCCCCCGTTCCCTCCGGCCTCGCCTCGGCCTCGCCGAGTCCGGCCCTCCTTTGCAGCACGTCGAGGCCGCCCCTATAGGCTCGGCCACCGCCGTCCCCGAGCTCCCCGGCCACCCCGGTGCGCCTCTGGTCGCCCTCTCTCTGCTCGTGGTCACCGGCCCCGCGCCGTCCCCAAGCCCCGCGAGCCCCGTGCCTCCAGCAAGCTCACCCGCCCGCGTGCAAGACCTGTTTCCGTGTGTGCTAACCCTGTAGCTCAAGGCCGCCTTGTTGTTTTGTGTTCTTGTATTGTACTCAGTGGATGCGTTACTTGTTAGATATTGCCGATGTACAGCTACTCGAAAACGAAGCAATAGAGGGTGGTGGTGAGAGGCCCGCAAGATCTTCGCAAACGGTGTCTCTTTGTGACCCGTGAACCCAACAATCTTCGTGATGGCAAGATCGGCAGCATGAAACCGAAGTATGCCGCACACCAAGTCCTTCTTCCCGGATGCGCCAAGCTCTCCTTCCGTTGCCCGAGAACCTCAACAAATGACGCCAAGATCTACATCACGGATCCACCGACAAGACCTTCCGAACCGAAGCCTCGGCACGCCAAGATCTTCTCCTCGGAACGCCATGATCTCCTTCACAAATCCGAAGACCCTGTAGACCCCGACCCTCGAACCCCAAGATCTTCTACCCTAGATGTGTGACCCCTACCTATCCCTATTTTATAAATGTTATATATAATTGTTGCATGTTAAATTGTTCATGCTTGCATCTCATCATGGGGTTTGGGGGTATTATGTCGATTCATCTAATAATTAAATATGGAGGCCATATGCGGGATATCTTTGTCTTATTCCAGACTCCATTTAAATTGGTGTAGCGAATCGATGCCATGTTTCACCTGTTAATACAACATTTAAATTGCGGGGGTTCTAAATAACTTGAACCGCTTAATTAATTGTCGAGACCCCGGTTCCGCTTAATATTGCCTAGTTGCACCGCATCTGTGCCATGCCATGCATCATATCATAATCATGCCGGATTTTCTGCCGTAGTATTAAATATTGCATCCGGTGTTTCTTGCTAGTGCTTTGCTTCTTACCGGATAGGACGATGAGATGTTGTGAGGTTCGTCAAGTTCTTTGGATAATGTATCTTCGATAGTGTTTCCCAGGCGAGCATCTCTTCCCCTTCTACCTATTTTGCATCTATAGTCTTTATTTCTTCCTGTTGATCTATTGCTATCTGTTTCGCGATGCTTTAGTTTCCGTACCCCAGTTATATCCCGTGCAGCCTCTATATTGCCTTGGACACCTCCTATCACCTGTGTTTGGTAGATAGTTGGCCTTGCGAGTCATAGTTGCGTGCTCAGGTGCGATCTCGTGTTGTCAAGTACCACAGTTGTTGGATTGCTTGCAAATGTTTAATGGTGGAGTCAAACTATATTACTAGGAAACCCCCATATTACTTTTATCTTCCCTAGAGACATTTGAAAAAATAATAAATGTTTCCCTAGAGATGCTTAATGGCCAAGTTTCTCTAGTAGATGTTTAATGACTATAAATGTTTAATGGCTGAGTCTAACTGGCCAAGTTACTTTATTCAGTTTCATATGGCGGCACATTGGATCTAGCTCTGGGCTTTCCTTCTCCCAGAGCACCAGCGACAACCCATGGTTTCTAGGTGCACCCGTCTTCTGATGGTTACTTCGGATTTTTTCAGCTAGGCTTCGTGGCGCCATTCTAGTAGATTGACAGATGCCTAGTTATTTTCAAGTATCTCGTGTGAGATTTCTTGTTTTTTTCAGATGGTTGGTGTTTTGTATCAACCAGGTCTGATCTATGATAATACTGTCTAAACATGTTTGGTACTTTAATAAAGAGTTGTGTGCATCCGGGGTAATCCCCATTTCGAAAAAAAGGAGAGATCATGGAGCTAGGAAACTTGGCCAGTTGGACTCAGCCGGATTTTTTTACTATTTATAGTCTCTCCAATCCCTGGGATTTCCAACACATGGTAGAAAGGGACCGGGAATCCATGAATCAATTTTTTCCCTCGCAAGGGCGCGCATTTGTCACTGCCTTTTCTTCCCACCGCGCGTCGTCGCCGATCTTGTTGTCGTATTTGTATTTATCGTTCTTTCGGTCGCAATGCCGGCGGAGCTGCACTACTAGGTGAGGAACGAGGACCTGCGAACGGCAGAAGAATACAAACACACTATAAGCTGACAGAACAAGCTTATGAGTGAGTTGAGGAGATACTGCCAAACGCTTGGATCAAGGCTTTTTTTCTAAATTCTGCGAGCGTGACATGTTGTTGAACAACACTTCAGAGGTATTTAACACCTACATCTTGGCAGCTAGATAAAACCTAGTTTACCAATGCTAGAAATGTAGTTTTACAAGCAAATGCATATGAACTTATCCAAATAGAGAGAAGCTGAGAAATGGTTAGGAGTTTTTTTTCCCTAAGATTAAGAAGAAACTGAATAAATTCACTGAATGGAGTGCTAACTGTATGGTCAAGCATGCGGAAATTCACCGTTTTCTCCTAGTTCACATGAGATGGAGAAAACATACAATGTTGAGTTGAAGACCAAAACATGTGGCCGCAAAACATTGGCACGGATCCCTAAGGTTAATGTATATGTGGGCATATCTAGAAATATAGACATATATGTATCCACAAAATATTAAAAGTTAACATCAAATCATATATTTTTAGTCTCAAACTATAACAAATAGTATTTGCTACTAGCTTGATTACCTCAAATAAGAAATAATTCCACTGAGTCCATAGACAAAAATTACATCAAGATCTGCATTTAAATTCAAAAAATTATAGTTAGTTGCTAACTTACTTCTGCAAAATATCAAAGCTATTTAGGTATATACCGTCATCCAAGGGCTGTTCATTAACCTCATGATAGGTATTTGAGTTATGATCATCGCCTTGTCCGGGTTCAAATTCTTAACTTTGATTATCGCCATTGACATCAACATTACTTGCTGCCGGAAAATAACTTTCTAAAGCACCTTTTTGTAATTCAATAAGTTTAATCTCTCGTTTTATTTTATTTAGCATCATACTTATGTATCAGCACCATATCACCTAAAATTGTGAAGGAACTGAATACATTAAATAATAAACTAAACATAGAACACTAATACTACCCGCAGCTACAAGGGACAATGGGCAGATGAGCAAGGACAAGATTGACCGTACCAGGGGCAGCATGCCAACAGTGGCCCACCCAAGCAACACCAAGAGAAACAACTCCAATCAGGCAGGGGAGATCGATCTGGATCGCCCAGAGCACATAGCAGTGCTGCAGCAGCTGGGGGCTGTCAAAGACGAAGAGAACTAAAAAGTGAATGTTATTACGACCCATCCACTCAGGTCCAAGTTCTCACAAATGAAAATTTTAGTTCTTATTATTTAAAAAATTAAACTCGTTGTGGGGGTTTCCTCCATTGCTTGCTTTCCTTAAAAAAAGACCAACAAGACTACTTGAGGGACGACGAATCATTTTTTCCTAACGATCGATTTGCAAAAAACAATTGTGTGCACTAAAAGCTCTTTCTACATGTTTTTTTATTTTTATATGATGTGAAACATTTTTATGCTAATTACTGTGGTTTTCTAATCGCATCAAAATCAGGAGTATAAAATATTTCTATGCTATGTTTTTCCTATATGTATTTCTTAAATTTTCGCACCCAAAGAGTCTTTGATAGTTGTGTGAATAAGAGTACATTCATGACTCTCTTTTTGTGTTGTGTACTCTCTCAATCCATATAAAGATGTTGTTTTAGACTTGGACTAAACACATGCTAATAAAAATATATTGTAATATGTTTATCATCCGAATATTTTAACGTAAATATGATGGTATTTTAACGTACAACAAGTCTTATATTTTTTGTATATGTTAGTGGTCAGGGCCATACATTTTGACTACAAGTTCTATAAGAAGTCACCTGTTGTAAAAAAACATTTGTTCTATCTAGGACATGTCCCTTAGATTAATCTGACCTCCGGTGGGTTTGGATGGAGTTTCTCCTTTGAAGGTAGAGGACATGCATATGCATGCATAATCTACTCATCATTGACACCATCACATTAATTACAAATTTAAAATATTCAAAATAATTTATCTCCTAAACGTTAATCTAACTAGAGATTCATCTTCTCCTTTGAGTTCATATTGATGAGTGCTTCAAAGATAGATCACATGTTTCTGTGTTTAGAAAAATAATCATCGCACCAGCTGTCATTTCTATATTCCGAGGCTACCAAACTAAGAAAAATTTAGCCAAGCTAATATTGCATAGTTGCCTGATAGTTTCTATACATGCTTTTAGACATTGTAATGTTATGCAGAGGTAAAGGGTGAGTATTTCTAGTGTTTGCAATAAGAGGTCATTTATTCCACAAAATTCAGTATCATTTAGCCTTGCATTGAACTCTAAATGACATGGCAACTAAGTTATTATAATTTGGCAACTTGACATTCTGCAATTGACAACCAACCGTTGACAATTTGGCAACTAACGATGAAGAAATGTGCTAAAATATGTTAACATGGAGTCTAATTTTGAAGATCCGGTCACGACTAAGCTAAGGTGAAAACGAAAATCAACCGAATTCAGTTTCCAAATTTTAAACTAAAAGAAATATGGTCGATGTCATCATAGATAATATCATTGTACTAGCAGAGTGTCCGTGCGTTGCTACGATGAATTAGTTTCTTTTCTGGCTTACACAAATCTAATACATGTGAGTTTGTTTAGGAAAATATATTTATATAGTGTTTATATGCAATAAGATAAAACAGTTCTCGTGAATATAATTGAGTTTTATTTAGTTCTCTTTTCCTTTTATCAGATAGGATCATTCTTTCGTTGAATCATGAATAGCGTGAGCAACAACTTCTCATCGGTGATGTTGCCAAGTTTAAGATGGATTACGAATTCTTGTTAGTGGCTTTGAGAAGATCAACCCGGCGCTAGAAGATCCGATAGTCAAACCGCTCTACCACTTGTTTTCGTCTAGATCTCGGAGTGAGATCCATTATCAATGGTATCGGGTTGTAACGCCCCCAAAATATATTTCATAATAGTTTTTTTTGTTTTCTTTCTGCATCATCATGACAACATGGATAGCATTGCATTATTATGTCCCTAAAATTATTTTTATTAAACATTATTATTGTTTCTAAAATTATCTCTACTTTTAACTCAAATTAAAACTATATTTTTATGCTAATTTTGTTTGTCTAAAATCTTTTTTAAAAATATTTTAAAATAAAATAGAAAAACAATAAAAGAAAAAATTCTTTCTTTTTTGATTACCTTCCTCGCGTATGTATAAGACCGAATCCATTCTTTTTCGAAGTGGCAGCCAAGCGCGCACACGCGTAGGAGCTGCCTCTGCTCCGACCACACGCCAAGGTGCATCCCTCTCTACCCGACCAACGCCGCCGCTCTGAACCGCGTCGACCTCCTGCCTTAGCACTGGCGACACCCTAGCTCGTGTCTCCCTTGCCAACGAACCTACGCTAATTTTGCACATTTGTAAAGCAACAAGGACTTGGCATGTTTCCTGCTATTCTGATTTTCAAAAGAGGCTTCAACTTGGCCTCTTCCAATATCACCTAATTGCATGTAGTCCCTGTTCTAAATCCGGGTCTGCCTGTCCATCCACATACTCTGATGTCTCTTTGCTGGGATTTCATAAAAATCAGTTCAAGATTTTGAGATGTGATGCAGTTAGTAATTTTGTGTTCCTTGTACATGACATGTTGTAGGCGCGACAACAGTTTATTCAGACTTTGGTACATGATACAGTTTTTTTTAGGCGTGACAACAGTAAAAAAGAATCTTAAAAAAATGATACAGTTTCCTTGAAAAACGCTGAAGCTAAATGCAATGTCGTGTTAAACTACATATTATGCTCCTCCTATATGTATCACGCAGTATCTAGAGTGATGCTTTCGATGACGATGACCACAATTATATCATCTTGTGTTTTAGTACTTTGCAGGGCTATCAGACTTACAAGTACTGAACATGTTTTAGTTGAGTAGGTCTATACTACAGCCTTGCAGGTGATTATCTTGTTTGTAATACCAGCTGTGAGAACGTCATGGGTGAATCATGCCAACAACTTGATGATTGTGTTGACCCATTACATATCCAAGATTGTAAAGTCCAGCTGAGTTGGCATGGGAACTTCCTGGACAGGGTCTCCTTACAATCTGCTTCTCTACATAGACAAACTGGATTCAACAGCGAAGCACACACGGAAAAATACATGCAAAGCTAGCAAGCTATCTCACAGTTTCTCTGTCTCTATCGGCATCATTCTTTTTTGTCTGCACACCTCCGATCACCCCTGCCTCGACCCACTCTTCCCCTCCAGCGACGGCCTCACATGCAAATCCCCTCTGCTGGCCCTACCCCCTTATTCCCCTTCCACCGGCCTCCTAGCTCCCATCACGGAGTGGCTGCCTAGGCATCGTGGACCTGCTATGCGCCGCGCAGATCGAGCGGCGTGGTGAAGGAAGAAGGAGCGCGCGCTGGTGTCCAGGTCGAGCGGAGGACCTACTCCTTATCCCCTACGTCCTCTACCAAGCCATGCCCTTCCTCTTCCCTACGTCCTCCTGCCTAGCCCTCCTCTCACTCTGCTCCCATGGCGTCCATCGGCAGCGGCAGCAAGCCCAAAAGGAGGGGCATAGGGACCTGACGGCGAATCCCATCTCGTGCCACCTCGTGTAGACAACAACTTAAACTTTTCTAAGGCCCCGCGTCAGCGGTTTCGCGTATCGCTATCTGCGCACGCGCGAGGCATGGGTAGGGGCACTGGAGCGGCGCCGCAGATCCACCGGGAGCGGGGACGCACGTGCGAGGCATGGGTAGGGGCACTGGAGCGGCGCCGTAGATCCACCGGGAGCAGCGACGGATCGATTTGGGGAGGTTGGGGTGAAAAAAAATTATGTGCGGGTTAGAAGAAGATACCTGGGCAACCGGGATCGTCCTGAGGCTCGGACCTTGGAGGAGTTGGGGGCGGCCGGCGGCCGGCGGCTAGTATTTGGCGGCGGCCTGCGGTGGTGGCCGGGAGGGTCTGAAGGGAGACGGCGAGGAGACGGAGTACCGCGGGTTGCGCCTCAGCGTCTACATCGTTGACCTCCCCCGCGCGCGCTCAACCAGGGCCTCCTATACGGCGGATGGTCCGGTGGCCGGAACCACGCCACGATGGCATTAGGAATTTGGGGAGAAACTTATCTAGTCGGGGGAAAAGAAGCCTACGATGTTTTGTTTGCTTTAGCGGTGGCATGGTCTGTAATATATACAAATAGTCAGGGGCAAAACATTCAGAAAAAAATCGGAACGAAAATTTTACAGGACGGACGAACCTACCCAAAAAAAGCCTACGACGTTTTGTTTGCTTTAGCGGTGGCATAGTCTATAATATATCCAAATAGTCAGGGGCAAAACTGTTACTCCCTCCGACCCATATTAGTTGACTTGGATTTATCTAGATTCGGATGTATTTAGTATTAAAACATGTCTAGATACATCCGAATTTAGACAAATTTAAGTCAACTAATATGGGTCGAAGGGAGTAGAAAAAAATCGGAACGAAAATTTTACAGGATGGACGAATCTACGGTAAGGAAAATTATAGTATAGATAGATAGATAGATAGATAGATAGATATGCGATAGGGAAGAGGAGAACCGGCAGCTGTGTAATGCAGTCCTTGTAATTTCTTCGATGGGTATCCGAAAACAGCCGATGGGTCATCATAGCCCACGGATATTCGAACCAACCGAGCCACATTTCTGTTTCTCTCGTTTGCATGCAGAAGATGCGAAGATGACTATGACTATCCTGATCCTTTTGGTAAATCTCAGTTAATTTACACTGTCTCGCGGGATTATGGTTTATCTCAAGCATAGAAGCCTTCTAAGAAGGAATCTACAGCTCTGGGAACCTCGCACACGGCTTCGAACACCGCTCTGACCGGCCGGTGGTCTGAGAGCCTGTACCCACCGCACCTCTCGTACCGGATCTGCTTCAGCCCCTTGCCGCGCCAGAGTACACGATCGCACCTGCAAAATCACGCGTTACAACCATTGAACCATCTAATCAAGAATCATCTCATCTCACTTGGCAAGATTCAGGAAAGATGCACGGGCCAGACGTACCATGCCGGCGCTCGCTGCTGCTTCTGGCGGCGGCGGACGCCAGTGCCGCCGCTGTCGATCCACCAGTAGAACTTGTCGGAGTTGCGGTGGTACTTGTATGTCGGGGAGAAAGTGACGATACCCTCGCTCCAGCCCTCGAACCGCCGGCCCTTGCCGAGCTCGAGCAGCAGCTCGTCCTTCTCCAGCAGCGTGCTCCACTTATTGGCACTCACCAGCAGCCGCGCCTGGGCGTCGTCCATGGAGATCCGGTAGTTCAGGTCGCCGAGCAACACCACGCGGCTGGATGATGCAAATACGACGACACGAGCTCCATTCCGTTAGAGGAGCTCTGTTTTGGTCGATTGCGAGGGTCACACATCATGAGTAGATTAAGCTGCAGATTTATAGGACGCCTACTCGTGGTCGAGGATCTGCGTCGGCGGCTCTTCGTCCGGCGCCACCATGCGTCGGCGGCGGAATCTGGTCCGAGAGAGGATGTCCGCCGCGTCTACGTTCCGGAGCAGCACATCGCCGTCCTTGCTTCCGGAGGCCAGGTGGCAGCAGACGAAGCAGAAGCTCGTGCCGTGCAGCAAGAACCGGAGGGACACCGCGCCCTGCAACGTCTTAATTAGCTGGGCTGGATGGTGTTGTGCTTGCTGCGCCCCTCGTGGTGTCTATTGTGGTGCTTACGTAGTACTACACTACTACCTTATTGCCAAGACGGCCAAGGACGCCGGCGCCGACGCAGGAGACGCCTAGGTGGCGGACGTGTCGGCGGAGGCCGCTCCTCACCCAGACGGAGAGGAAGACGCCGACCATCTGCTTGCTCGTGACGCACCTGAACTGCTTCTGCTCATGGTGCGCAGGTGCCGCCTCTTCTTCTCGCCTTCTTCCGGCGTGGTTCAGTGCATCTCCGATGAGTTGGTTCCACCTGCTGGATATCGAACTGTTCTTAGGACCGAGCACGTTCCTCGCGTTCAGCGGTACCATCTCTTGGAAGCTGAAGACAAAATCATAGCAACAAATCAGGAAAAAGAAAAAGATCAACTGACGGTTCCATCCATTACTCAACAAACTCTGAAAGACAGATTACCCAAGAACATATATGTCGTAGCAGTTGCAGGCCTTTGTGTCGAGCCAGTCTTCCAGGTCCAGATCGTCCGGTGGAGCCACGCCGCCGACGTTCCATGTACTGGCAAATACCCTGCACCAGGTGACTGAACTTGTCAATATATTGTGCTCTGATTGCAGTTCAAAGCAAAACGCGATGTAGTAGTATATGCCCACCTGTACCTCAACGTATCGTATTCGTTCCTGCTTTTCTGCAACGCATCCGCCCCAAATCCCGCAAACTCGGAGACGAGCCGGTGGAGGGAAATGGTGCTGACTTGTGCCATCTTTGGGGTTTCCTCCATAAGATTGAAGACCATGCCAGTCAGTGCTGCAAGCCTTCAAGATATATAGTGAGGCAAGCTGAAGGGAGAAGGAAAGCTAGCTGTCACCATAACATTGGGCGGGGTAGTAGCTCTGACGCTGACAGGAGCAGGAAATGCACGCCCACACATAATTTGGGGAAGGACTTGCCAACTTCTCTGCACCAGCAAAAAGTATCGGATGCAGAAACTTAAACCTTGAGCTTCCTCTCACTTCGTTTTTTCTTTTTTCCGACAAGTGTCGCTGTCTCTCATTGTTACAGTCTTACACATGAACAGCCCCAGGTTACAAAACCTTGAAATTTAGCTTCATGTCATTTTCAGCACCACCGGTTACCAGTTAAATACGAGGAGTGCCCACGCACATAGAGTGATAGCAAAGGAACACAATGATAGAAGCATCACAGATTATCTCTCTAACATGAATTTGTACTTGGGTGCTGATACCCTAACCCCTCCCGCCTCCGCGCAGCGGCGCCGTGCCGCGCGGCGCCGGGCGGACCCCCCTTCCGACCTAGTCCTCCCTCCCGTGATCTCTCCTCCCGCCGCCACCGCCCGGATCGTCGCCGGGAAAAGACATGGTGGCGTGGCGGCGGCGGCGGTGGTGTCCCTACATCCGATACGGCGGGGAAAGGCGGCGGTGTCCGCACCGGGCTGGTTCGACGACGGTGTTGTGGCGGGTGGCGGCCGGTGATCCTCGGCCTAGATGGCGGCAAGCGGCGGCGGGGATTCTGGCCTAGCGGACCGCGATCTGCTCCGTTCGTCTCCCTCGACGCCCGCGCCCAGGTTACCCGGGCCTTGTTTGCGACACTAGGGCGCTTGGGGCATCTGCCCCGGCATGGTGGTGGTGACCTCCTTCTTCGTCGGAGTGGTCGGTCGAGTGGTCTTGTCGTCAAGCGGCGGATCCTGCTATTTTCCGGCGGTGGCGTGGGGGCTGCTGGCTCGGTTTCACTAAAGGAGGTGATACTAGATCCATCTCAAGCCAAGACGAAGATCTGCCTGATGTTGGTCTCCATTGATCTGGTTTCTGTGTCGTGTTCCGGAAGGCTCCGCCGGCAAACTCCATAGTACGCTCATGCCGTGAGTTTGCTGGATCGGATGGGATTCGGTCGTACGCACCCATGTTTTACTCCGACTGTTTGGTTTCAGAGGGTGCGCTTCGAAGCTCTGTTGGCTGTTATCATGAGGCATGTTCTCGTTCCATGGTGCTGACGGAGAAAGTCATGGAGACCGAGATCTGAGGACTGACAATGGTGGTTCGAGTCTGGGTGATGAGGAGGAATTGGCTTGGTGACTTGTGACTTGGAGCAGTGGCATGCAAGTGGGGGCGACTGCATAAGGGAGGTTCATGGGCCTTGTTGAGGGTATTGTTTTGAGAGCGTGGACTTTCTTCAGGGTGAAAACCTTGATCTTTGATCGGTCGATGACGGTGTTTGTGCACCGTTCCTTTCTTGAAGGCGTCGTTTTTTTGGAGAATCTGGACTTCTAGTGCTGTATTGGTGGTGGTAGTACTGTTGTTTCAATGAATGAGTCATTGTAGCAAGATTTTTTTTTTGTAATTCTTCTTTCTTTTTTGACTGTGAGCATTGTATGGCCGCTAGGTCAATACGTTGTTGCAGAGACTAGGTGTAATTGGTATCCTCTGATATTAATATATGCTCCTTTCCAAAAAAAAAGAATTTGTACCGGAAGAATAAGCCCTGAGGCCCAACTTACCTTATCAAGAGAAAATCGCAAAATACCGTGACAATTCGGACAACTACTTCAAGAAACCGCGCATTTTCGTTTTATTATCATCAAATCACCGCAGGTTTTGGGGCAGGCGGTCAAATAAAACATGCCAGGTTAGCTTGATAGCAGGTCCCACCTGTCAGATACAGTATCAAACTCTGTTTAGCGATGAATTAGTGTTTTTTGTCACCGCCTGCCCCAAGACCTATGGTGATTTGATAATGAAACGTAGACCTGCGGTTTCTTGAAGTAGTTGCCCGAATTGTCGGGGGGTTTTGTAATTTTCTCCCTTATCCAACTACTCTACACGTTAGCTACAAAATACCAACACAACACCTGGTTCGAATCAAGTGTGCTTGGCTCACTTCCCGTTTTACTGGAATGCTACACTGTAATGTTTACCATTTTGAAGGTTTGGATGGTGCATATGCCACCTCTGACTAATATGTGTGGATGGATCTTGGATGGGTACGTATGGCTAAAGCAACGGTTGTGCAACTTGGCTGCAAAATATGCATTCTCATTGCTATCTGTTGGGTGTGCTACCTTTGGCCGTGGCAATGAAACCAATAAACCATGCAACCAATAAACCATGCAACTTGTGCATGATCTTCGAGGGTTCAGTTAATAAGTTAATTGCAAAAAACCACCACATATGCACGGCAAGTTCAAAAAACCATCGGGTTACACGAATTTTGCAAAAATCCACCAGGATTGCGCTGATTTGTTGCAATGTTCACTGCTGCTGAGATTTAATTTGGCAATGCTGACCATGATTCTAACGGAAGGATCCCACTGTCAGAGATGACCTGGCAATGTAGAAAAAGTCAAAGCAGCCAAATATTAGCTAGGTTATAAATTTTAGGCTATTTTTGTAATTTTTTGGGTGGAGCCCAACTGCCTCACCCAATCCAGACCTGAGCACGTCGGCAGCAGAGCGCCCCCTGGCGGCGGCCCGCCCCGTGCTCGCCTGCAGCTCGCGGCCGGAGCATGTCTCCGTGTCGGAGCTCCCCGTAGCCTCGCACGCACACCGCCCGCCACGCGCCGCCCCGTGCGAGCTACATCGCCTGTAGCTCGCTGCCGCCGGAGCATGTCCCTGTGCCGGAGCTCCCTCGTAGACCCGCGCGCCGCCCAACGCCGCCCCACCCCGAGCTCGCCGCCCCTGCGTCAGAGCTCGCCGCGCCGCCCCATTGCCCCTAGACGGAGCTCACCCGCCCGCGCCGCCCTGGCCACGGAGCTCGCTGTGCCGCCCCATTGCCCTTAGACGGAGCTCGCCCGCCTGCGCCGCCGCACCGCCCCATTGCCCCTAGACGGAGCTCGCCTGCCCGCGCCGCCCTGGCCCCGGAGCTCGCTGCGCCGCCCCATTGCCCCTAGACGGAGCTCGCCTGCCCGCGCCGCCCTGGCCCCGAAGCTCGACGTGCCGGGCCGAAGGTCTCCGTGCCGGAGCTCGCCCGCCCGCGCCGCCCTGGCCCCGGAGCTCGCCGCGCCGGGCCGAAGGTTTCCGTGCCGCCCTAGCCCCTGGCCAGAGTTCTCTGCGCCGCCCTGTCCCCCAGGCCGGAGCTTGCCCGCCTGCGCCGCCCTTGGCCATCGCTCGCTCACGGCCACTCCGACCACGGCGGCTCCACCTGCGTTCGATGTCGTGCGCGCCAGCCGTCAGGGGCCATGTCGCGCGCCTCGCCGACCCCAGCCACGACGGTTTCCTCACCGTCGACGCCGGCCACGGTGGCTCCTGGCCAGTCGACCAAGGTGCAGCGCCGCTACCTTACAGGAAAAGGATTTTCTTTTTTGATGAGTGAGAAAAAATTTACCAAAAGAACCCCAAATTTAGATCTGTGTCCCATTATCTTTGTCTTATTGCCACGTCATCTCTGTCAGTGGGTCCCCTTGTCAGAGATGTTGTTAATGTGACTAAACCAGCCCATTAGTGGACATTGCAACGAATCTATGCAATCCTGGTGGATTTTTGCAAAATTCGTGTAACCCGGCGGTTTTCGAACTTGTCGCGCATATGTGGTGGTTTTTTACAATTAACTCTTCAGTTAACTGTTATGCATGTTCTCACGCGCCTCATGTTCTATATCTTTGCTAGAGATATTGAATAGTTTACGCAAGCTTCTTTGCTGGAGCTGACAGTGTAGACAGGTAGGTGTAGAAATGATTTTCAAGACACTGCATCTTTGGCACGGCCATGTCCTTCTTCTTGTTCAGACGGTGCAGCTGCATATTCTGTGGAGAATGTGCAGTCAATTTCATATCAAATTACTTCTGTTATCAAGGTTCATGTAATCTATACCACACAAATATGAAAACAGATGTGTAAGTTCTAGCTGCCTTTGCTCTTACTGTATGTGTCCTTGCTTTGCTTCTGTTATAAAGTTTTAGGCAATTCGCCTTAACTGCACTTCAGAAATTTGTCAACCATGTCATTGTTGCAACAAAAATGCGCTGGTATTTAAAGGTAGTATCCTAACTGCACTTAACTGCACTTCAGAAATTTGTCAACCATGTCATTGTTGCAACAAAAATGCGCTGGTATTAGTTTTGACGAATTTCAGGCAATTCGCCTTAACTGCACTTCAGAAATTTGTCAACCATTTCACCATGCATCTGGAGAGAATTCGTCAAAACTAATACTACCTTTCAAAGGTAGTCTTACAAAGGATGATTGGAGCTAACGTTTGCACTCATTTTTATCCGTTCAACCCCTAGCATTGAAGTTATGTGTCATACTCACTCCATCCTAAAATATTAGACGAATTTGTTTGTAAGACGGGGCATTGAAAAAAGTATTGGTATGTAATATACGTGACCTGAATTTAATTATAATGGATTTTCACTAAAAGTTAATTTTGATAGTAATTTTTATCACATAAACCGAGCAAAATTCACTAGAGTAACTGTCGATCATAGTGTTATCTTGACCAAAATAAAACCTTACTTTCTGGATGGAGTGACTATTTATTTTGAGTAGACACGGGGCGTTTTATATTTGGTGCGGAACCTCTAATCATTTTCTAGCGCGGTTTGTAAGCTAATCTATGTCCCCCACACATTAAGATTGCTTTAGTTGAACTGCCCATTAAGATTGTTCAAGTCTAAAGAACATCTGAAGAAGTCTTAATACTCTGTCTGAGGTTTCCTCGAGCACAGAACCATGAACATCCTTTTCAAAAGTTTCAGCCTTTTGCATCAATTGTTTCTAGAAATGGAAACATTCCAAAAAATGAAAACCCCACTCGGGCCTTCAGATTTGGTACCCAAATCTCCCAACTGTTGAAGTATGATCCAAATTCTGTTAAGGATGCTAATTTCTGACGGAGCGGAGCGAGGCCCGTCGTCGGGAGGCTTGGGATACCTCTTGTGTTAGCACTAATCCTGACTTGCACGTGTGTTAGATATGTTTAGGCTGTGCGCGTGCGTGCTCTGTGTGCGTGGCAGCGCGTGAGTGTAGGACTAGGAGGTTAGCTCGTGGGCGCGGGCGATGCATGCAGAGGCAGCCGCGTCGTACGCGTTGCTGCGCGACGTGCGTGCGGCCTGCGCATGCGGATCGAGGGGCAGAGTGGAGTTCGTGCTCCCAGCGTCAGCTATAAATCTCATGTGTAGTCTCCCACGTATGGGTGTGAGAAGGGAGAGCCAGAGATGTAGTCTCGCCTCGATCGTGGTGTGTGCCCGGCCGGCGGTAGGAGAGCTCCCCTGGGTATTCCATGTATGTGTCCGAGCAAGCTGAAAGAGAAAGATACTAGGGCGTTGGTGTGCCCGTGGCGGCGTTCGTGCGCCGGGAAAAACTTGTGCCTCTTCTACCTTGTTCGAGCGAGAGAGAGAGCGAGCTAGCAAGGGCTCGCGCCGTCATTTGGTATCAGAGCCTTCATGGCCTGAGGCCGTGGAGCATGGCCATGCCGTGCGTGCGGGGAGCACGGCGGCCGCGGCGGACCTGCGTGGTGGCGCAGAGGCTGCGGTGGCGCGGCGTGGCTCGGCGGCGTGGAGGAGAAGCCGTTCGTGCCGCGGGTGAGGCAGCTCGAGCGGCCACGTTGCTTGCGTCAGGGTGCGGCATGTGCGTGAGCCGAGGGTGTGCGGATCACCGGAGGAGAACGCGTCCAGCGGAGCGCAGGACGGCCGCGTCGATCACGTCAGTGCGTGATCGTGTGCGCGAGCCGGGGCGTGCAGGGCGTGGCGTCATCGAGGAGATAGGCGTTCGTCGCCGAGGTGTATGTCGCCGTTGTGCTCGAGTTCGTGCTCGAGTTCGGCTACATCCTTCCGGCGTTTGTCGCTGGAGGCTGCACGGCGTGTGTCGCCAGAGCCGGAGAAGAACGGCGTGTGTTGCCGAGGAGCTCAGCGTGTGTCGCTGAGAAATAAAATGAAGGCTGCGACGTCTATGCGGAGGTGGGGCACGCAGCGGTGGTCGTGTCAAGACGGGAGGCCGTAGCAGCGGCCACGGCGACGACAACGACGAGAGCTACAACCTCTCCGGCGATGCAAGTCAAGATTAAGGGAGGCATTGTTAGCACTAATCCTGACTTGCACGTGTGTTAGTGTGTTAGATATGTTTAGGCTCTGCGCGTGCGTGCTCTGTGTGTGTGGCAGCACGTGAGTGTAGGACTAGGAGGTTAGCTCGTGGGCGCGGGCGATGCATGCAGAGGCAGCCGCGTCGTACGCGTTGCTGCGCGACGTGCGTGCGGCCGGCGCATGCGGATCGAGGGGCAGAGTGGAGTTTGTGCTCCCAGCGTCAGCTATAAATCTCCTGTGTAGTCTCTCACGTATGGGTATGAGAAGGGAGAGCCAGAGATGTAGTCTCGCCGCGACCGTGGTGTGTGCCCGGCCGGCGGTAGGAGAGCTCCCCTGGGTATTCCATGTATGTGTCCGAGCAAGCTGAAAGAGAAAGATACTAGAGCGTTGGTGCGCCCGTGGCGGCGTTCGTGCGCCGGGAAAAACTTGTGCCTCTTCTACCTTGTTCGAGCGAGAGAGAGTGAGCTAGCAAGGGCTCGCGCCGTCATCTTGTAAGCCGCTATATATACCTCTTGTACGGGTCGTTCATGACTTAGGTTACCACCGCTATATATACCTCTTGTAAGCCGCCGGCTGGGATATGTTGCACCTGTGAAATTCCTGGCGTTGTGTAAACACTCTCCGTTATAGTGAAAATTTGTTGGCTGACGTCCGTGGTTTTTTCTCTCTCTTTATTGGAGAGGGTTTTCACGTTAAATCTGTATCCCCCCTTGCTGTGATTTCGTTTTCGTTCTTCGTTATTTGATTGTCGCAATGCAAACACCATTGGAAAGGGGAATTCAAAACAAATTATTTTGTCACTTCATAGGATTAAAAGGTAGGGAGAGATAATTATGATTGGTTTTTCTATCATTTCGCCCACTAACAGCACAGGCACATAAAACACAAAATTTAATTAACTGCAATTATCCAGACCATACTAGTACCCAGTGACAGAAGCTAAAGTGGCAGCTTAATAAACTTACCCAAAACCAGTAAGAGACAACCAAAAAGGCAGCAACTTGTGTTAGGCAAAGACAAGAGCAGATGGCCAATAGTATCAGAAACCATCCAACAATCAGCATGGATTCGGCAATAATAGCTTATCACCTGTTAATGCCCTTATCTATTCTAAATTATCCTAGTGTCTCAGGAATGCCCATGTTGTTAATTTAAAACTAGACACTAGCCGGCAGCAGCCGTAATAGAGTTGATGTTTTCCTGCTTCCTTGTCTTCTTTCCAAGCATCATGTAGTGAAAATTGAGATAGTTTTTTGTGGAAAAAAATGTGGTTTGAGATTAATGGTGACATCACAATGTACCTGATTCGGAAGGGCAACACCGAAGATTTGTTTTGGGTAATAATGTGTAATAAAGTAAAATTGACCACTGAGTATTCTTTAAGCTATCTGAAAAAAATACAAGGAAGAGCAGTCTCCCTCCACCTAAAAGGATTAGTAGTCTCCCATAACCTCTCTGGCATCGTAGGGCTCTTGGATCTTGACGCGCAGTATGGATGTACAATTAAAAAGAAATTGCCGACAGGGAAATGATCCCTTCCTTAATTATACGTTGTTACGTAGGTGGGACTTCTGGTTTATTCGACTGTGCCTCGGCTTGGACGCGATTTTTCAAGTATTGCCACAGCTCCGACTTGCTCAGCCACCAGGCTCTGGTTCTCAAGAAACCTACTTATAAGTATACGAGCCTCACGCTTATAAAGTAGGGCAGGTTCACCTAGTCGGACAGATAAGTATATAGGCCGCATTAAGTCCCTATGGAATACATTTCTTTTGTTTTGTGTTATGTAAAAGGAATACGGCCCGCTCTTGCCTCGTTGGGCCTGGTGGTCCATGGGCTTTAGCTTTATTACATGTAATATGCTGATACGACTTGTAGAATTTGCGAGCAGTTTTTTCCTTGTTTGGCAAAAGATGTTAAGAAAAGGAAGCTAAGCGCGAGAGAAATAATCTGCTATAAAACCTCTAGTTACAACTTTATTTTAACTTTTGTCTTATTTTGTAACCTGGAAAGATCTCTATTGCAACTGACGTGCAACTCAAAAAACTCAGTTACAACCCACTAGCAACTAGTAAAATCTTGGTTGCAATCCACAACTGGAGAAAATCTAAGTTGCATGAGTCTTTCAACGGAAAAAAGTATCAATTGCAATCCACTTGCAATTGAAAAAACTCAGTTGCCGCTTGCAACTAGAAAATAAGTAAGCTGCAACTCAAACATCTCGGTTGCAATCCGCTTGCAACAACAAGAAACACAGTCGCAACCCACTTACAACTAAAGAAATATTGCAACCCTCTTGCAACAACAAGAAACACAATTGCAGCTCACTTGCAACCAGAGAAAAATCTGAGTTGCAATCCATTTGCAACTAGGAAAAAATTTAGATGTAGCCCACATATAACTGAAAAAAAACAATTGCAACCAACTTGCAACTCTTATGCCATCACAAAGCACGACACAACCCAACGATTCAAAAGTTGACCGAGCTTTGATTCAAAATATTTGTCGACCGAGAATTAGCAAACGTGATATAGTATAATTTTTTAAAAAATAATAAAATATTAAAAAAAGGCCTTTAATAGACTGTCAAGTATTTATAACATTAAAAAACTAAAAGGTCAAAATGGTGGTCAATGTTAACGAACCATGTTGTGTGCATAGATAAAAAAAAACACGACATGACCTAGTAAATGAACCAGGACAATTAGATGTACATAATTAACTCTTTTTTTATCTAACTATATATTTTATTAGACAATCCGTTTACAAAGATTATAGATGTGATCACTAAAATAGACAAATTAGTGTCGCGTAAATTTGCACAAAATATCCCACAGGTAGAAAAAATATAACTCCACCATTGGAGAAACTTGTGGCTCAGCCGGAACGTCATCCACCATCGTCCTCCGCCACCACCATGGCAACACCGGAAAAAGAGGCGAACAACCACCATACCGAGTTCTAGGAGAGCACCTTAACATACAACGATGCTTTTTGAGCCGATGAACTGGACCATCGCAAGCGACGAGGCAAAGACTTTGTGGCACGTCGACCAGGGATCTTCCCCGTGGTCACCAGATCCCGACACCGTCAACTTCATCTGCAGACGAAGAAGAGGAACACTGTTGTCTGCCGTCATCCACACACCCAACTGCAAGACAGCAAACACTACTATAGTAGCCAAAACAACCTTCACCACGAGAGTGTCGGCCATCAGACACGAAACTCACCAGATCCAAAGATCGGCGAGACAACCGGGCCACCTGCCCCACGATGCCACCGGTTGGAGTGGCGTCGAGATGGAGGAAAAGTAGGGACAAAATTATTCCGACGCGGCGCTGTCTCCTCCATAGAAGCGGCGCCCCAAGAAAACACTAGGTCTACCAAAACTACAACCGGAGCCGAAGTACTGGGGTCCCCACCCCCTCCCATGGCCAGAACGGCCGACGGAGGAGGCAGGGATATGCGGCGGCGTTGAAGTTGTGGGCATATGGGTTGGCCTGATCTTATTTCTTAGGAGCGGCGAACAGTTGTGCCACCACAATTAACCTTTTTGTGTAATGGTCAGTACACTAAAGTGAATGGAAAAGCGATCCCACACAGCTATGGACGTTCTGTCTTATCACACACCATCTATTCTGCTCAACTGTACCAAGATTGGTGCTGATATATTGTAAAAAAGTCCAAAATCCCAATTCAGTTCGCATGGGCAAGTCCCTCAAATTTTGCAGAACACCTCTGTGACTTTTTCGGTGCTTCATTGTATATGATGCGTTCATGATCAAACACAAATTTCCTGATCAAAACATCAGTTCTAGGAAACCACTTATTATCTGAAAAGTAAGAGAGGAATTCTATGAATACAAATTCATATATAGAGAACCCGCAAAAAAAATCATATATAGAGCATTTATTCGACCCGAATTTATTATCGGAAATCACTTATTTTGGTAATAGCCATCGGATGGTTTCTTTCCAAGTAAAAGTATACAAATCAATAATCAAGACAATCGATTTGGTTATTTCTTTCCAGAACAGCCATCAAAAATAAATCCGCGAAATTGGGGAGAAACATGGATTAAAAGAAAGGCTTGCTGGAGCATTAAATAAATCCGCGAAATTCATGGACACACTTCATGGATCCAGATCGAGAAAAGTAAAACAAAATCCATTGTTGGTGGCCACTCGAGGAAGAAATCCAAGAAATGGGGGAGGTTGAAGGTAGGGGATGGTCGCCGGCCGCCGCAGCCCTTCTCCCTGTTGAGATCGATGGACCCAGGCGCACTTAGGAAGTCGCCTGCTCCGCGTGGGCGATGTTGCAGCTACGTGCTGCCTCGTCGGCGTCGGCGGCCGGGGGTGGCCCTACTTCCTACTACGTCTCCGCTCCTCGTTTCCGCCGCTGGACGCGGTGGTCGCTCTTCACCAACCACAATCGGGAGAGAAGATGGAGAAAAGGGGAGAGATGGAAGCGAGGTTGCATAAAGTGTACATGTGCACCTCGGCTCCTATAGGGGTGTGAAGATGTACTTTGTACAGGATGCTAGTGAAAAAAGACTAACCCGAATCTTGGAAGATTGTAGGATGTTAGATAAGACAGAAACGTCCAACCCGTGGTGGAATCGCTGCGTCCCTAAAGTGAATTCTTGGAGTTGTTGGTTCGATCCTTGCCAAAAGCCTTTCTCTCTGCCTCTTGTGTTGTTGGGCTGGCCCAGAGCTATGAGCAGACCGTGCACCGTGCAGAAACGAGAAATAAGATAAAACAAAACAAAAGAGTCTGCACTAATCTCCTCATAAGATCTGATGGTTATATAGGTGAGTGAGATTTAACTCGTTCTCAGGCATTTGAGAACTAGCAAATCCCTACACAACTCTATGAGATCAACATGCATCTAGTGTGGTTGCAACTGAGATTGACTGTGCGACCGACGGAGAGTTAGACACACACCCAAAAAAACGGGTGAATGGGAATTTATACTGAGAGCACAGAGCATTGTGAGATGTCAACCTGTCTTTATTTGTGTCTGGCCCAAATTACATTAAGAGCCATGACGGCTTTGGATCAACATTGATAAAAGTAAAGCCAACCGGTGCGTACGTAGGGCAGCCGCCACAGGCGTTCGGGAAGCAAGCATCTAAACTCATCTAGAGTTCCGTCCCCTCGCCGGTCCGCACCGTTTTTGGTGGTCTTAGGGTCTTGGAGGTGTGGCGGACCATGGCCTCTCGCCGACGGGAGGGTTTTCGTTTTTGTATAGCCTTTTCTAGTGTCTTCTTCAGGATGTTGAGGCGGCGGCTACGTCCTAAAATTAGAATAAGGTCATCCCCGTCCTATCCTCGCTCCGGTGGTACGTCTAGCACTGGCGGAGGACGCGTGGAGTCGTGTGTCCGGCGGATCTCTTGGGATCTGATCGTTTTCCGTATTCGTCAGTGTGGTTTGAGGTTAGTCTCTTTCGATCTACGATTGTCATCTTCAGGGACGGTTGCTGCTCTGGTGTCCTGGTCCTACTGGGCCTTAGCACGATGACTTCCCGTTTGTCTACTACAACAAGCTCTACTACGACAAGCTTTGCCCGGCTCCGGTGATGGAGGGGCGAGGACAGCGGCGCGCCTTCGGCTCGTGCTAGTGTCTGTAGTCGTCGCTAGGTGGTCCAATGACCTATTTGTAATTTTTATTATTTTTAAGTCTCTTTGTGCCATTGATGATTATTAATAGATTGGTGAAATTTCGCAAAAAAAAACTTTGATAAAAGTATAAAAGCTTTCGGACCATTTGTTTTTTCGAATCACCTTTAGTTCTTGTGCAACAAAGATTTGATCGTCGATGTGCATGCAAATAATTTTACTCATTTTAGATCTAACACTTACGATTTATTTGAGAAGAGAACTGCTACACACACGGTTCTTGTCCGATTTCGGTACGACGTAGAATTGAAACCGTCTGCACTCAGACTGTTTGCTGATCGGATGGTGCAAAGCAGTGTCGTACGCACCACGTACAGGAAAAGATCATGTGCAGATCAACTCCGGTTTGAGAATGACCTGCGTCAACATCCGAAGTTAAGCACGAAAGGCGGGCAGGTGGTATAATTCTAAGATTAAATCAGAGTCCTATCCATCTCTCTCTCACGTGGAAGAATGTGTTGATGTGAGGGAAACGATGCCCCTGATGGGGGGGCTTCGGTTAAGTGTTATAGGAGTGGAAGAGCCCCACCCGTGGCGATTTACAGGGGATATGAAACGTAGCGGTGGTATACTAACACCTTCCACTACGATCATTAAGGAAGGCAAAAGGACAGATACAATTAAGTTTGACACCCCTCTTAATCTAAACTTTGTAATTCATGAAAAGATTTAGATTACGCATGAACCCATGAAGATCCTTAACTGGTAATACCTTGGTAAATCCATCAACACCTGATCTTTGCTAGATATAAGTCGAACATCAAGGAGCTTTTTGGCAACTCTTTCTCGAACAAAGTGAAAATCAATTTCAATGTGCTTGGTGCGGGCATGAAATACTGGATTGGCAGTTAAGTAAGTAGCACCAAGGTTGTCACACCACAGACATGGTCTTTCTTGAAGGTTAATACCAAGTTCTTTGAGAAGAGCTTTGACCCAAATAAGCTCTGCAGTAGCATTGGCCAAAGCTTTATATTCGGCTTCAGTGTTGGAACGAGAAACAATTGCTTGTTTGCGGGCACTCCAAGATATCAGGTTTGGCCCAAAGAATATTGCAAAACCACCAGTAGAGCGTCTATCATCAAGACAAACGGCCCAGTCGGCATCTGAGAAAGCACTGAGAAGGGTGGATGAGTCTTGTTGAAATGTAAGACCAACATCCAATGTGCCTTTGATATATCTGAGAATTCTTTTTGCAGCTGTCCAGTGTGCCGTAGTTGGTGCATGTAGGAATTGACATACTTTGCTTACTGCAAAAGACAGATCTAGGCGAGTAAGAGTTAAATAGTGTAGCGCACCAATGATACTCCGGTAACGTGTGCTATCCTCAGGACCAAGTGGGTCTCCATCTGTAAGAGATAATTTTTCGATGGAAGTCATGGGTGTAGAAACTAGGGTACAGTTGGTCATGCCAACTTTGGTTAAAATGTCAACAACATATTTCCCTTGTGTTAGAATCAATCGATCATGATCTTTCCTGACTTCAATGCCTAAAAAGAAATTTAGATCACCAAGATCTTTGAGAGCAAAGTGAGAGCTTAGATCATGTACTAAAGCAGAAATAGCTTTATCAGAAGAGCCTGTCACGATAATATCATCAACATAGATCAACACAAAGATTGTGACATCCTTTTGGTGATATAAAAACAAAGAGGTGTCTGCTTTGGAAGATTGAAAACCAAGATCACATAATTTTGTGCTTAGTTTAGAGTACCATGCTCGAGGGGCTTGTTTTAGACCATAGAGAGCTTTATCAAGTTTGCACACATAATTAGGAACTTGTGGATTTTCAAACCCAGGTGGTTGTTTCATATAAACCTCCTGAAAGAACATTTCATGTTTTCCTATGTTTTGCGTGTTAGATAACAATACCGTGGAGATTATTTATGTGCTCTAAGTGTGCAGGAAGCTTTAAGGGGGGCCGGATTATCTGCCACACCAAGGGCCGGATAATCCGGCCTACCTCATTGCTCAATAGGAGCCAAGGCACGTCGCTCGGTATCCGGTCGGATTTTCTCCTGAAAAATCCGAACTGGGAAGGTCTCGTCGCTTCGGTGAATCACTTGAGCCCTGAGACATTTTCGATATTGTGCATTTTTCGACTTTTGATCATAGACACAGCGAATCTGACTTTTTTAAGCAAAGTGAAAATGTGCTGAATGACTTTATTAATCACATACTAATAGAAAGCAAAAAATCACGTAAAGCTGCGGTTTTTCCTCCCTAGGCCGGATAATCCGGCAGTCGCATGGGCCGGATAATCCGGCCCCCAGTTTCTAAGCAAAGGGAGCCAAGGCGCGTCGCTCGGTATCCGGTCGGATTTTCTCCCGGAAAATCTGAACTGGGCCTGTTTTTCCTCCCCAGGCCGGATAATCCGGCCTTCACATAGGACCGGATAATCCGGCCCCTAGAAGTTGATCAAGGGCAAGCTGGGCGCGACGCTCTGATTGGGGGCGGATTATCTGCCGGATATTCCGAGTCTGGGGCGGAGTATTCCCTAGGTCAGATAATCCGGCCCTCACTTGGGCCGGATAATCCAGCCCCCAAAGTGGCCAACGGCTGGTTTCTGAAGGGGGTATAAATACCCCCTCTTCCCCAACGTTCAGAACTCTTGATTCATTCGAAATTGTTCAGACATTGTGTAAGAGCTCTCATTCTCGATCTCCCACTTCAACCACCCGAAGGCTTTGATCTTTGGGGGAATTGAAGGAGGAGAAGATCATCATCATCATCACGAATCAAGCGCATCAACTCCTCTCCATTCACTTGGAGAAATCCATGATCTAGTATTCTTGTCAATAACTAGATCTTGTTCGTTGTATTTAACAACTTTGTTCTTGTGGCAACTTGTTGTCATTTTGGGAGCCTCCAAGTTGATTGTGGAGTTGTTGCCCCGCTAGTTGTGTAAAGGTGCCGGTGCCCGCCTCGAAGGGTACCTATAGTGGAAAGGTGGATCAGGCCTTTGGTGGCGGGATCCATCGGAGAACAGGGTGAGGCCTATTGTGGCGTGGTGGTCTTAGTACCGCCCACTCCTCCAACGCAGACGTACTTCCCTTAACAAGGAAGGAGCTGCAGTTAAACAAATCATGTGTCTCCGCGTGCTTCACTATGGTTTACCCATTCCTCTTTCACTCGCCCTTTACTCGCTACTAGATAGGTTTGCATATAGGGAAATTCCACCTAATAGTTTATCTAGAGACTTTTCCTTTTGTGTTAAGCCTTGAAAAAGTATTAAAATTTGGAGTAGCACCTATTCACCCCCCCTCTAGGTGCCCATACAATCCATTTCAATTGGTATCAGAGCCCCGGCTCTTAATTCGGGCTTAACCGCCTAAGAGTACTATGGGTACCAAGGATGATGGGAATGAGGCTGTGGATAAGGTCACAATGGATGATCTCAAGTCGTTGGAAACAACCTTGTTGAAATCCTTTGAGGCCAAGATGGAGGAGATGAATCAAATGATTGCTCGCCTCACATCATCCATAGCCCCATCTCCATCCTCCTTTGAGGCTGTCACACCATCATCTAAGGAAAAGGGTAACACTGGATCCAAGGATGATGATGCAGAAGGTGAAAAACTTAATAGTTCCACCTCCAAGAAGGGAAGTGGTAAGGAGGAATATAGTGAGGTTCGTCACGTATATTCCCCCGACCCACCTATCCCTCATGCTCATATAAACAATAGGGGTGATCCACCCAAGCTCACTGCATCATCTTTCAATCAATGGTAATTCTTAATGAAATCTCATGTTTGCAGCTCCTCTATTGAACTTTGGAGGATTATTGAAGAGGGTCTTTATATTGGAGATCAAACCAACCTAACAAGAAGAGAAGTTGTGGACAACCAGTTGAATGCCACCGCTCTCCACATGATATAGCTGGGTGTGGGTCCCAAGGACATGCCACACATTGAACATCTCAACACAGCTAAAGAAGCTTGGGATGCTCTTACGGATCTCTTTGTTGGGAATGAAAGCATGAGAAGGAACATGTATGATGCCCTTAGTAATGAAGCTGAGGGATTCTACATGTTGGATGGTGAAAACCATGAGGACATGTATAGAAGACTCAAGGGCATCGCAACAACATTTAGAAAGCATGGGGCCACTCACATTGATGATGCATGGATAAAAAGGAAATATGTGAGTGGCTTAATGCCTTTCGAGCCAACGGCCTTGAAGAGCCTGCAAGGTAGACATAACTACCATCAAATGACATCCAATGAAGTCATGCAAGAAATGGCGTCATTCAAAGTGGCAGCAAAGAATGCTGAAGATGCCCGTGCTCGGGCCATTGGAATGCAAAAGGGTGTCAATGTTGCTCTCAAAGCCAATGTTGTTGAGCAAGAGGAAGATGAAAGAGCATTTGAGGGGGCCTCCATGGACTACCCCGATGAAGTCAAACGTGCTCATGGTGAGTACATGGCGTTTTATGGACGGAACTTTTGGAAGGATCCTGCCAAGGCCAAGTCGGAACTCGAGCGCAAGAACGGGTCAAATGGAAGGAGAGAGTGGCCCAAGACTGAGAACTTGCTACAACTGTGGAGATAGAATGCACTTTGTAGCCGAGTGTCCGTATCAAAATAGAGAAGACAATGGTGGCAGGCTCATTCTTAAAGAAAAATCCAAAGCATCTAAGAAGAAGCCATTTATTAAGAAGAATGGCCCCTTCAAGAAGCAACCCAAGATTGTCTTAGCAGCATAAGAGGAATACTCCTCTGTAAGTGAAGATGAAGAGGATGATGATAGTTCTCGCGAGGTGGCTGCTATAGCCACCACATCGACCCCTTCATCTCTCTTCGACTCGCCAAACGAGAACGTCATCAACAACAACGCTACTTGCCTAATGGCAAGAGGATCCGAGGTATCAACTTCTAGCTCTTCATTTCCTAAGACTAACATAATTTTGGATATGGATGATCATGACAGTCTTAAAATGAAAGAAGAAGTTATTGCTTTGGATACCTTTTTCACTAACCTGCAAGGTGAGCACAAACTCCATTTTGATGCTCTTATGAGTCAACTTGCTCAAGCCGAAGATCTTCTTGAAAAAAAGGGCAGAATTGAAAGAGAAGATGCCTTGGAGATAGCTTCTTTGAAAAATGCCTTGGAATAGGAAGAGGAAGCTCGAGTGTCTTTGGAAGAGAGACTCGAATCCATTGAAGAGTCACAGAAAGAAGTTGTGGCTCATCTCATTAAAGAACATGACCATGCTCTTGCCAAGGTAAAGAATCTAAAGAAAGAAAAGATTGACTTTGGGGCTGTTCATGCTAGACTTTTGGAGAAGTTTGATAATCTTGAAAGTGCTCACAAGGCATTGAAGAGTAATCATTCTACTTTAAATGAGTCTCATGACCAACTCCAAACTCAATTGAAACGGTATGATGTGCCAAGTACCTCCACTTCATCCTATGGAAAAGAAGACCTTGCAAGAGGTTCTCAACACAAAGGTAAAGAAGTGATTGATGAGATACTGAGCAAGCAAAGGACAAACAATAGTAAAGAAGGTCTTGGTTACATTCCCAAGACAAAGAGAAAGAAAAACAAGAAGAAAAAGAAGAGCAAGACTGCTCATCCAAAGACTAGCAACATTACCAATGACAAGACTAATTATGATGGTTTTGCAGGGGTCAACAATCCTAACTTTGAATTATATTGCGATTATTATGGTGATGTTTATGCTAGTTATGTAGGCCCTTATGATTGTTACATTCCTTGGTCTATTTGGGTTCCCAAGACCCTTGTCACTAACATGAGAGGACCCATTAAAAAATGGGTACCTAAAACCAAGAAGTAATTTTCTTGCAGGGCTATGCTTCCGGTGGTTTTAAATGGGTACTCGATAGCGGTTGCACGAGTCATAGACCGGAAGCAAGGAGATCATCACGGAGATGCGGCCAAACCATGGTCACATAACCGTCTCCTATGGTGACAAGTCAAAATCTGAGGTATTGGGTCTCGGAAAAGTTGTGGTGGCTCACGATATCTCTCTCGTGGACGTCATGCTTGTTGAGACCCTCGGGTACAACTTACTTTCAGTTCGCGCCCTTGGTAAGATGGGCTTTGCAGTTTATATTGATGCTGATTTGGTGGTACTCTTGTGGAGCAAGTCTCTAAAAGTCGCTTTCGTGGGATATGTCGAAAATGACCTGTACGTGGTGGACTTTTCGGGGAAAACCACTACAGGCCCGATGTGTCTTTTCGGAAAGGCTGACGCGGGTTAGCTATGGCATTGCCGACTAGCCCACGTCAATATGAGAACTTTGCAAAGTGTCCACAAGGGTGGCCACATCCTTGGACTAAAAGAAAATGTCTCCTTTGCCAAAGATCGTGTTTGCAGGGCGTGTGTTGAAGGAAAAATGCATGACTCTCCGCATCGAAGGAAAACCATTATCTCGTCAAAAAGGATCCTAGAGCTCCTCCATGTGGACCTCTTCGGACCTCCGTCTCATGTAAGCCTCGGTGGGAAGAAGTATTGTCCAGTGATTATTGATGATTAGTCAAGATACACTTAGGTTTATTTCTTCAAGTTGAAGAGTGAAACTCAACAAACAGTCATCGACTTCGCCAACGAGGTTCAACGTCAACACAACGTCCCCATTTTGGCTATAAGAAGTGATAACGACTCTGAGTTCAAGAACTACACCTTAAATGAGTTCCTAAGTGAAGAGGGGATAAGACATCAATATTCCGCTGCGTACACCCCTCAATAAAATGGTGTAGCCGAGAGGAAGAATCGAACTCTAATGGATATGGCAAGATCAATGTTAGCCAAATTTAAATCTCCATATAACTTCTGGGCTGAAGCAATCTCTACTGCTTGTCACTCATCCAACCGATTATACCTCCGCAAGATCTTGGACAAGACTCCGTATGAAATACTTACCGGTAACAAGCCAAACATCTCATACTTTCGGGTATTCAGGTGTAAGTGTTTCTTTCTTATCAAGGGAGTTCGTTTATCTAAGTTTGAATCTAAGGCTCTAGAAGGTATTTTTGTTGGTTATGGTGCCGAATTCCACACTTATATAGTCTACAATAAGCTCTCCAGAACTGTTGTAGAATCTTGTAGTGTGGTGTTTGAGAAAAATGACGGTTCCCGTGCGGAGCAAGTTGGTGTTTGTGATGCAGATATTGAAATACCCCAAGATGCCATAAGAAGAATGGGCGTGTTATTTTTCCGCCCCATTGAGGAACCCCTTGTGGCGGATCGAGAAGGACAATGCTCTTCCCATGAAGAGCCCTCATCTACACATGCACAACATGTTCCCACCACGGGAGAAAATTCTACACCATCTCCATCAACTGCTGAAGGTCAAGTTGTTCCAGAAAACTCTAGGCCGGATTATCCGGTGGACACCGGATTATCCGGCCACCCCGCTCCAGCTAACCATATTGCTCCTGGTGGTGAAGATATCAATGCAAGCTCCAGGCCAGATTTTCCAGCAAGCCCCGGATTATCCGGCCCCTCGCCAGTTCAAGCAAGCCCCAGGCATCCTGATGAAGCTGATACAAGTACTCCTAGGCCAGATTATCCGACCTCCCCATCGGCCGGATTATCCGGCCCTGACTCACCGGTTCAGCAGCCTCCTGTTACGGTTACTGACTCTCCTCAAGGGAACGCTTCACCACCACCTACTGCTGTTGTCCCAGTTCCTTATCAAGGTCAAGAAAATGATTCCAATGAAGATTCAAGTGATGAAACTACTCCTCCAAGAGACAACAAACTTATTGAACTTCATCGCAAGGCTCGAGCTGATCGAAACCTTGAGTTAAGGGGTCACACCCTCGACAAGGTTGTTGGTGATCTTTGATGAAGGGTTTCTATAAGAAGAGAATTGGCCAGTTTTGGTGAGCATCAAGCTCATATCTCTATGGTGGAACCTAAGAAGGTCTTTGAAGCTCTTGAAGATCTAGACTGGGTTGTTTCTATGCATGAAGAATTGAATAATTTCGAGTGCAACAAAGTCTAGAAACTCGTGGAGAAACCCAAAGATTGCTGCAATGTTATCGGCACCAAGTGGATATTTAAAAACAAGCAAGATGATAATGGCATTGTTGTGAGGAACAAGGCAAGACTTGTGGCACAAGGTTACTCTCAAGTTGAGGGCATTGACTTCGGCGAGACCTATGCTCCAGTGGCTCGCCTTGAGTCCATCCGTATCCTTCTTGCTTATGCTGCCCATAACAATTTTAAGTTGTAGCAAATGGACGTCAAGAGTGCCTTCCTTAATGGTCCTCTACATGAGTTGGTATATGTAAAGCAACCCCCGGGTTTTGAGGATCCTAACTTTCCGAACCATGTCTACAAACTCGATAAGGCACTCTATGGCCTTAAACAAGCCCCACGTGCGTGGTATGAGCACCTTAAAGAGCTTTTGTTAGATCATGGCTTCGAAGTTGGGCAAATCGATCCCACTCTTTTTACTAAGAAGGTTAAGGGGGAGCTCTTTGTATGCCAACTATATGTAGACGATATCATCTTTAGTTCTACTAATAAAGCTTTTAATGATGAATTTTCAAAGCTTATGACTGACAGGTTTGAGATGTCCATGATGGGGGAATTACGGTTCTTTCTTGGATTCGATATCAAGGAACTTAGACAAGGAACCTTTATTAATCAAGCAAAGTACATCCAAGACATGCTCAAGAGATTCAAGATGACGGATCTAAATGGTGTCGCCACTCCGATGCAAACAAAATGTCATCTTGAACTTAACCCACATGGTAAAGATGTGGACCAAAAGGTATACCGGTCCATGATCGGCTCTCTTCTTTACCTCTGCGCATCTAGACCCGATATCGTGTTGAGTGTGGGAGTGTGTGCAAGGTATCAAGCAGCTCCTAAAGAAAGCCACTTAGTGGCGGTCAAGAGGATCTTTCGATATTTGGTTCATTCCCCTAACTTTGGTCTCTGGTATCCCAAGGGCTCTAATTTCTCTTTATGTGGTTATACTGACTCAGATTGGGCTAGTGATAAGGATGATCAAAAATCCACTTCTGGAGCTTGTCAATTCTTGGGAAGATCTCTTGTATGTTGGTCATCTAAAAAGCAGAATTGTATATCTCTCTCCACCGCCGAAGCTGAATATATTGCTGCTACCAGCGCTTGCACTCGGTTATTGTGGACGAGGCAAACTTTAAAGGAATACGGTGTCAATTGTGACAAAGTACCTCTTTTATGTGATAATGAAAGTGCAATCAAAATTGCGTACAATCTAGTATAGCACACAAGGACGAAGCATATTGAGATTCGAAATCATTTTATTCGAGACCATGTTTCTCGAAGCGATATCGATCTATCCTTTGTGAGCACGAAGAACCAACTTGCGGATATTTTTAAGAAACCACTTGATGAAGCAAGATTCTGCTACTTGAGGAATGAGCTAAATATCATTGATTCCATGAGCTTGTCTTGATTACCCATGCACTCACTCGTACTTCTCAATCCTTCTTTGGTCTAGGTGTGGGCATGGATATAGGGGGAGTGTGGTCCTAACTCATTGGGCTAACCCTCCCCCCATAATGCCAAAAGCAAGATAAATCATTTCTCTTAATATCATTTTGTGATATGTGAGCTTATTGATGAGTATTGGTCGTGAACCCAAGATATATCTTTGCGGTGTCACACCAAACACTCCAACAAGGTGGCTTCGACCACCGCCCTCTCCTTTGAGGAGAATTGGATCTTTTAGGCTGTTTTTTTCCTCTCTCATGTTCTTATGGGAATCACACTCAATCTTGGCTCTTATTCGATTTGGGTATTGCAATTTTGAGTGTCCAGTACCATCTCAGTTTGGCTCTCTTAATCCTAAGCCTTTCCCTACCCCTAAGCCATCTATTCTTGCACACAAGTCCCTTGTACACCTTGTGGGGGTGTTGTTTGGGGACACGCCGGCCTGGTTCTATGTACAAAAGAATTCCAGATTTGAGGCCGGATAATCCGGCCCTGGCGGATTTCGTCTTAAAGGGCAGGGATCGGGGGGAAGGACTCATAACGAGCATCACTTCTCCCCCAACCCTCTCCTCCTCCTCAGCCGCCGCCTGCCGTCCCCCACCCTCCCCGGAGCCTCTCCGGCCACCGGATTTTCTGGGCCTCCCCGGATCTTCTTCTCCGCGCCTCCGGGTACCTTCTCCTCCACGTTCTTCCTCCAATGAGTGAGGGTAACTCCCTCCCTCCCCATCTTTGGCTAGATGTGTTACTTGTTGGGTGGAACGTTGTCTAGAAGGATGTGTTTTCGCATACAAATCATAGTCTTGCAGTTTCTAGGCCCGATCTACTTTTTTGCATTCAATCTAGGTGGAATCGAAAATTTCTGCCAGGGCCGGATTATCCGCCCCTGGCCAGGCCGATAATCCGGCCTGACAGATTCAAATCTGGTTCAGTTTCACTATGGACTATGCATTGAGTAGATTTGTCATATGAACTTTTTGACCTCTTTTTCCATGCTCTCTCCTGGACTTGTGTGTATGTTTATCCCCTTGCTATCGCCCTTATTCTCCTCACAGGTGGTTCCAGTGTTCCCAAGACCTACAAGCGCCGCCCTCACGCTAAATACTTTCGGGACAACGGACAGGGTAACTTAGTGGACGAAGTTGAGTTGAGGAGAAGAAAGAACAAAGAGAAGTGCATGGCCGAACAAGCAAAGAGGACTAGGAAGGGGGTGTCCAAGAGGAAGGGCAAGGAGCCCAAGATCAACTATAGGACTTTGGATGCAGTCACCTATTCCTCCATCCGTCACCATGACTTGTTTGCTGAGTTTCCTCGTGATGATGAGCTGGGGGATACTCATTTTTGGTGTGCGGAACATAAAGGTATCTATGAAGATGTGTATGCCAGGCTGAACATTAGGCATATGCACCCACTGGTACTTGTCGAGGCTTTGGAGAAGGCCCACCTTGTGGATGCGATGTTTGTGGCTGAGAGGATGAGGATGAGAATGAAGACGAGGATGAGGACGAGGACTACGAGTGATCCCGTGGGGCGCTAGCATCTCTCTTCTCCCTTTTTGGTGTCTCGATGCCAAAGGGGGAGAAGTAGTTCTATTAGGATATTCGTGGATTTGCACGGGTCGGGCATAAGCACTTGCATTTTTTTCTATTCGTCGTTTTCTTGCTTATGCCCATTTAGTTGAACTTTTAATTTGTGATTTGTTGAGACTCTATGTCAGTGGTTGTCTGGATTATGCTTATGGTTTTCACCTCATGGATTATGCGTATGGATCCATCTATTCATATCCTATTATGTCGGAAGTTTTTATCAAGGAGGGCGCTTATATTGGTTATAATTGAGGCTATGTCAAGGATGCCTTCCCTCTACCTCGATGGTATGATTATGTTGCTCCTATGTCTATGGAACAGATTCACCTATTTGTGTGCATTTGTATTGCAATGCAAAATTCTAATATGCACACATTGAGGGGGAGTCTCTTCCATGGTTAGTACTGTTTGTCTTGTGCCTTTTTTTTCTGCAAATCCTGATATTATCATCTAACACCAAAAAGGGGGAGATTGAAAGAACATTTCATGTTTTCCTATGTTTTGCGTACTGTGGAGATTATTCATATGCGCTAAGTGTGCATGAAGCTTTAAGGGGGGCCGGATTATCCGCCCCACCAAGGGCCGGATAATCCGGCCTACCTCATTGCTCAAAAGGAGCCAAGGCACGTCGCTCGGTATCCGGTCGGATTTTCACCCCCAAAATCCGAACTAGGGCGGTTTTTCCTCCCTAGGCCGGATAATCCGGTAGTCGCATGGGCCGGATAATCCGGCCCCAGTTTCTGAGCAAAGGGAGCCAAGGCGCGTCGCTCGGTATCCGGTCGGATTTTCTCCTGGAAAATCCGAACTAGGGCGGTTTTTCCTCCTCAGGCCGGATAATCCGGCCTTCACATAGGACCAGATAATCCGGCCCCCAGAAGTTGATCAAGGGCAAGCTCGGCGCGACGCTCTAATTGGGGGCGGATTATCTGCCGGATATTTCGAGTCTGGGGCGGAGTATTCCCCAGGCCGGATAATCCGGCCCTCACTTGGGCCGGATAATCCGGGCCCCAAAGTGGCCAACAGCTGGTTTCTGAAGGGGGGTATAAATACCCCCTCTTCCCCAATGTTCAGAACTCTTGATTAATTCGAAATTGTCTAGACATTGTGCAAGCGCTCTCATTCTTGATCTCCCACTTCAACCACCCGAAGGCTTTGATCTTTGGGGAAATTGAAGGAGGAGAAGATCATCATCATCACGAATCAAGCGCATCAACTCCTCTCCATTCACTTGGAGAAATCCCTGATCTAGTATTCTTGTCAATACCTAGATCTTGTTCGTTGTATTTGACAACTTTGTTCTTGTGGTAGCTTGTTGTCATTTCGGGAGCCTCCAAGTTGATTGTGGAGTTGTTGCCCCGCTAGTTGTGTAAAGGCGCCGGTGCCCGCCTCGAAGGGTACCTATAGTATAAAGGTGGATCAGGCCTTTGGTGGCGGGATCCATCGGAGAACAAAGTGAGGCCTATTGTGGCGTGGTCGTCTTAGTACCGCCCACCCCTCCAACACAGACGTACTTCCCTTAACAAGGAAGGAACTGCGATCAAACAAATCCCGTGTCTCTGCGTGCTTCACTACGGTTTACCCGTTCCTCTTTCACTCGCTCTTTACTCACTAGTAGATAGGTTTGCATATAGGGAAATTCCACCTAATAGTTTATCTAGAGAATTTTCCTTTTGTGTTGAGCCTAAAATTGAAAAAGTATTAAAATTTGGAGTAGCACCTATTCACCCCCCTCTAGGTGCCCATACGATCCATTTCACCTCCTCTTCCAGAACACCATGAAGAAATACATTCTTAACGTCTAGCTGTCGTAAACTCCATGCTCTTGAAACAAAGATTGCTAACACAAGTCGTATAGTAGCTGCTTTTACAACGGGACTGAAGGTGTCCTCGTAATCAATTCTATATCGTTGTTTAAATCCTTTAGCAACAAGACGTGCTTTGTAACGTTCAATCGTGCCATTGGAATTTTTCTTGACGCGAAATACCCACTTACAATCAATCAAATTCTTTTTGGAGTTGGGTGGTACAAGATGCCATGTCTTATTGTGCATAAGTGCATCATATTCCTATTTCATAGCATGATGCCAATTTTTATTTTAAAGTGCTTCAGGAAGATTGCTTGGTTCTTATGTCGAGGTAAGTAAACCATAGCGAATAGTTCCATCGGTATATATTTTTGGATTTCGGATACCTTTTTGAAGCCTTGTTCTAGGTTCAGCAACAGGAGGGGGTACATAGCCGACAGTTGCAGAGGATCCTGAAGAATCAGTACTACTGGACGACTTTGGTACAACAGATCCGGTGTGACCTTCTGTGTTGCCAGCCGCTGCAGTATTTGGCACAGAAAATCCTGGAGAGGGGGGCCGCTGAGACCGGAGCGGTGTGGCGCCAGGCGACGTGGCGCTGGCAGACTCGCGCGCAGAAGACGTGCAGCGCGAGGTGGATTCGCTCGGCCCAGGAGAGCGCAACACAGTCGCCGAGGCCGATCGGTCAGGCGATAGAGGGAATGTCGGCACATGATCCGACGAGGATTCTGGCACAAAATCAGCGGGAAAATCAGCCCGGGGATTAGCAAAAGAGGAAATACTAGGTGTACCCCGTGGTGTACTTAAATCCTCATTTTCTCTTGTATTTTCTTCAGGATTTTCATTATTTCCTTGATCATTGACAACAGTAGGTTCCTGCAGGGGATTAGCAGTAATAGGTACAACAAACGTGTGATCATCAATATGCATCCCCTCATTATTTGATGTGGTTGTAGGTAATAGAAGGATTTCTTCACTGAGACGTCTACCCGCATTAGGATTAAGACGAGCAAAAGGAAAAATATTTTCGTCAAACACAACATCACGAGAGATGTATACACGGCCATTGGTGGTGTCTAGGCATTTAACCCCTTTATGAAGAGGACTGCTAGGAAGACACATTGTTTTGAGCGAAAAGATAATTTGCGAGAATTATATGGGCGAAGGTTGGGCCAACAAGCACACCCAAAAACACGCAGTGACTCGTAGTTTGGTTTGATATCAAAAAGTTTTTCAGTAGGAGTCATATGATTTAATACTTTGGTTGGGAGTAAATTTATCAGGAAGGTGGCTGTGAGGAAAGCTTCATCCCAAAATTTGAAAGGCATTGATGCATTTGCAAGTAATGCAAGACCGACTTATACGATATGACAATGTTTTCGTTTTGCAGAGCCATTTTATTGATGGGCATGAGGACACGAGACATGATGAGTTATGCCAACTCGCTGAAAGAAACCGTGGAGTTTTTCATACTCACCACCCCAATCGGTTTGCATAGTAATTATTTTCCGACCAAATTTTCATTCAACAAGTTGTTGGAAATTAAGAAACACCTGATACACATCAGATCGTTTTAAGCAAATATATCCAAGTAAATTTGTTGAAGTCATCAATAAAGCTTACATAGTACTGGTGACGCCCAACAGAGGCCGGAGCTGGACCCCAAACATCAGAAAAGATTTGTTCCAAAGGAACGGTAGAGATACTACCAGACACCGGGTATGGCAATGGGTGGCTCTTGGCTTGCTGGCAAGGGTCACATATATGAGGATTTATTTCTGGAGAATACTCAAGTTTATTCCTGCGAAGTACTTGTTGAACTATAAAAGATGACGGATGGCCAAGACGACTATGCCATGTAGACGAAGATGGCTTGACGGTGAGAAAAGCACTCTTGGAAGAACTCTTGGGAATGGGTATAATAGGATATAAGCCACCTTGACAAGGCCCTCTAAAGAGAATTTTCTTCGTGACCTGATCCTTGATAAAAAAAGAGTGGGTGAAATTCTAGAAAAACATTATTGTCAAGGGCAAGTTTATGGACGGATAATAGATTTTTGGATGCATGAGGAACGTGTAAAATATTATTAAGAGAAAAAGAATTATGAGGGGTGTGCAAAATTGAATCACCAACATGTGTAATTGTCATACCATTACCATTTGTTGTGTGCACTTGATCACGTCCCATATATTTCTCTCGAGTGGTCAATTTTTGGAGTTCACTAGTGACATGATTTGTGGCACCTGTGTCACTATACCAGTTTGTATCCACGCCATAAGATGCAATATGAGCACTCTTGTCTCCTTCCATGGAGTCATCATCATCATTACCTGAGTACCGCCACCAACATGCACTAGCCGGATGGCCATATTTTTTACAAATCTGACAATTGGCATCTTGTTGTGGTGAAGGGGTGCGGCCACGACCACGACCACGGCCACCCTTATTACCACCACGATTCTGATTATTGGGACGATGTGGATATCCATCTTGACGCCCATATTGATGACCCCGGTTGCCACCATAATTGGGGCGATTATTATAGGAGGGATGTTTCCCACGAGACACAACATTTGCAGAGGGTGAGAATGAACTAGGATCCCCAGATTCAGCCAACATCTGTTGGCAGTAGTCATAGGCAGAGAGTTGTGCACTCAGATCTTGAATGGTTGTACTAGGAACAACATTTACAGAGGCAACTAGGGAGTTATAATGTCCATCAAGACCCCCCAAAATATACTCCTTTAATTCTTCATCTGTTATAGTACGACCTGTAGCAGGCAATTCTGATGCAAACCCTTTCATCTTAGAGATGAATTGAGGGGCAGACATATCTCTCTTCTTGGTATTAATAAGAGCAGTACGGAGCATGTTGATCTTAGCCTTGGATTCAGAAGCAAAAAGATCTTCTAGAGCCGCCCAAATTTCAGAGGCATGTTCAAGACCGAACATCTGAGACAAAATATCTTTGTTCATCGATTTTGTGAGAAAACTGACCACTTGTTGGTCTCTTGCTAGCCAGGCAGTATAAGCCGGATTTGGGGCAGCAACTCCTTCAATCTCCACAGTTTTTGCAGGTGCGGGATCAGAACCTTCAAGAAGTTCCATGACCTGCGCACCTCGCAGAGTCGGCAAGACCTGCATCCTCCAGTAGAGGAAATTTTCCCTCGACAATTTTTCCGACGGAGGAGTCCCAAGTGCCGCCGCCAAGGTTGATGCAGCGGAGGAGGAACCCATCGGGGGGGAGGGAGGGGCTGAGATCGGGGATGGGCGATCGTAACCGCATTAGTTGAGAGAATATGTGGATCGGACAGAGCTAGACGGAGGAAGGGATTGCTCTGATTACCATGTTGATGTGAGGGAAACGATGCCCCTAATGGGGGGGGGGGGGGGGGCTTCGGTTACGTGTTATAGGGGTAGAAGAGCCCCACCCGTGGCGATTTACAGGGGATATGAAACGTAGCGGTGGTGTACTAACACCTTCCACTACGATCATTAAGGAAGGCAAAAGGACAGATACAATTAAGTTTGACAGAATGAAGATCAATGTTTCCTCCGGCGTACAACCCTCATGTCATGCAGGCAGTAAAATCAACCAAGCCGGCCACTATCGTGTTGGCGCGCCACATCATCTGGAGCTGTATGGTCCGGCCCAAACATGGCATCAGCCGAAAGGCACGCGGCGCGAGGTGATTGATCCTCGATCGGTCGATGAGGAGGCATATTTCTCTGTCTTTCCTGTGATAGTGGTGGTGGGGATCGCCGGCCACCACGCGACCGCGTCGATCAGACGCAGTGTACCATCTGCTCACGGCGTTGGTCGATTCCCCGCCCCGGGCGTTTCCCCCGTTCCTTTATAAAATCCCCCCGTAAGCAGAGCCAGCACGAGCTGCAGAGTCGCAAGCGTAGATAGCTCATCGCGCGCCAGATATTAGCCTCCGATCGAGTTTGCGATCCATGGCGAGCCTGAGCGTGCCTCCGGTGCTCACGTCCCCGCGTAATGACGCCATCGCCCTCCACAGGGCATTCAGAGGTACGTACCTAATACACAGACGACGGATCGAAGCCGTACGTACGTGATGTAACAATGGTACTCGCTCGCTCTATGTTGCATGCAGGGTTTGGCTGCGACAGCACGACGGTGATCAACATACTGGCGCACCGCGACTCCACGCAGCGCGCGCTCATCATGCAGGAGTACCGGGCGCTGTACCGGCAGGACCTGTACCACCGCCTGTCCACCGAGCTGAGCGGGAACCACAAGAAGGCGATGCTGCTCTGGGTCCTGGACCCCGTGGGCCGCGACGCCACCATACTGAACCAAGCCCTCAACGGGGAGATCACCGACCTGAGAGCCGCCACCGAGGTGATCTGCTCCAGGACGCCGTCGCAGCTGCAGATCATGAAGCAGACCTACCGCGCCAAGTTCGGCTGCTACCTCGAGCATGACATCACCGAACGCACCTTCGGCGATCACCAGAAGGTCTCACTCACATAGCTAGCTTTCATCCCTTCTGATACTGTAAAATCTACATTACAGTATTTTTATCCTTAATTTTCCTTGTGTTGTTGTTGATGCGTGCGTGCAGCTTTTGCTGGCGTACCTGGGAATCCCACGCTACGAAGGCCCGCAGGTGGATCCTTCCGCGGTATCATACGACGCGAGGGAGCTGTACAGAGCTGGCGAGAAGAGGCTGGGCACGGACGAGCGGACCTTCATCCGCATCTTCAGCGAACGCAGCTGGGCGCACATGGCGTCCGTCGCCTCTGCTTACCAGCATCTCTACGCCCGATCCCTCGAGAAGGTGAACGAACGATGTTCGGATGTTAAACTACCCGCCACATGCAAAATCAAACCATGTTTACAAAAAAAGATCATGCATGTGTCGTTCGTCTGTCGCAGGCTGTGAAGAGCGAGACGTCAGGGAACTTCGAGTTCGGGCTGCTCACCATCCTCAGATGCGCACAGAGCCCCGCTGTGTACTTCGCCAAGGTCCTGCACAAGGCGATGAAAGGGCTGGGCACCAGCGACACGGCGCTCATACGGGTGGTGGTCACCAGGACGGAGATCGACATGCAGTACATCAAGGCGGAGTACCACAAGAAATACAAGAGGTCGCTGGCCGACGCCGTACACGCCGAGACATCAGGCAACTACCGGACCTTCCTCCTCTCGCTCATCGGCCGCGACCGTTATTAGGACCACACCAGGAGCATGGCGTGGCTCTGCTTCCTCAACTGCTTGCTAGCTATGGATCATCAATGTGTTTCGAATGTTCGTGTACATATCTGTTTCTTAGTGCTGATTCCTACGGTACTACTCTAGCGAATGGCAGTAATAATGTGTTGATTTGTTTTATATACCCAAGGTGCTGGAAATACCTGACGACAGTCAATCCTGTATGCATTTCTGCGCTTGTCAACACATTCATGGATTTCATTTACGGGGTTCTACATTTATTTATAGCACAACAACACAGCTTATTCCACATTCGAACGGCCTACATTGGCTTTCTCACTGTCCAGGAGATCACATTACATCCATGAAAACCACTACTGGCTTATTGACTACTCTGAGTATACGAACTGCCAGAAAAGTTCAGAAGCGGTACTTTACAATAAAATGGACCAATATACAGGAAACCATAGTTCTTCGATACGCCGGCGTGTCCTGTACCCTCAGAAAACCTACTACGGAAGCCATAATTCACAAAGGGCAAGCTTCAGGATGCACATAAACACAACAGTACCGGCAGGAAGGAGCTACATCGCACAACAGCAGATGTATTGGAGCTGAGCCACAGGACATCTCACTCTGTCGGCTTCTGCCTCGCATGCCGAGAAACTGAATATGACTGCATAGCCGAAGTTGTCATGCCGATTGAGTGCTTCGTAAGGTCCATGCTCTTCCTTGCAGCAAACCAAATCGTCCAAAAGAATCCAACCCAGCCTGCAGCAAGTTTGGCACGTGTGAAATTTGAAGTTTTGGCATTGGCATACGATACTCTCAAAAAAGGAGTAGAACCACATTCAGGAAGCAATATTACCAAAAAGAAATTATGATTATTCCTATGGAATCAGCACAATTGTTCTACGTTTTACTTCTCAAGATATGGAGCATCACTTTTCCAGATATGGAGCATCGATACATTCACAATTTTCCAAATAATTCGCTACCAACATAACTATTTTTGCTAAAGTAGTACCACTTTTAGTACCCCCTTTATTCCCCCTTATCTCAGCCGTCCAGTCTTTATGTGTATATTTGGTCTATTCAGCAGAAAAATGTCTGGATAGTGCCCCGATGATTGGTGACTTAACAATCCAGAAGGAAAAAAGAAAAAAGGAAACGAATTTGACAACATATTCTTGACAATTGGCTAACCGCATCCTACCTTTTATAAAGTTCAGTGGAGAAAGTCATCATAAGACCTAAAACTTGTAAATTACTCACAAGTTTTAATGACTACTTCAGATGCCTCCACATGATATTCTTTGTTAACAAGAAAAACAATTCAAATAATGCACCACAGTCCGTACTATGATCTGACATAACTTAAATAACAAAATTAAAAAAATTCTGCCTCTACATGATATTCCTGGTTAATTAGAAAAGACGAGTCACAGAGCAAACACCACAGCCAATACTATGATTCGCCAAAACTTAAATAACACAATAAAAAACTTTCTGATATCTCTCTACTCAAAGTTAGCTTCAAAATGGACTAAAATAGCCCACTATGTTACAAAGATGATGCAGCTGCTGCATAACATCCTGTTCAACTTGATTGCAGAAATTCAGGTTAGTGCAAATAATTCCACAGGACACCGAAGCAAGCAAATAGGCAAAGTGATGAACCATTATGAAACAGAGGTCACACAGACTTGAAGATAAATAATTGTTTGTCAGCGCTACTAGTATAAGTATGAGTTAAGTTGCGCTGACCATTGGGACACTAATCACTTTTTTTACAGGAAGGATACTGGTCACCTTAACTATCCATCAAATCTGATTAAATCAACTAAAGACACAGAATGCTTGCGAATATTTAGCTCACTGACTTTGTCATCACAAGATGGTTGAGCACATCACCAGCAAATATATAGAAAAAGAGCAGCAGCCTGGTATAAGGGATATCTCAATGGTTATATGTATGCTCTTCATAATGGTGATGTACCAGGTGATTATTCACAGGAAAACTATCAGTACTCTAACAATGATTCGTATGGCCCTAAAAGTCTCGCAGCAATATAAAATTGAAATGCTAAGTTTTTTTTTCAGGGTACGCAAAGAGACAGAGAGATGGTGTACCAGTAGCAATCATGACTCCGACAATTGCCGAGATAACGGTGGCCGAAATGACAAATATGGCAACTGATACTGCTCCGACATACACTGCAACTAAGCAAGCAAAGAACAGAGCCAGGAATCCTCCAGCAGCCGCCAAGGACATAAGGACAGAAACAACGATGGCATTAGCAGTGGCAACCAACAGGAAGGACATAAAAATCAGAAGGCCAGTCAGTGCTATCAGCGTAATAGTTCCAACCTGTAACAGATGAAATGAAGGTAATTAATTAACTGTGCAACTTCAATATTTTACTCCAGCCATCAATGCTAAACAAACGGTGAAATTTTTTGTCAATTGAACAAACAAATGAAACATGCAATAACTAAAAGCATTCCTACCTCCAACACTGATGCAAGTCATGCACCATATATGTACATAATCCAGCGTGTATTTTCACTTGCACCATATAGAGCAATTCAGCAGATTTTTTAACTCTAGGAAATCATGCAAACATTTTTTTCGAGAATAATCATGTAAACACTGATGGTCCTGACTGCAGAAGCAGATACACGGACTTCGCAGGTCAATAGACCGAGTGCCTAATAATGCATCCAACATGTCACAATTTTTCGGATAATTGTTTCCTAGCTTGTGACATTTGTAGGACCGCCAGTGTATCAGTCGCCATGGTGTTAAACAATGGTAGGCCCACACATGTTTTTAGAAGAACTTTGTCTGGTAACGTTTCGAGACTCCGGAAGGCGTCAAAATAACCTGTTCCAACTTTACTGGTTCACAGTGAGTTCTATGTATAAAGCTTCCAAAATTTCTGGTTTTTAGTCCCCACAGAAGTTCATGTGGAAAATGAAAGTGAATGTACAAATCAGACCCTTTCTTTGGTTAGTATCTAAAAAGACCATACTAACTGATAAAATCCTGACAAGGGGATGATGGGAAGGAGAGATTATCGTCATTTCTGTGATGCAATTGAGACAAATAGACAATTTGTTTTTCCACTGCCCAGTAGCTAAATTCATGAATGGACATTCATTGTGTGTTTGGTTTAACCTCTTCATGTGAAGGTTGCTGATCTGTTTGGATATTCGGCAAATTCTTTGAACATATGCACGAAAGTTTAGCCATAGTAGGGATGGTGGGTATGCTTGGATGGTGGCCAGATACCAGTACCACCATACCAGTGTTTTGGTCTTTGGTTGGATAGTTGCCAATGTTGTGGCATGCTAATGTCTCTTTGAGAGCTCTAGTTTATTATCTTGACAATGTTTGCCAAACCCTGGCCAAGCAAAAGTTCAACAAACCATTCTGGCTAGCGAATTATCTGGTGGGCAAACTTGGGCTTCCACCAAACGCACCGACAAAACCTTATACTTAGGGGTTTTATTTGTAGTATAAGGCTGTTGGTTGCCCAAGATTTTTTCCAGAGACAAGTTTTCATCGTAGTCGTGTCAGCAAATAGATGTTGTTGTCACTTATTTTGTTTGTCGCCATATTCTGTAAGAGACTATTTATGGTGTCTGATAATGGCATTCGGAAGCTTCTCGTTTCTTGCTTAAAAAAATGTGTCAGTACTCTCAGTTAACTTAACCAAGAAGATCCCCGCAAAAAAAAAAAAAACTTAACAAAGAAAAAAATCCATCCCCCCCTAAATAGGGAACACAAATCTAGAACAATCAAGTTACATCTACACGGCGAGTAATGTGTTACAAAAAAGTTCAAGTTCGCACAAAGAAGAGCTAAAAATGAGTATCATTTCTTACCTAAAAAAAAAAAGAGTATCATTTGGTGAACAGAGCAACTGAACTATGCCTAGTGGACGGATCGGGAAACGAAAGTAGGGTGCGCTGGCTCACCGAGATGACGAGGATAGCGCGGAGGCCGCTGCCCTGCTTGGTCCAGGCGACCAGGTCGCGTGCCGAGTTCCTGGAGGCCTCCCGCAGCCTCGGCGCGTTCTCGCAGGACGCCGTCCGGAGCCGCCGCAGGAGCGGGTCCCCGTCGGCGCCGGGCGACCAGACGCCGTCGACGAAGCTGCGGAGCACCCCGGGGAGCGTGTCCTCGCCGGAGACCTCCACCGCGCGGCCGTCGGAGACCTCGCCGTTGGCCATCTTGGCGCCGGATTCGGCCATGTCCAGGGTGGAGTGGAGAGTCAATGGAACTCGTCGATCGGCGAGGGGAAACGGAAAGGGGGCGGGGGATAGGGGACGATGCGGTGCTGTACTCTATCAGTCCCAGGATTAAGACGGGTTGGTGACACGTGTCTCTGCTGGACCGCGATGTATTCCACGTAGGTGATACACGTCTGCCGTTGCCTCGTCACTACACTCTTGTTCGGCTACCAGTACACGTGCACGTGGGTGCAGGACAATCCTGCCTCTCGTAGTCTTGTGTAACATCACTTTCTCTGCGTTTAATCCTGGGTTGTTTGGCTCGCTGGAGTCACGCTGTCGGCGCGGTCACTAGAGCATCTCCACTCCTTTTGAACATTTTCAGGCTAAAATCCGGCGCTATTTAGTGCCGGACGGAGTTAGTTTTCAGTTTAAAATCGTTGTATCCCATTCGTATTTCTAGACGAGTTTTTAGGTCGGCGTGTTTCTGTCCAAATTCGGCTCAAATTTGACCAATTTTCTGTATATTTGGTATAATATGAATACAGAACAATGCTCGGCATAGTTATGCATGAAATTATGCATAGTTCGGCATTAAATTAAACATAGTTCAGCAAACATTGAAAATATAACATAGTTCGATCTAGTTCGGCCAGTTCATGCTAGGCATCTATGTGTTGCCCCTGCGTATCTATAGGTGCTCAACCAGATCATCCTGCAGCTGTTGATGCACTACCGGGTCTCGGATCTCCTGGCGCATGGCGATGAAGGCAGCCCAGGTTGGCAGCACCCGATGATCAGGTTGTGCAAGAGCCTATCTGTAGTATGGCTCGTTCTGCTCGACCGGACTAACTGGGTCCTTCCTCTCATCCTCAATGATTATCTTGTGCAAGGTCACACAACAATTTATCACTTTCCACATCTGATCTTTCGACCAGGTCATAGCATGGAACCGGATAACTGCAAACCTCTGTTGGAGCACACCAAATGTCCGTTCCATATCCTTTCTGCAAGCTTCTTGTTCCTTGGCATACTGAGCATGCTTGGGAATTATCGGGTTTGAGATAGTCTTCACAAATATTGGCCATCGTGGATAGATGCCATCTGTAAGATAGTATCCCTTGTTGTAGTGGTGTCCGTTGATCTCAAAGTTTACAGGCGAAGCATGACCCTCAACAAGCTTGACAAAGACATTTGAGGAGTTGAGAACGTTGATGTCGTTATTTGATCCTGCCGTGCCAAATAAGGAGTGTCAGATCCAAAGATCATGTGTAGCAACTGCCTTGAGTATCACAGTGCAACCTCCTTTGTGGCCTTTGTACATCCCATGCCATGCAAATGGACAGTTCTTCCAGTGCCAATGCATGCAGTCTATGCTTCCAAGCATCTCAGGAAATCCTCTACTTTCATTGATTACGAGGATTCAAGCAGTGTCTTCAGTAGTGGGTGTTCTCAAGTACTGTGGCCCAAACACTGCAATCACTGCCCTGCAGAACCTGTACAAGCAATCGATGGCGATGGACTCGGTCATGCGGAGATAGTCATCAACACTGTCACCTGGCGCTCCGTATGCAAGCAACCTCATTGCCACTGTGCACTTCTGCAGTGAGGAAAACCCAACCATGCCGGTGCAATCCTTCTTGCACACGAAATAGGGGTCGAGGAAGAGCTTTCGGCTTATCCTGAAACGACGCTGAAACACAACCTCTTCGTGCAGTGGCTCGTCGGCGAAGTAGTCGGTGTACAACAAGCAGTAGCCCTCCATCCTCTGCCTTGATTTGCACTTCCGATGACCCTTCGTCGAGCCTCCACGCTTTGGCGCTGCAGTCTGCATGTATAGCCATGCTAGAGAGGCAAGGATCTGCAAGTGCTCTACATATTTGGCGATTGCGGCGTTCTCTTCCTCCAGCAACACGGCGAACATCTCCTCATCGTCGGAGTCCATGGCCGAACGGGCAAAACGCCGAACACTTGGCGGGCGAGGTGGCGGGAGCTTGGAGCGTAGCCGAGCTACGGCGAAGGAGGGGCAGCGAAAGGTGGCCTACGCTGAGGGAAAATGGTGCGGCGATGGCGGTAGACCTATCTACATGCGTGACTTTGGCTTGGCGTGGTGGAGCTTCGCCAGCGTAAGCATGGCAACAGGGGAGCTGAGGGAAACTCTTCGCCGCGGGAGAGGCAAGTGGTGGTGGAAAATGGGGTTGTCTCACCGACAGGGTTGGCCCACCCTCGTTTTCACTTCATCCGGCATTCCTAGAGTGTTCCCGGTGCCCCGGGATCGGCATGGGATACCCGGACGAAAGTTGGGCCAAATATGGACGAAATCAGCGTCCTGAGAACGCGACTGAGCCATTTTTCGGCGTCCGGACGAAAAATACGCCCTAGGAACGGCGTCCTGGGAACCCGAGTGGAGATGCTCTCAGTATTTGTGTGTACGAATGTAAATCTTACATAACGTGTAATCATCTCGCTATTTATATCTCTTATAGAGCAAAACTCTACTAGAGCACCATCTAAGTTGTATATCTCCAAATGCAACATGACTTATTTGTAATTTTTATTCCTTTTAACATTTTCTTACTATTGTTGATGATTATTAATAGATTGGTGTAATTTCGCAAAAAAAACATGTCCAGGCCATCGAGTCACCACACTCATAGGATTCTCATCATCAAATGTCCATGATGTTGTATCATCATGGCGAAGTGCATGCAAAGTTCACTAGTTCAGTACTAACTTCATGAAACAATGAAGTTATAACCCTTTTGCTCCGTGCAATGAAAACGATCCGTTATAATCCACCCCATTGCATCTTCACATCTCCTCTTCTCCTCACTATGTCGTATGTTTTCCTAGGTGTCATGGTGTCTTCCATCTCCTACTCCAGCTCCCTATCAATTTTCTTTTGTTCTCATGAAATCACATTTATTGCTATGGTGCTACCTCACTACCTAGAATGCCTCCTACACCACGCTTGCAGTTCTCCGCTGCCAATGAGGTCTTCACATCAGCGACGAGTGTGTGTAAACTTGTTGGGCCACGTAGAGATAAACAAAACTTTTTCCCTACGCGGTGATCCCAAGATCCAGCTCAGGTAGAAGGCCACGAGGATTACCACTAGACACGCAGTTGCAGAATTGATGAAGCACGTCGCTTGATGCAGTGCAGTCCTCGCGATTCGTTCCGGTTCCACGATCCACGATCCGTACTTTCTTCACGATCATCGAAGTGCTGAACGTACAGCACCTCCGCCGGTATCCACACGTACGAGGAGGAGCGCCGGCGATGGACTGCTAGGTCCGGTACGGCGGCGACAGGACGGACTAGGGCTAGAGTTTCCAACACATGGAGTGACCTAACCTTATGCTCTAAGCACCTGCGCCCCAGCTTATATAGGGAGTAAAAGTGGGCTCCACTCACTTGTGGCTCATTCACTAAAAAGGCCTATATTAGCCACTGCAAGTCTCACTTGCTGACTAAGTCTATGTCTCTATTTGGGTCCAACCCAAATAGGTTTCCTGTTTGGGTCTAACCCAAACTTGCTCCCGCTCTTAAGTGTGTGACCCAACAGGTTCATGATAACCCGGACACAATTCCGAGTCTCACTCGTGATCGATCAGTTGGTAGCGGCTCCTAGAAGAACGTGCCAACTCCTAAGTACCAATAAGTCATGACGACATACCTTCCAATGCGACTTTCGTCTGAGTCCCTTTTGCCTCACGATATACCTTGTTGGACTATAGGCGAATGAACGTCATCCCTTAAATAGTCCGACTCTCTTTCTCGATCCGAGATAAGTGATTCATCCGACTAACTCTTAGTCGGCTGCCTCGGTTAACACTTAACCGTGACACACATGGCCATGCTTTCTGAATCATATCTTCCGAGAGGGCCCATAGAATATCTCTCTGGATGGAGGGGCAAAATTCCATCTTGGTTATTCACATCACGCAGCTTGATTCTCAGTCGACCTGAACTCCGCCTTTATAACTGCCCAATGATGGAACAACGTTTGACAGAACCTAAGTCGGAGATCCTCAACTCGGATTGTGCAATAACCTCAGGTCTAAGGATTACATTGATTGAGACATGCAAATGACGACTTGTTCGTTGCATCTCAATATGGGTCAGTCCGACTCGCTAAACTCTTTAGCCGAATCCGTGTAAGTCGGAATAGCATCTCCATGCCCATGACAAGTGGAACCTAGTCATCTGCCGACTTTCACATTGGTCTAAATTGTGTGTCCGGCACAACCTCAATGACCAAGGACAATTAGTATGAACAACATGAATATGTAGTTCCACAATCAAATCACATATTCGATGATACATATCAGCAGTTCATACATGGACCATAACCTTATGAATACACAGGAATATCATCATTCATGATTGCCTCTAGGGCATATTCCCAACAGTCTCCCACTTGCACTAGAGTCAATCTTCTGACATCACATGTCTAGGCATCTAATGCCCATTGCTCTCAGGTGCGCCTCATGCTTCGGCTGTGGAAGTGGCTTTGTCAACGGATCCGAAATGTTTGCATCCGTTGTACCTTGCACAACTTGATATCACCTTGATCCACGAACTGGCGAATAAGGTGGTACCGCATGAGTATATGTTTGTTCTTCTGGTGTTGTCTAGGTTCCTTGGCTTGTGCAATAGCACCATTGTTGTCAGAATACACGTCTAACGGATTGGACGAGCCTTGAACCACACCAAGATCCATGAGGAAATTCCTCATCCAAACAGCTTCTTTTGCCGCCTCCGAGGCAGCAATATACTCAGCCTCTGTCGTAGACGCAGACACCATTTATTGCTTGGAACTTTTCCAGCTCACAGCCCCTCTGTTTATCACAAACACATATCCGGATTGCGAACAAGAATCATCCGAGTCAGTGAGATAACTCGCATCCGTGTAACCCTTTACACTGAGTTCATCCTCACCTCCATAAACCAGGATCATATCCTTAGTCCTTCTCAAGTACTTGAGGATATTTTTAGCCGCTGCCCAGTGGATTTCTCCAGGGTCAGCCTGGTACCTGCTCACAACACTTAGAGCATAGGAAACATCCGACCTAGTACAAATCATAGCGTACATGATGGATCCGATTGCAGAAGCATACGGAATCACACTCATCCGACTTCGCTCATCAGTTGTCGAAGGACACTGAGTCTTGTTAAGTTTTACGCCATGGGACATCGGTAAGAACCCCTTCTTAGACGATTCCATGTTGAACTTCTTCAACACTTTGTCCAAATATGTACTCTGACTCAATCCAATGAGCCGCCTTGATCTATCTCTATAGATCCGGATTCCTAGTATGTAAGTCGCCTCACCCAAGTCTTTCATCGAAAAACTCTTTTCCAATGATTCCTTGGTCTGTTGCAACATCTGGACATCATTTCCAATCAGTAATATGTCATCCACATATAAGATCAGAAAGTTCACTTTGCTCCCACTAAACTTCTTGTATAAACAAGAATCATGATCACTCTTGATGAAGCCAAACGATTTGACTACCTCATCAAAGCGAATGTTCCAACTCCGAGATGCTTGCTTCAACCCATAAATGGATTTCCGAAGTTTGCATACCTTGTCAGCATTAGCCAAATCGACAAAACCCTCGGGCTGTATCATATACACGTCCTCGGTTAAATTTCCATTAAGGAAAGCCGCCTTGACATCCATCTGCCATATCTCATAGTCGAAATAGGCTGCTATAGCTAACATGATCCGAACTGATTTAAGCATCGCTATAGGAGAGAAAGTCTCATCGTAGTCAACTCCTTGAACTTGTCGGAACCCCTTCGCGACAAGCCGTGCTTTATAGATAGAAACATTTCCATCCATATCAGTTTTCTTCTTAAAGACCCATTTGCACTCAACGGGTCTTGCACCGTCTGGCAGATCAACCAAGTTCCAAACTTGATTTTCATCCATTGACTTTAATTCGGATCTCTTGGATCCAAGCCATGACTCGGAATCAGAACCCACCATCGCTTCCGAATAAGTTGTCGGCTCATCACTGTCTAACAACAATACATCATGAACACTTCGCAATCTGGCCGATCTTCGTAGTGTCGGTGCAATTTCCGGCTCAGGTACCACGTCCGGCTCAACCTCTAAGGCTTTTGCCGACTCGCTGCTAGCCGACATCTCTCGAATTTCTTCAAGATGCACCGTACTCCCACTGACTTCCTGACTGAGAAACTCTTTCTCAAGGAAGACACCGTTTCGAGCGACAAACACTTTGGCCTCTTCTCGGTTGTAGAAGTAGTAACCCAAGGTTTCCCTCGGATACCCCACGAAAATACACTTATCCGACTTAGCTGTAAGCTTGTCCGACTAAAGTCGCTTGACAAAAGCTTCACAACCCCAAATCTTAAGAAAAGACAAACTCGGCTTCTTGCCAGTCCACATCTCATGCGGTGTCTTCTCTACCGACTTTGATGGTACTCTGTTTAGTGTGAACGCTGCAGTTTCTAGACAGTAACCCCAAAATGATAAAGGCAGATCTATCCGACTCATCATTGACCGTACCATGTCCAACAAGGTTCGATTCCTCCTTTCCGACACACTGTTTCTCTGCGGCGTTCTTGGAGGAGTGAGCTGGGGAACTAGTCCACAACTCTTTAGATGGTCATCAAACTCATGGATCATGTACTCGCCTCCTCGGTCCGACTGAAGAAACTTTATTTTCTTGCCAAGTTGATTTTGTACCTCATTCTGGAATTCCTTGAACTTTTCAAAGGCTTCCGACTTATGTTGCATCAAGTAGATATATCCATATCTACTCAAATCATCAGTGAAGGTAATGAAGTACTCATAACCACCTCTAGCTGTCGTGCTCATCGGGCCACATACATCACTATGTACTAGTCCCAATAAGTCGGACGCCCTTTCACAACTCTTTGCAAAAGGTGTCTTGGTCATCTTGCCGAGAAGGCAGGATTCACATGTCTCAAACGACTCTAAGTCGAATGAAGTTAGGAGTCCATCATCATGGAGCTTCTTCATGCGTTTCCAACTTATATGACCAAGCCGACAATGCCAAAAGTAAGTCATATTCAGATCATTTGGTTTTAACCTTTTCACATTTATGTTATAGACATATTCACCCTAAAGATTCAAAATAAATAACCCGTCCCGGACGGGCGCAAAGCCATGAAACATATCATTCAAATATAAAGAACAACCATTATTCTTAATATTCGACTCATAGCCCTGTCTCATCAAACATGAGGCAGAAATGATGTTTCAACTAAGCACTGGAACATAATAACAATTATTTAGCTCCATTAAGAATCCAGAAGGTAAATGAAGTTGCATTGTGCCGACTTCCAACGCAGCGACTCTCGCTTTGTTTCCGACTCTAATGTCAACCTCGCCTCTTGCAACGCTCCTAGTTCTTACCAGTCCCTGCAACGAGTTGCAGATGTGAATGACTGATCCGGTATCATATACCCAAGAACTACCAGGTGCATCAGCAAGATACATGTCTATAACATTGCAAACAAGCGTACCTGAGCCGGAAGTCACACCTCCGCTCTTGGCTTTATCAGCCAGATACTTGCTGCAATTCCTCTTCTAGTGGCCATCCGACTTGCAGTAGAAGCAAGTGGATCCGGCTGCAGGAGATGGCTTAGTCCCTGAGGAAGCGCTTTGGACTGGGTCCTCCGCCTTACCTCCTGACTTTGCCTTCTTCTTCTTAGTCCAAGAACTCTTCTTGAACTTAGCCTTGTTTTGTACCATCAACACTTGACTGGCACCTTTCTTGAGATCCACTTCAGCCTGCTTGAGCATCTCGTGTAATTCAGTGAGCTTCTTATCCATACCATGCATGTGGTAGTTCGATATGAACTGACCATATGCACTAGGAAGAGAGTTCAGAATTATGTCTGTAGCGAACTCTTCGCTTATGGGGTAGCCAAGTCTTTCCAGAGACTGCACGTAACCAACCATCTTGATCACATGCGGACTCAGTGGATCGCCATCCTTAAGCTTGCAGCTCAACAAAGCCTGAGAGACTTGATACCTCTCAGTCTTTGCCTGAGCCTGGAACATACTTTTGAGGCTTTCGATCATATCGTAGGCCTCAACATTCTCGAACTGCTACTGCAAGTCCGGTTCCATGTGAGCAAGCATAAGACAGCTAATCTCCGTCGATTCATCACAAATCCGACGGTAGGCATTGGTGGCTGCGACAGTCACATTCTCATCCGGCTCAGCTGGAAGTGGGTTGCCTAGGACACGATCCCTTTTTTCTTGTTTGAGAACAATTCTCAGATTACGATACCAGTTGGTGAAATTAGTTCCATTCAGCTTATCTTTCTCCAAGATGGTTCTCAAAGCAAAACCGGAAATCTGAGGAAGACTGCTAGGTGCCATTGATCTAAAACAGAAAATATGCAAAACACTTAAGACATGTATCCATAAAGAGCAAGCATATTAAACACTTTAATATTTATGCTCCCACTAGAACCAACACCCCTCCGATGGTTACTTAGTGATTCAGGACCCTAAATAAGCAAGTCGACTAGTGAGCTTTAGCATCACCGCTAGCCGTCAAGTGATCTAGGTAGACAACTCCTTGTCAATCGTATCTCATACGACTCCTGTTGGATGGGTGGCATCACATGCCCCGGCTCCCATCCGACTTTTCCCCAAGTCCCACAACCGTTGTGATAGACCTGTCTAGATTACCAAGTGCTTCCGCTATAAGAGTCCGACTCGAACCCATCTAGTCGGAAAGAATTGATAGCACCTCAATTTTATGAGCCCACTACCAAAAATGTCCGACTTGTGATGGTGCAGCACTAGCGGGGAAACCGACTAGACCTTCTTTGAGGGATTACTTTCTACCAACTATCTAATAGAGGTAAAACAGAGACATAATAATAACACAAAATAAAGCAATTATAATGTGAAATGGTATGGCTCTCTTCATGGCGATCTCCATCTCCATAAAGCCTGTAATCCGACTCGTGTCAATTCTTGTCACGTGTCGTCTTACACCATGTAGCCGACTTGTACACCGACTTGCATGCTATCCGGATTCTCCAAACAGCTATACTAGCTAGTAATCCAAATTACACAGAGAATCCAACACGCAGGCCGTTATACAATAAGATGACAGCACCTAGGCTCCAACCGGCTGACAAAATCCGTGATACGCAGATCACGTATGGATTACACACATCACATGCACATAAGCCATACCATTCACAACATCATCCTGCAAAAACAAGTTATGCATAGATACGATATCTACCGGCGTTGTGAAACTCGTAACGACATCTAAGGCGCTACGACAGGGCATTCCAGACATGGATTTCATCATCGGATAAAACAATTTAACCCAAATCCGATCCGGACTCCGATTCGATCAAACCCTTTGATCTTCGATCACCGCATCCGGGTTTACGTGTCACAGTCTACCCCGATGGCAGAAACCGACCGGTAGGGGTATGTCGTTCCACGACCTTAGCAGCTAGATCACGGAAACCAGATCATCCATTCCCCCGAGTACAGTTGATCCAATCAACTTTGTACAAAACCGATCTATCTCATAGATCGACCACCAAAACTGCAATTAGATCCAATCTAACGCCAACCGCATATCACATATGCGCGATATCGAGCCTAAAACCAGAAGCTAACGCTCTGATACCACTGTTGGGCCACGTAGAGATAAACAAAACTTTTTCCCTACGCGGTGATCCCAAGATCCAGCTCAGGTAGAAGGCCATGAGGATTACCACTAGACGCGCAGTTGCGGAATTGATGAAGCACGTCGCTTGATGCAGTGCAGTCCTCGCGACCCGTTCCGGTTCCACGATCCACGATCCGTACTTTCTTCATGATCGTCGAAGTGCTGAACGTACAACACCTCCGCCGGTATCCACATGTACGAGGAGGAGCGCCGGCGATGGACTGCTAGGTCCTGTACGGCAGCGACAGGACGGACTGGGGCTAGAGTTTCCAACACATGGAGTGACCTAACCTTATGCTCTAAGCACCTGCGCCCCAGCTTATATAGGGAGTGAAAGTGGGCTCCACTCACTTGTGGCCCATTCACTAAAAAGTCCTATATTAGCCACTACAAGTCTCACTTGCTGACTAAGTCCATGTCTCTATTTAGGTCCAACCCAAATAGGTTTCCTGTTTGGGTCTAACCCAAACTTGCTCCCGCTCTTAAGTGTGTGACCCGATAGGCTCATGGTAACCCGGACACGATTCCGAGTCTCACTCGTGATCGATCAGTTGGTAGCGGCTCCTAGCAGAACGTGCCAACTCCCAAGTACCAATAAGTCATGATGACATACCTTCCAATGCGACTTTCGTCTGAGTCTCTTTTGCCTCATGATATACCTTGTCGGACTATAGGCGAATGAACGTCATCCCTTAAATAGTCCGACTCTCTTTCTCGATCCGAGATAAGTGATTCATCCGACTAACTCTTAGTCGGCTGCCTCGGTTAACACTTAACCGTGACGCGCATGGCCATGCTTTCCGAATCATATCTTCCGAGAGGGCCCAGAGAATATCTCTCCGGATGGAGGGGCAAAATTCCGTCTTGGTTTTTCACATCACGCAGCTTGATTCTCAGTCGACCCGAACTCCACCTTTATAACTGCCCAATGACGGAACGACGTTTGACAGAACCTAAGTCGGAGATCCTCAACTCAGATTGTGCAATAACCTCAGGTCTAAGGATTACATTGATTGAGACATGCAAATGACGACTTGTTCGTTGCATCTCAATATGGGTCAGTCCGACTCGCTAAACTCTTTGGACGAATCCGTGTAAGTCGGAATAGCATCTCCATGCCCATGATAAGTGGAACCTAGTCATTTGCCGACTTTCACATTGGTCTAAGTTGTGTGTCCGACATAACCTCAATGACCAAGGACAATTAGTATGAACAACATGAATATGTAGTTCCACAATCAAATCACATATTCGATGATACATATCAGCAGTTCATACATGGACCATAACCTTATGAATACACAGGAATATCATCATTCATGATTGCCTCTAGGGCATATTCCCAACAAAACTTATCGTTTCTCCATTAAAGATAGGCTTTTGATCCGTGTTCATAGCTTCACTTTGTACTAGTGATGAGATATATCATGTGTAAGGTTTTCTGAGAAAGCATTCACTCAACCGTTCACACAACTCTATCAACTACTCCACTGATGTGAGGCAGGATCCTCCGATCACCTCTACCACCAAAGCACCTCCACCATCAAAGCAACAATGATGGTTGTTTATCGTATGTCCATGTATTCCTAGCGGCATGGACTGCCATTGATCTCTTATTAGTAATAATTCAGATGGATATACTAGGTTTACTTTACATGTAGGCTTGTAAATCTAGTTCATTCAGCATATTGTTGGTTTGTTCTATGTGGCTAAAATGTTCATCGTTCTTTATATATCCTATTTATAGATTAAATATAAATAGAAGGTGCTCATATAATCAAAACATCCACTAGCACTCGATATGTGGTTAGTCTACCTTATATCGATGTTTAATTTTCATTACGTATTTTAGTAAATAGTCAGCTAGCAAGCCGACCAACTATGCATCCTAGCTAGCCCTTGGATTAGCCCTATATAGAATTTTGCACATGTCATCTAGACAAATGGCCTTTTAGCACACCAAAACAGATAAAAAGCAACAAAGTAGCCAACCCTAATGACGACCTCACCCCAACCTCCTCCCTCAATTCCCACCTGACACAAGATCCACATGCGTTGGTGAGTTTTTGTCGATGGCCATGCGTTGAGCTATGTGTTGTCACCTGCCATGAACCACACACAACCACCGATCTTGGATCCCTCCCTCTTGTTGTGCCCTACACTTCCCTCTCTAGGTCGCACCACTATGCCTCCCCGTTGTTTCCCTAGTCCACGACAACGACTACTCCGCCGACATAGACAACCCAGATCCTCCACAAAGCATACACCAACAACCTATTGCGTCGGACCTCTTGCACCTCCTCCACTAATTTTATTTGTGCCTTGGTGTATACTTCAACACTTGGTTTGGCATGCGAAAGTCCATGTCAAATGAAGAAGTAGGGGTAGATGGATGGAGGGGCCACAACCGAAGGTTAGTAGCAAAACCGTGCTAGCCGAAGATCGGCAAGGAGATGGTGCATCCACTTCCCCCGATGGAGTTGGTCTTCCTCGCCAACAATGGAGGGCTACGGAGAATCGCTAGTCCACTACATGGGCCACCGGCTCAGGAAGCAGGCGGGATAGGTTTCTTGATACCTTTGATTCAGATTACAAATGTAGTATATTAGCTTTTTCCCTATATACCTAGAATTTATCAAACCAAGAAGAGCTTGCTTGATGTAAGGACATTTCAAATGAGTCTTTTAGGACCAGTTGTTACCTTTTGGTTTTTTATCAATAGATGGACATATGATAGGGACAAGGTTTCACCTGCAGCTATGCATGCGCAATGGGATTTAAAGGTAAAATAAAGCATAGTTAGTGAAAAATATAACTATGTTCTCGAAGATATATGTGGACAATGTGTCCTTATGGCACCATAGCCTGCAATCATAGAACTATGGATTCAATTGTCCAACTGTGGTTCTATCCATCTAGCATGGTTACCAATGTTAATTGCCCCTTACTCTCACCAGGTTTTGCCCATAGTGTCCCGCTCTACTCTACTGACATCTTTACATTTATTAATCTTCGAAATTTTGGTACCTAGCAAGTTCTAGGATCGAGGCAATGACATGAGAACAAATATCTAAAACATAAATGATCAAAGTACACATATTGATGTGAGGCTAAGTCTCAGCTCTTTTCCCTTGAGGACTAATCACACATAGGGACTAGATCAACAATCATAAACATTGTAACGTAAATCTTTGTAGATGAATAAAATAGTCTTACAATGTTGCCAATCGCGAAGGAATCAATAGTAAAAGTATATGGCTATGGAGATGGTGATGACGATAGAACTTCCGTGTTGAGGAAGGAATGTTGTGTTCCTTGCAGCCGCGGTTTCCTCTCCTTTCCTGTGGTGCCCCTTCTTGACGAGGAAGGTGATAAAGGTGGTTCGATAGAGTCCTCAAGAGCCTACCCGAAGCAATCCCTTTGATCGCCTTGCTTGATGAGAAAATCTTTCTAATCGCTTGAAAAGTCCACTGTTGATGTTTCTTAATGCCTCACTACTTGACCATAGAGAAAACGAATTAGACTGCCAAGGATAGTGGGCAAAGGTAGGGTTTTGGAAGTCCTCTGTTTCGAACTCCTAATGGGACCCTCATGAAAGTTGTTTGGTTTGATCTAAGGGATCCACCGACTTTCGGTAACACTACAAAAATACCCCCCATACCCGTTGGATTTTTGGGGCGGCATAACCAAAAATGAACTGGCAAAAGTTGGTGTAACACCCTCAAATCGGCCCTATGCAGATTTTAATGATTCCCACCAAAACCGCATAGAATTGATTCGATGGTGCCCACCAAGCACTTGCGTGTGGGTGTAAAATGAAGTAGTATCATTATACAATAATGAAAGGACAATTGACATCGCCTAGAGGAGGGGTGAATAGGCTTTTAAATTTTTTACAGTTTAGACTCTAATAAATGCGGACTAAAACTAATGTTTAATTTATCAAAACACAAAACCTAAAACCACTAGGTTCACTAAGTGCACCAACAACCTACGATAAGCAAGGCAAGTAATAAGGTGATCGAAAGATAAAATAGTTCAAGCACAATGTCTAACACAATGTAAATTGCATAAGTAAAGGGCTTGGTTGAGAGATAATCGATGGACGTGGAGATGATGATTGATGACCCACAAGTATAGGGGGTGTATCGTGGTATTTTCGATAAGTAAGAGTGTCCAACCCAACAAGGAGTAGAAGGTGTTGACAAATGGTTTGGATCATGAATTCTCTACAAATACTTAGCAAACGGATTTTTAGGGTTTTTTGATAATGCAAATAAATAAAGTGCGAGTAAATAAAAGACAATAATAACAATTGCAGCAAGTGGCCCAATCCTTTCTTTAGCAAAAGACAAGCCGATTGTATTACTTAAGATGACCAAACATTCTCAAAGACACATGGGAATATTGTCAAGTGCTTTTGCTTCATATAGTTGATTAATCTTCTCTGGTTGGATAAGTGTTGTGTGGGTGAACCTATGCTAATGTACTGACCATCCTAGGACTAATACATACTTGTGATTATACCCCTTGCAAGCATCCGTAACTACAAGAAAGTAATTAAGATAAAAACCTAACCATAGCCTTAAACTTTGAGATCCTACACTCCCTTATGCAAAGGTTTTCCAAACGGGGGTTAAGGTTTTTGTCACTCCGGCAACCCCACGATTAGTAGACAAATACACAATGCATTCCCCTAGGCCCATAAAGGTGAAGTATCATGTAGTCGACGTTCACATGACACCACTAGAAGAATAGCACCACAACTTAAATATCAAACCATTAAATCTTTCTCAACACAATTCCACTACTAACAACATGACTTCTCCCATGTCCTCAAAAACTAAACAAACTACTCACGAGACATCATATGGATCAAGATCAGAGATGAAATAATGATAAGTAACAATCTGAACATGAACAATAATTCAATGGTTCCACTCAATAGCATCAACTACAACAAGTAATCAACACCGAGAAAGTTTCCCCTAAGAACTATGCAAGATTCAACCCAATTGTTACAGCGGTACGGAGTGGTGGTGATGGTGCTGGTGATGATGATGGTGGAGATGATGATGATCCGATGAAGTCTAGCTTGATGAAGGTGTTGATGGCGACGATCTCCCCTCTCCGGGAAGGAATTTCCCGGTAGATTTCTGCCTACCGGAGAGCTCTTTCTCTCTCTGTAGTTTCCTCCTTGTAGAGGCGGCGGAACCTTTCTGTGGTCACTCCCCTAGTCTTAGGGTTTCGAAGGGATTATATACGCCAAAGGGGGATGCCAGAGGTGGGAAAGGGCAGCCATACCACCTGGTGGCGCGGCCAGGGGTGGCCCGTGCCAGGGGGTGGTGTGGGCCCCCTATGGCCCATCTCCATTCCTCCTTCTGGCCACCTTTGTCTTTTGGAAAAATAGGAATTTCCGTATATTTTCTAGGATTTTCTGATCTTCGCTAATATTGCATCTGGACAGTGCTTTTTCCATCAGAATCCTGACTCCAGTGGTTCATCCTCTAAAAGTCATCCATCATGCAAAAATAAATAAAATAACATAAGTATCATCTCTTAATATGAAATATACCCATGAATAACAGTAAATTATGATATACAATAGTGATGCAAAATGGACGTATCAACTCCCTCCAAGCTTAGACCTCGCATGTCCCCAAGCGAAAACTGAGCTCAATAAACTTGACCACATGTTTATGGAGTGAAGTGTCGATAAAGAGAATACGAACAATAAGCATCACATTCATCAATACACAAATCATATTAGAAAACAACTCACTATTATATAGTTTAACTTGCAATAAGTAAGGGAAACACAATAAAGATACACAAAGTAAATCATAATTGGTAATGGCAAACTTTGTTCTTGGTCAGAGAACGGTTAACAAGTTGTAGGAGTTAAACATAATGGGGTTTTCAATGATAGCTTTCAGAGTAATATTCACTAAGATAAGAGTAGTGTGCAAAACGAGGAACATCAGAAACATGATTGAATAAATCATCATATGGATGAATGAATCACAACAACTCAAATACTTGCTTAAGGTAGAAAGGAATAGGTTTACTGACTCAACTAAAAAGTACAAGATATGCCCTTCGTAGAGGGAAGCACGGATTTCAAGTTTCATAAAGAGCTTCCAAAAATTATGGTACTTATTAGGTTTCAGCTCTCATTGCCCCTATCATAAGCATCTTGAGGTGATTAAGGTTAAAGTGACACAAATATGAGGATATGCTTGAAAGTTATAAGTTGAAAATCTCATGCGCCTTGCTTATGAGTACCGAACCTCATGCTACTGACCTTTAGTCACAAGTAAGTTCTTGTCATTATAAGTACATGTGTATCATAGAGAACCGCCAAAGGGGCACCCCTTGCCCCATGACACAAGAGCTATCCCATATCAGAATGACAAGGCAACAGACAATGAGCTTCTCAGTGATCTTTTTATTAGCTATTTGCATAGGTTTTTATTGAGGATGCTTCATAGAATGCTCACTATGGTTATGCTGCAAGTTTCCACCATGATTAGGCATGGCTTAGGCTAGCTGCCCAAGCATTTCTCTAACACATATACAAACTCCATGAGTTTACAAGCTCCCCTTTTATTTCACACCGCCGGGATCCATAAACAAAAGAACATGATATCAACTGAATAATAAGTGCAATGTTGAAAACGTTCCCCATAGTAACATGGTTCTGCTAATTCACAACTTATAAAGTGCAAGCATATAAGCAACATAGATGGACACAATGGTTCAAGTTTATCAAGTGCAAGAAATTAAAGTGTGCCATCAAGTTTGTGAGAGCTTTAATCACTAATTTTCACATAACAAGTTTAATTTGGAAGGTAGATAAAAGCATGAATATAATTGAAATAGAAATAATGCTAATAGGTAGGTATGGTGGACACAAATGGCATAGGTTTTAGTTCAAGGATTGGATGCACGAGAAGCATTCCCTCTTAGTACAGGTTTTTGGCTAGCAAGGCTGGGTAGCAAGCATAAGAGTTGAAGGAAACAAATAAACATACAAGTGATAGAAACAATCATGCAATCTTCCTTGGAAATACAAAAGATCTTAACTAGAGAATACTAAGCTTATGAGCCAAACAAGAAAGAAAGATAATGAAATTATAATTCTAAAAGTACTTTTCTCTTTTCCATTCAATTCTCGAATAGTGTTGCTACTGACCAGAGCTAGGTTTGCCAAAACCAACTAAATTTACTTAATGATCCCATAGTGATACCAATACTAACTACAAGATCAATCATATAACAACAATGGAAAACTTAAATAAGATGTGCAAAAAGTAAATGATAGAACTTCTCATTAATATTCCATAACAGCAACTCAAACTAAGGGATACATAGATAACTAGCTAGAGGAGAGATACTTCCACAATGCAAACCATCCTATATGAGAACTTATCTATTCATGATATGACTCTACTAAAAATGTAAAAATATGAAAGATAATGATGTGATACCGCAACACTTCCACAAGATTGGAACAAACCAATGGGATGCCAAAACCTGATGACGAATTACTCCTTCAGTGATGGTGGTGTTGTGATCATGATCGGAGTGAGAAAATCTTCCAGCATCTTCCGAAGTCTTCTATTCTCCTCTTGAAGTATATCCACCTTCCTCCTCAGGACTCGGTACTTATTGCAAAACTCATAAGTGGCTCGTAGAGCTTCCACTGCTGCAGGGCAGGACCTAAGGTCTAGAACTGGAGGGATCAGCCCCTTCATGCCCGCTAACATGTTCTTTACTTCCTCCTCGATGCTCCAATCCATGTCTTCATGCCTAGCTGTGATCCTTTCTTCTTCCACCCATCCCACGAAAGTCCTGTACTCAATATTGCGATGGAGCTCGCGCCGGCATCATAGCTCATAGTCCTCTGAAGACGAATCCTGAAACGACATCTGAACAGAACAGATCGAAACAAAAACAAGGCAAGAACATGATATATGGACCTCGGGGGATTCGGGGGATTATATATTACAAAGTTTAACAACAAAAGGAAGGTAGTGAGAGAAAACGGGTCGGAGACGGGCTCCGGGGTGGCCACACCCCTGGTGGCGCGACCAGGTGGGCCCGTGCCACGGGGTGGTGTGAGCCCCCAGGATCCGTTTCCGTCCCTCTTTCGAACCATTATCTTCCACGTTAGATAAAAAACTGTGAAAATATAAATTGAAAAGTTTTTCGCGGACCTTTTCTAACCAGAACTGTTACCTATTCGAAAACGGATTCTGTAGGTTTTTGAATTTGGTCTTTAATAAATTCTTTCAGAGTCACCACTTGAATAATATCAACACCTTCATTGCAAGAATATCCAGAATATAGCGCTTGAGTCTTTGACCATTCACCACTCATTACATCATTCACTCCTAGCACTTGAAAATTTCTTTCATACAAAACTTCACACAATCTTCATTAGCAACATTAGTGCATATAAGATAATAAACCTTTAGGTTCAACTTCAACCGAAGTCCATCGAAACATAAGCTACTGTAGCAACTCCTTTTGAAAGCCCAAAAAGAATTCAAAAAAGAAATCGATTTAAGAGGCAAATGCAGAAATGGCAGAAATCTGTCAATACAGACTAGCAGGTAAAGATATTTTTTTTCGAAAATCTTCTATTGCTCAAATCAAAAAGTGCAAAACTAACGAAAGTTAAATAATAACCTGGGGAATGCACACAAAAAATTATAGATCAGTACGATGTTCTAGGATTCTTCACTATTTTTTTTATAGTGAAGCACAAAAATCTGTTTCAGGACAACAACTTCCCCAAACTTACTTCTCTCTCATTAGAGGTTGATCTTGACACAAAAACCAAACAAAAAGGATAAGGAGAGGTTATTACAGAAGCAATAACTTCCAAGACTCAAATAAATAAAAATAAACTGAAAGCGAAAATATAATGGGTTGTTTCCCAAAAAGCTCTTTCTTTATAGCCTTAAGATAGGCATGATAATTTCAATAATGCTCACATAAGATAATGAATTGAAGTAAAAGAGAGCATCAAGAAGCAAATATACACATATTTAAGTCTAACCCACTTCCTATGCAAGGGAATTTTGTAAGAAAATTAATTATTGAAACCAGAGGCTACTAGCATAGGAAGGCAAAACAAGTGCAACATAAAGACTTTCAGCATATAGCGAGGAAACTTAATATTATTGAGATGCATAAAAACATTTTTCCCTCTCTCATAATAGCTTTCAGTATCATGAATAAATTTAATGATATAACCATCACATGAACCGTAGTAGCAATGATCACTTATTCTGACAGAAAACACAGGGACACTTAGCTTCTTCTTCCATACGTGTAAATGATCCAGCACAAGAGGCATCCAGTAGATCCTTATCATGAAGAGAAAGTCTTGCCTAAAAGTTATTGATAATAATATTATTAGGGAGCTCATGAATAAGACATTTGAGCATTAGTAACTTCAATCTCCCCCAAGATTGGGCGGTACTCTCTCCATCACGAGGCCAAAAGTTATATATTTGATTCCGATCTTTATGAATCTCACTAGGACGATAAAATTTGGAATAAATGAGAGGTACAATTTCCTCCCATTCAAGAGATTGGCCATTCTTCAGCAGCTTATACCATTCCTCAGCTCTGCCTTCAATGATACAGAGAAAAACTTTTTATTAACTTGATCTATTGTGATACCTACACACTTGAACAATCCGCATAATTCGTGTATAAAGAGCAAATAATCACCGGGATGGACAGTTCCATCTCCATAATAGTAGTTATCCATAACACGATCAACAATTTTCGTAGGTATTTTAAAAGTATCAATAGCAGATGGTGGTTCATCTACTACCTTAGCAGTGGTAGTAGCATTCTGAATATAAGAAACTAAGTGAACTATCCATATTGAAAATAAAGTAACAAACAGAAATAAACAATACTCACAGTAGAAGTTTCCTTTACCAGTTCCACTCTTCAATAGCGCTTCACTCCCCGGCAACAGTGCTAGAAAATAGTCTTGATGACCCACAAGTATAGGGGGTGTATCGAAGTATTTTCAATAAGTAAGAGTGTCGAACCCAACGAGGAGCAGAAGGTGTTGACAAGTGGTTTGGATTAGGAATTCTCTACAAATACTTAGCAAATGGATTTTTAGGGTTTTTTGATAATGTAGATAAATAAAGTGCGAGTAAATAAAAGACAATAATAACAATTGCAGCAAGTGGCCCAATCCTTTCTTTAGCAAAGGACACGCCGGTTGTATTACTTAAGATGACCAAACGTTCTCAAGGACACATGGGAATATTGTCAAGTGCTTTCGCTTCATATAGTTGATTAATCTTTTCTGGTTGGATAAGTGTTGTGTGGGTGAACCTATGCTAATGTACTGACCTTCCTAGGACTAATACATACTTGTGATTATACCCCTTGCAAGCATCTGCAACTACAAGAAAGTAATTAAGATAAAAACCTAACCACAGCCTTAAACTTTGGATCCTACACTCCCTTATGCAAAGGTTTCGTAATGGGGGTTCATGTTTCTGTCACTCCGGCAACCCCACGATTAGTAGCCAAATACACAATGCATTCTCCTAGGCCCATAAATGTGAAGTATCATGTAGTCGACGTTCACATGACACCACTAGAAGAATAGCACCACAACTTAAATATCAAACCATTAAATCTTTCTCAACACAATTCCACTACTAACAACATGACTTCTCCCATGTCCTCAAGAACTAAACAAAGTACTCACGAGACATCATATGGATCAATATCAGAGATGAAATAATGATAAGTAACAATCTGAACATGAACAATAATTCAATGGTTCCACTCAATAGCATCAACTACAACAAGTAATCAACACCGGGAAAGTTTCCCCTAAGAACTATGCAAGATTCAACCCAATTTTTACAGCGGTACGGAGTGGTGGTGATGGTGCTGGTGATGATGATGGTGGAGATGATGATGATCCCGATGAAGTCTAGCTTGATGACGGTGTTGATGGCGACGATCTCCCCTCTCCGGGAAGGAATTTTCCTGGCAGATTTCTGCCTGCTAGAGAGCTCTTTCTCTCTCGTAGTTTCCGCCCCGCCAAGGCGGCGGAACCTTTATGTGCTTGCTCCCCCAGTCTCAGGGTTTCGAGGGGATTATATACGCCAAAGGGGGATGCTAGAGATGGGATAGGGCGGCCACACCACCTGGTGGCGCGGCCAGGGGTGGCCCGTGCCAGGGGGTGGTGTGGCCCCCTTGTGGCCCATCTCCACTCCTCCTTCTGGCCCCCTTCGTCTTCTAGAAAAATAGGAATTTCCGTATATTTTTTGGGATTTTCTAATCTTTGCCAATTGCATCTGGACAATGCTTTTTCCATCAAAATCTTGACTCTAGTGGTTCATCCTCCAAAAGTCATCCATCATGCAAAAATAGATAAAATAACATAAGTATCATCTCTTAATATGAAATATACCAATGAAAAACAGTAAATTATGATATAAAATAGTGATGCAAATGGACGTATCAATGATTTTTATACTGAAGTGCACTGCCAAAGAAGCTACGTTTCCGTTGGATAGGTGCGATGGCGCAATGTACTCTGAACACCACAAAAGGCTCACCTTGAGGTTTGGTGGCTCGATGCTCACCCAACGCCACACAAGGCCTTACCCCAAGATGCGAAGGCATGCAACTCAACAACACTGCAAAAGGATCACCCTATTTTCCCGAATGCACACCACAAAGGCAGGCACTCGATCCATTATGGGACCCTTGAGGGTGGTCACCGAAACTGTACAAGGCTTAGGGCAAACTCCACAACTCAATAGGAGGGCTCCCAACAAACACCACAAAGACCACAAGCTTGAGGAATCTCCACAACAATTGGATCCCCCAAGAACAACGCCACATCAGGCCACAAGTTTGAGGAATATCCACAACTCAATTGGAGGCCCCAAGAACTCACCACAACTCCATACAACCGTTTAGTGTTCCAAGAACCCAAGAGTAACAAGCCCAAGAGCTTGAACTCGCTGAATCTCCGAGGAGAACTCAAACCTATGCACCAAATGCAAGAGGCAAGTCCGTCACTCTCAAATTCCACCAAAGCTACAAAAGCTATTGGGGGAATAAGAGAGGAATACCACAAGAGGAGAACACAAAACTCTCCAAGATCTAGATCCCAAGGATTCCTTCACAAAGAAGGGATTTGGTTTAGTGGGCTTGTAGATCTAGATCGGCTCTCTCAAATCCCTCAAAAAGATGAAAGAATCATAAAGGGGGAATAGGAGAGGACAATCTCTTCAAGGTCAACAATGGAGGAGAGAGAGAAAGGCAAGAACTAAGAAAAGAGCTAGTCCCCCGAAGGGGAAGAGGGGCCCTTTTAAAGGGCTCCCAGATCTATCCGTTGGGCCATTTACGACCCTGGCCGGTACTACCGGTCGACGACGGTACTACCGCTAATACCCGGCCAACGGTCAAAACACAACGACGCGAAACAGAGAAAAACGATCTTGGCTGGAACTACCGCCAACGCACCGGTACTACCAGTTGGGACGGTACTACCGCCCAAACTTCGGATCAAAGTTCCGTCAAATAGAACTCACCAAACAGAGAGGCTACTAAACCGCACCTAGGATGAGCGGAAGTGGCCCTGGTACTTCCCCTCGTACTACCGGCGGTAAAAATGCCCTAGCGGTACTACCGGTGGCTCGCCAGAACTACCGGTCAGGAAAAACCTCCAGAACCAAAACTATCATAACTTCCGCATCCAAACTGCAAACAAAATGAAACCAATTTTGTTGGAAGGATATGCTACTTCTGCTACTTTGTTGAAGCAAGGAATCGGAGGTTGTCGGGGTGCTGGACGTGTGTGCGATCACGTATGCGCTGCTACTCTGTGGTGCTGGACTTCAACTTGATCTTGAGATTGGCAAGTGTACGACTACATCATCCACAAAATCATATTTCGTTAACAAAGCTTGTCAGTCTTCGAGGGTATGATCTCTATGAATGTATATCCACCCATTGATTGTATCTAGGTAGATAGATATTGGTGCTTAGTTGTTCATATCGTAGGAATTTTTTTGTTTTCTGTGTTGTGAACTCAATAGTGGTATCAAAGCTTGATCTATGTGTAGATGCTTTGCACGGGTAGAACATATGTAAACATGTGGGTGCTGATGGTCATTTTATTGCATCCTTTATTTATTTTGGATATTGGTGGCATAGTGGTATGAAGCGTCCCAGACTAACTATACATGTCCTCAAACACATGAGACCTATTCCACGCTTGACATGCAACTAGTTTTGCATAAGTGACTTCCGGGTGTATGTCTCTCCTACTATAGTAAATATGTGATCTACAATGGGTTGCTAATAATTTTCCTATCATCGTTTTGGTTCCATGTTCGTAGGTACGAACGGTTCTATCTCCAAAATCCCTAAGCCACATAAAACATGCAACCGATAAATTAGAAGCATCTAGTTTAGTTGTTGTTGGGAAAGTGTTATGATATGGTAATGTTATAGTTTGAAGTATAGTTTGATACTCTTGGAAATTATAACAAACCAAAGTGAAAGGATCGTATGGGCACCTAGAGGGGGGGGGTGAATAGGTGCTACTTCAAATTTTACTCTTTTTCAAGTTAGGGTTTGACACAAAAGGTAAATTCTCTAGATTATGCAACTATGGTGAATTTACCTATATGTCAATCTAGCATAAACACTAAGCAAGAACAAGAAATCTAAAGTGCGGTAAAGGATAGAAGTAACCAAAGTAGAGCACGCGGAGACACAAGGGTTTGTTTCCCGTAGTTCCTTCCTTTTAAGGTGAAGTACATCTATGTTTGGAGAGGGGGTGGTTTCAAACCACCAACGCCACGAGAGGCCTCCCTTGTTCTCTGATGAACCTCACCCCAATGGGTTTGATTCACCTCTTCCACTATATCTGCAACCTTAGAGGTGGAAGCCGGCACCTTTACAACAAGTTCGAGGCACACATCCACAACCTAATTGGAGACTCCCGAATATAAGCAAGTTGTCAAACAATCAAAGACAAGCTTGTAAGAACCAAATCATAAGCTATGGTTTCCAAAGAAACACTAGAGCAAGGGCCCCTCAAGTGAATGATAGGGAAATGAATATCTCTCTTGGTGAAGCTGTAGATCAAGGCCTCCTCCTTCGATTCTCCAAAAATCAATGACTTTGGATGGTTGAGTGAAGAGATCTTGGGGATTTGGTGGCTCAAATGGTGATGCTGTTCTTGAACTGGTCGAGCAGCTCCCAAGGTAGAAGAAGGGGCCTTTATATAGGGCCCCTAAAATTAGAGCCGTTGGGAGCCACTTACCCCAGATAGTTCGGCAAAAAGTAGCTGTATAGTCTGTCCCAACCAGACACTCCGGGTGACAACAACCGGACACTCTGGTTTGGCAAAGTTTCCGGCTAGAGTCTGGATAGTGTCCGGGTGGTGTCCGATGTGGTATTTTGTCCGGGTGGTGTCCGATGTGGTATTCTGATTGTTCGCACTGGGCGAAGAAAAACTTGTGAATCCTCAGGGCCGGACAGTCCGACGGAAACCAGCCGGATAGTCTGGTGGGGCTAGACAGTCCGGCGCACATCAGCCGGACAGTTCAACAAGACTTTGTCTCTGCACAGAATTGATCCTGGGGAGCCCTTTTCCTTAGGTACAATTTACACTAATGTAGCTGATATCTCCTAAAACATTTAACAACAGATTAAACCTATCCAAGTGTTGTCAACAAACATCAAAACAATATGAAGGGCATAAATGCCTTTCAATCCCCCCTTTTTGGTGTTTGATGACAACCCAAGGATTTGCATATAGGGTAGGTAATAATTTTCACAAAAGGAGATTTACAAAATATAGTAAGGCTCCCCCTATATGTGTGACCACTTTAGCTTTGCATTTGAATACAAGACCACACACACCCTAGGATCACATCCTCACTAGATTTTGTAGGTAACAGGTTATGACATGATATAATAAAGCCTATATAAATAAGCTAGGCATAACATAGTCTTTAACGTAACCGGGTAAGCATGTCTTAACAAACATAACGGAGTTCAACACAACATAGTACTCAAACAAATAAGATAAGGACACGAAGCTTCAAAGAGGCAAATCGAAATAACGTGAAGCTCGTGTACCCATGCAAATCCCCGGTAGCAACCTAATAAAAGGGCTACTTCTCCGCCTTTGGCATCAAGATGCCAAAAAGGGAAAAACACAACTAAAGCGTCCCCACGCCAACTCTAGCCACGGAAGTCGTCATCGTCGGTATCCTGATCCTCATCCTCCTCCTCATCCTCATCCTCATTGCCATCCTCATCATCATGATCATCCTAAGTCGAGCTCTGGCCGTGAGGGCGGGAAGAAGAAGTCACGTCCTCAAACATGGACCAGTCCACATGTCCCTGGCTCTAGTGACCATAGGAAAGAGTGCCATATGATGCCTACTGCTAAGAAGGATCAACATCCATGGGCTGGTTGATCTGCTTGAGTTCCTTCATGACATTCCGGTTAGCCTTGTATGCATCATACTGTCCATGGTGAATGTCAATGTTCTAGCATAGGACAAGCTTCTTCCACCAAGAGGCCTTCTTCACCTTCTTGTGCACTTCCTCCTTAGAGGATTTGAAGCGATATGCGTTGATAGCATGCTTCATGCGAGGGCCATGGGTCACAACCTCCTGCACCTCCTCAGACCCATCATCATTGTCAGAAGCATCTACATCCATCACATCATCCTCAAATATGTCCTAAGCAAGGGGTAGCCTCGAGGAGCCTTGGTGGTAGGGGCACCCTTCCTCTGTAGCTTGGTAGAAAGGTGTGGAACAAGATCATTGTAGAGAAATGGAGTTTCTGGAGTCTGAGTAGCAATGAGCTTCATCACATAAGGAGCAAACAGAGGACACTTCTTGTCTATAATGCACTTGTACAAGTCCTGATAGATGAAATCCATGACATCTATAGCACCACTTGGATGGTCTGGACCATGAGTATACACTGAGTGAGCATGGGCCATTAGATTGATTTCTGCACCTCTCATCTCATCCTTGTGCCCGCCTTGGGAGTGAGTGTGTGGCGGAACATGCAAAGCATAATGTTGTAGATGAGCTTGATGTTGATGGTTTGGCCAACCACACCATACTGAGAGTAAATTAGGGTCAACCTCTTCTTGTCATATGCTTGACCATGTACATGCATTCTGAGAGCACTGTGAGCAATGGGATTGAAAGGCAATCCAAGAATGTGTGTAAACTAAACCATGCTGAAACGACAACTAGTAGTGCTAGACATCCACTCAAGGGCAATATCCGTAGTGTCCCCAAAGACCACTATGGCATAGAACTGCTGGACCAACTCAACATTGTAGTCTTCTTTTACTTGAAAGATGGTGTGCATCCCCATCTTCTCAGTCACCCAAAGAGCATCCTCAAAGTAATTGGGAGCTCGAAGCTTCTCGAGATCCAACCACTGCATAGGGCACACATGAGTCTTGAACCCACAAAACACCTCAGAAAGAGTAGGGCTTGTTCATTTCTCCAGAAGCGATCATCATCTGAGGTACGAGACAGAGAATAGAACTACTGGATTCTCATATCCACAAACTCCTCGGTACCCAAATCTACCAGAGTGGTCAATGCTTCAAACTTCATGCGCTTGGCTTCATCCCTTTTCAGTTTTCTGATCTTTTCTTGCTTTGCTGCAGCACGGTCACGAGCAGCTTGTCTGACCATGGAAGGATCTACATGAATGTCACTCTCTTTATCACGGAACCTGCGAGGACGAGCCTTTTGAGTAGCCTTAGACCGACGAGGGCGAGAGCTACCTGTGAGATCAGAGTAGAAGGATAGCATATGGGGTAAGCACATTTGTCCTAGAGATACAAACACATAGAAGTAGTCAAAGTAATACAGGAGCTGTTCTGGCTAAGAACACCCGGACTGTCTGGAAAAACCACCCCGGAGACTCCGCCATTCCTAGACATTCCGGTGCGTACACGCCGAACATTCTGGCTAGACCAGAGTGTCCGCCCCATACACGCCGGACATTCTGGCTGGACCAGAATGTCCGCCCCGTACACGCCGGACATTTCGACTAGAGCCTTGATGATTTTTGGGCAGTTCGTGAGTGTTCACCCGGAGCAGATGTGGATTGCTAGAACCACTACAAGGATGAGTATTGCACACAAATATGATGTACCCATGGATCTAGGTAAAGACATTGCCCTCAAAAATTCATCTAGAGCAAACCCTAGAGATGGAGAAGGGGAGGGGCACTATACCAGCATCCATGGAGACCTTCGCCGGAGGGGAAAGGATCCCAACGATAAACAAACGGTAATGGCCAGCGACAACGGCATGATCCGGGGTGAAGGAGCCCTCCCGGTGGAGCTCTTGGTCTGGGGCAGCAGGTTGTGTGCAAGAGGGAGTTGGGGAGGAGAAGGAGGACTGAACCGTCCACTTCTCCCCGACCCCTTTTATGAGTTGGAAACTGCTGGGGCCAGAGTGTCCGTCCCGGCCAGAATGTCTGGAGTTAATCAAGCGGAGAGTCTGGTCTGGCTGGACACTCCGGTTGGTTCAGGGCGGACAGTCTTGCCCCCTACAACCAAAAATCCTAGTTTCAAGTAGTGGAAAAATGTGTGGCAAGAGGAGCATGTTTAAAGGTGAGAATAGGCCTGGGATTCAGAAGATGTACTGTGAAGGACCAAGAAAACATAGATATTCAAGAAGATGGCAAATTAAGTTCCAAATCAAACAAACCAAGAACCAATTCTTCAATAAGAAGAGGGCGGTGGCCGAGGCCACCATGTAAGAGTTTGTGGCATGACACCGCGAAGAATTATCCTTGGGTTCATAGCCACTAGTCATCAATGAAGCTCACATATCATAAAATGATATTAAGAGAATTGAATTTCTTAATGTTGGCATTATGGGGGGAAGGATAGTCCAATGTATTAGGACCGCACTCCCCCTATCTCCATGCCTGCACCTAAACCAAATAAGAGTCAAGACATAGGTGAGTATGCAAGGTGATCAAGTCAAGCTCCTTGAATATATGATATTTAGTTCATTCCTCAAATAGAAAAACCTTGCTTCATCAAGTGGCTTCGTGAAAATGTTGTCAAGTTGGTCTTTGGTTGACACATAAGATAGCTCAATATCACCTCAAGAAACATGATCTCTAATGAAGTGATGACGAATCTCAATATGCTTTGTCCTTGTATGATCCACTAGGTTGTAGGCAATCTTGATAGCACTTTGATTGTCACATAGAAGACGCACTTTGTCACAATAGACACCGTATTCCTTTAAAGTTTGCCTCATCCATAGCAATTGAGTACAAGCACTAGTAGCTGCCACATACTCGGCTTCGGTGGTGGAGAGAGATATACAATTTTGCTTCTTAGAAGACCAACACACCAAGGACCTTCCAAGGAATTGGCAAGACCCGAAGGTTGATTTTCTATCATCCTTATCACCAGCCCAATCCGCATCCGTGTGTCCACAAAGAGAGAAAGTTGAGCCCCTAGGATACCAAATACCATAGTTTGGGGTATGAACCAAATATCGAAAGATTCTCTTGACCGCCATCAAATGGCTTTCTTTAGGATTCGCTTGATATCTTGCACACACTCCTGAACTCAACACAATATTGGGTCTAGATGCACAAAAAGGTAAAGCAAAGAACCAATCATGGACCGGTATACCTTTTGATCCACATCTTTACTATTTGGGTTTAGTTCAAGATGGTCTTTGTTGCCATGGGAGTAGGAGCTCCATTTAGATCTTTCATGTTGAATCTCTTGAGCATATATTGAGTATACTTGGCTTGGTTGAAGAATGTTCCTCCTCTTACTTGCTTGATCTCAAAACCAAGAAATACTCTCAATCCCCCCATCATAGACATCCGGAACCTATTAGTCATAAGCTTTGAGAATTCATCATTAAAAGCTTTGTTAGCTGAGCCAAAGATAATATCATCAACATATATTTGGGATACAAAAAGCTCCCTATTGACCTTCTTAGTAAAAAGAGTGGGATCAATTTTCCCAACCTCAAACCCACGGTCTAACAACAACTCTCTAAGGTGCTCATACCACGTGCGTGGGGGCTTGTTTGAGCCCATAGAGCACCTTATCAAGTTTGTAGACGTGGTTTTGGAAGTTGGGATCCTCAAACCCCGGGGGTTGTTTTATATATACCAACTCATGCAATGGACCATTAAGAAATGCACTTTCTACATCCATTTGTTGTAATTTAAAGTTATGATGTGCCGCATAAGCAAGACGGATACAGATGGACTCAAGGCGAGCCACGAGTGCATATGTCTCTCCATAGTCAATGCCTTCAATTTGAGAGAACCCTTGTGCAACCAATCTTGCCTTGTTCCTCACTACAATTCCATGCTCTTCTTGCTTATTCTTGAATAGCCACTTGGTTCCTATAACATTGTAGTAATCTTTTGGCTTTTCAACTAACTTCCATACTTTGTTTCTCTCAAAGTTGTTAAGCTCTTTGTGCATTGCTTCCAACCAATCCGAATCTTCAAGAGCTTCCCATACTTTCTTTGGTTCCACCATGGAAATCTGTGCTTGGTGTTCACCAAAACTCTTCAATTGAGCTCTAGTGGATATCCCTCTTCTTAGATCCCCTACCACATTCTCTAGAGTGTGGTCTCTTAATTCCAACATTATATCCATTCTAGCTTGGCGACGAGTTTTGATCTCCTTGTTGTTTCTTATGGGGATCTCTTCATCATTTTGGTCCTCGTCTAGACCATAACTTGACTTGGACCATCATCAGAATCATTCTCTTCATTTAGAGGCAAATATTTGACATTGGTCTTGATCAGGCACACTTCTAGACAGGCGTTGAGCTGATCTTATGGCAGATTGTACATATCTTCCTTGTACAATAGACCGAGCGGCGCTGGACATTCTGGCAAATGGAGACTCAAGCTCCTCCTGGCTGGAGGTTTCTCCCTGATCAACTTGTTGAGGGTCCATAGCTTGTCTCTGGCTTGGGTCATTGTCCTCCTCGATAGGAGCTTGTTGATGTTGTGAAGATGAGGGATCCACTTGAGTAGAGCATATTTCTTCTCGATCCGCCATAAGGGGTTCCTCAACAGGGCGGATGAATCCCGCACCCATTCTTCCTATGTCATCCTGAGGCATTTCATCATCTATATCACAAACATCAACACGCCCCCTTGGGGACCATCATATTCTTCAAAAACCAAACTACAAGATTCTATGACAGTTCTAGAGAGCTTGTCATAGATTCTATAAGTGTGGGATTCGAGACCATAACCAACAAAAATACCCTCTAATGCTTTGGAATCAAATTTGGACAAACAAACACCCTTTATGAGATAGAAACACTTACAACCAAACACCCGGAAGTATGAAACGTTGGGCTTGTTACTAGTTAG